>JAODKM010000016.1:20872967-20898851 GCA_026780845.1 Petrocephalus sullivani | reverse complement strand
AAGCATGGCTGGCATGCATGGTTATGGGAAAGACATCGACAAGTAAGAGGCAACTGTGGACAACGGTTTAACGGTTTTTAATGCACTGGTTCAAGATGCAAAACATGAGCAGCTCTGAATCAGCCTGAGGAGGAATTTTCATCAAGTGCAGTCTGTCAAGAACCTCATGTAGACCGACACATGAGTGCAATGCAAAAATCTTGAATTACACCTAAAAATGTGCTTTTGTGAGTCAAGCAGAGCAAAGAACACAGACAGTGGTCTACTGAGCAGTGGAAAAAAGTAATATGGTTAGATGAGTCATCTTCTACCCCGTTCTTAACAAGAGGACACATATAAGCATGTCACATGCCAAAAGAAGCCTACAGAGTCGGGTGCTTGTTTTCCACACCGACGGTCCAGGGTTTGGTTGTGGTGTGGGGTGCATTTTCCATGGTTAACATTCACTCAATCCCTTCGAAGGCAAATGCCAATGAACGCAAAGCCAGGCTGAGTGATCAGTTTCATAATGAAGCATTTCTATCCTGCTGACAGTGGGATATTCTAAAATGACATTGCTCCCCATTCCATAGGGCATGACCCGTCCCTAAACAGTATGATGAGCAGGAATAAATAGTAAGCCATTCCAATCAATAGATCTCAGCCTGACTGGGAGGGGGAGAGGTTTGGAGCTGGAGGCAACATTTTCCAGTACCTTCAACAATAAACCAAATGATGGAATTTCTCATGGCACAACGGTAATACTTCCCTCCAATAAATTTACAGACACTGTACCCAGACCAAGGCATATTTAGGCTACTCTCATGCCTTGTGGTTGCCCAACGCCCATTAAGACATTTTATATTAGTCGTTCCTTTATTTTGGCAGTTACCTGCACACACATAACACTCAATAAGTACTTTTTCATACTGAAGAATAATATCAACAAATGCAAAACATCTAAATATGCTTATATCACCTGAGTATGACCAAGGAGCAAAACTTGAAAGAAGAAAAACAGCAGCGGCAGTTTTCTGACACCCCGTTCTAAAACGACGGCAAAATATGAATGAAAATCTTTCGTTGTATTCCGTCGATGGACATGATTATGAGCTGGTATCGTGCGCATAATTGGCTCTTGAATATAATGTTTTGAGTCTAAGGACTGTATTTGAAGTTAAATCCTATCTGAGCTCATAGCAGGGCAATTTCTTTCCTTTCCTTACATAAGGCATTTACAGAGAGAACTATAAGCTACCACCCATGGAGATAGGTGCCCCCACAACCACTTAGCCATCCCTCTTTATCCCTTTTCAGTCCACCTTGCTCACGCAAAGTCACATAAGTCCCACCTTCACTTCTGCTTCTCCTTCAGGACCTATAGACACGTGTAGGATGCCATTACACAGCACTTAACCACAGAGCTCTGAACTGTGACCAACAGTAAGGTTCTAGTCTCTCTGCAAGTTCGGACCCGGGGAGGACGTTTATGAGGATTTGTTAATCATGGTATTCTTAGGTGCAGTACTTAGCATAATTGTTAGCATGGCTCAGAACTGCTATGATTATATGGATTGCTCTGTACAGTAACCTCAAGCTCTGAAAAGGTCAGTTATGTTTTTTTTTTCAGGTGTAATCACACTGAGACGCAGAGAGGGACTAAAGAAGAGCTGAAAGACTCATTAGACAATATTAAGTTATTTGAATAATCTAGTTGTTTAAGAAAAGTAACAAGATAAGGTCCTGAGAAGGAATTTTGCAAACCATATGAAAATATTAGGTAACACTTTCTATGAATGGCAAGTCCAGTAAAATCTATGAAGACATTAGAATGCATTCATAAAGAATTATAAACATGGTTATATTTTTAGAAAGGCATAACACATTATAGGCATGTATATTATGCCTTTTGAATGATTTATGAAGCACTATAAATACCTTCACAATGCAGTAGAAAGCATCCTTAATTTTTATGAAGGGATCTATAGTGCATTATAGATAACAGCTTCATTGTAGCTTATAAAGTATTATAATGAATATGCTATAATTCCTTATAGCTGTCAATAAAAGATTCTGTAATTCTTTATTAATTCTAAAACTGACCATTATAATACATTATGAAGGCCTCTACAGTGCATTATGGATAACAGAGAAGCATTACCCAAATTTATTCCCTGTGAAGAATATAATATTCTAAAACATCAGTTAAAGGTGCACAACCAAAATAGCACAAAAACATTAACAATGTAATGTTCATGCGACTTTAATGGATGAGTACACTAAAATAAAAGCAAGGCTTGTTTTTTGGAGTATATTAAATAACCATCAATCCTGCTTATGGGTCAAAATACCTGTCTTCAGCATGGTGGTATACAAGACACTTCTATGCATAATTCTATATGGAAAACCACCAGTTCTTAATTACCACGCCAGGTTTGATCTGCACTAGTCATAGGTCAGCTCTGGGGTGACTTTACTTACGTCTCGATTCACTTGAACCACACAGAGTTATGTCTCAGATTATGTCTTTAACAAATTTACCAAAGTGGTCCTTCACCTCATTAAACGACATTATGAGGTTGCCATACATGGAAAGACATTAAAAACATTCCATTGCTGCCAAAAAACATTAATGTCTAAATTTATCGGTCAACATTAAGGCCAAACTTTATTATGGTAGCTTTAAATCAGGCTCTCAGTTTGGGCTCCTGTTTCCTCAGATGTCCTCCAGCTGAAAGGTCTGAGATTCTGGAGGAGCTGTGGCTCTGCTCCCGTGGTGTGGACGCAGCGTTCTCCGTAAGGAAACCGTGCCTATAATCCTCAGGGTCTTCCACCAATAAATCACACAGGTCCATCCTATGAAACTCAAATCCCTAGTAAAGAATAAATCCTACGTTTTATTTTTATTGGATACTTTTCAAGAATTAGTTTTTTAATATGTCTTCAATAATAATCTTTTTACCAGATCCACTGGAGAAGGAGACAAGCATTGTCCTTCCCTGCCACGCGAAGATATTTAGTAATGAGCTGCAGACTTGGCCTGACTCAAATCAATGCTAGAATGTGTGTACAGCAAATGTACCAATGCAATCTCTGGAAGTTTCCTGGTATGAATGTGTCGCCCCTATAAAAAAAAAAAAAACATAAAATCCAGGCCAATTAGGTAAACAAAATCCCAGCTGGCAGTTTCCTCAGGGACCAATATGACCCTTAGCAATGAGTTAACATTGTGTATAAAGATTTTGTCACACTTGAGAAAAGCTGTAAGGTGGCTGCATTTACAGAGATTGAAGGTGTTGGTGACATACCTCTTGCTGTGTTTGGGGCCCTACCTGGCTTGCCTCAGTCTTTCCAAACCATAACATCCTTTCTGCAGCCAGAATAAGAAAGGGCATTCACTTTAACAAAAGGCTGAATGGGGGGTGGGAAACAGGAAGACACCCACTTAAAAGGTACCGGAAAATGTATTATTAATAATTATATGCTTTTCAGGCACGTATCTAAAGCAGCTTGCACAGAGTTCGACATAACTGCATAAAATTCAGGTTAATGGAACAGGATAACTTTTTGGCCTTTTTTGGACAGTTTGATTTTGTTTAACCCTTATGTCATTACTGACGGCTACTGCCAATCTTACAGTTTAACCAAGATGATAAGGCACTTCATTGAATACATAGTTGATAGAGAGCATGTGAAGAGTTTCATAATATCTATCAAGGGACTCATGTTTGGCTAATCTATAACAAACACCAGATAAACAGCCTCCAAGCCAAACGAGGGGCAAGGACTGCCATGCCCATCATGTCCTGACCTCAGTACCAGAGACAATAAGTTCATACACAGTCATTCTCTGTGAACGCAAACTCTCTCAGTGAGGTACATCTGACCTGTCCGAAATCCGGATCCACTGAACACGGTCATGATAACACACTGGGTGTATTATGGCTGCTACCATCCTACTGTGGAATTCCCTGGCCTCTTCCCCGCCCCCAGCCCCCATAAACCCCTGAGGGGGGGGGCACAGTGAAGAAACTCATGTGGCGCCTGTGGTGAACAGAACGTGGGCCGGCTGGGCGCACTCGGCCTATGGCGGGCCGCCACATCAGAGAGCGGCCCCAATGGTTTCAGCGCCTGCCATAATGTTGTGCCAGGCTGTTAGACATACACAGCGATGCAGACTTCAACATGAAATAAATTAGTTTAAATGCACCCTCTCCAGTGTGCTCTAATTGAGAGCAGGCCTTTGGTTCAATTGTCTTTTACACCAGAGCTGCATCACATTACAGCCAGGACACTAAAGCTTTACTCGCTCACTGAAAGAATACCATAGGACAGAAATATGCAGCGACTGTCAGCTGCCAAGACACTCAATTGACACCTACTTTCAACTTCGACCTCTTCGTCTATGGCGACTCCTGTCATCTATGGATTTGTGTAGAACAATCTAGAAACTCATTTCGTTTTACAGCGAATCCTACCATCATGGTCCATGTGCTACGTGCTGAGAATTTCGGTTTGGGGACACAAGAAACTGTGTCTGGTTGAGTGGAAAGGGCAGCTCAGTTCAATTCAACATAGGGTACCTTTCAATACATTTTATTTGTTAATTACAATATTATAATATAGGCCATTGGTCCAGACTATGGCCTTTTGCTGCAGCTGCTGACATCACTGGTTAAATACACCCTTCCATACATTTTCAGTTACTGCATATCTAGTCAGGGGCATCATAGTATGAAGATTGTCTAGAGAAATGGTGCAATTTAAAGCTTGATTCACCCTATATGGAACTCCAACACACACTGTGGACAAAGTGGAGTCATCAGTTCATCTCAGCGTATATTTGGATTGTGGGAGGAAGCTGGCCGAAACCAAACACATAAACTACAGGATAACCTGCAAATTTGAGCCCGCAGCCCTGAGTCACCAAACCCCCAGTGCCTTCAGTCATGACTCTCAGCTCACAAAACTTGAATTAGAACCTGGGACAAAGGTTTTGGATTCCACAAGCCCGTATAATGCCAGGTCTTCCTCCACCAAGGCAAACAACGGGACTGACCACGGGATCTCCATGCGACGGAAAAATCTCACTGACCTTTAAACAAAGTGGCTGCTACTGGTTGGAGGAGGAAAAGAAGCAGAACATCTGGCTGCGTTGAAGACACCATCTCAACCTCATCTTTGGCTAGAGCCAGGAATGCTGGCACTGCCTGGTCCAAACCTTCAGACGGAATCGCAGCGGAATCCTATTTTCCTCTCAGTCTGCCACTCTTTGCCCAGGCAGAATCAGGCAGGCATGATGGGAATGCGTGCAAACAAAACGGTGCAGTCTGTTCTCGCTCTCGGCCAATCCAACGTCTGACCCCCCCCCAATCAATCGATGAGATATTAGAGCAAGGAGAAATGTGTGCACTTAGGATCTCCTACATAAACCTAAATAACAGACTTGCCACATGCCGGGCAGTGAATCCTGTCTCAGTGGGACATTACATAGCAAACCAGCCATTTGAGGCTTTGGAGCCGTCCTGTGACCACTCCGGGGGGTGCTAAATGCACCCAGCGGGGACTTAAAGCAAACTGAGCCGGCACAAGGTCTGGGGTTTCACAGAGGCACGTTTCTCTCTGGATCAAACCACTCTCGCGCCAGAGGGGTCATACATCTTGTCACATTTATGGGGCCTGCTACCTCTTCCCTGCCCATTTCAGCAGGAGATCCGAGGGGGAGCGAGCACAGGGCACGCCCCCGAAACCAAAGACCCAGGGCAAATTCTCACATGGATTTCTGCGGTTGCGGTCGTTTGCTTACGCAGACCCAAATGCAGTGTTCAGTGTGCAACGCTGCCAGAAAACAAATTAGACAGAAAGGCCCCTTAAACAGATACAGTTATAAGCACATTTTGCAGTCATTAGCCACCAGTAATTAAAATGTACTCCAAGATAACCGAAAATATATTCACAATTAATTTACAATTTTCCATTATTATATTTTTGAACTTACTTTGAAAATAATGGATTATAAATGGATTACACACATACACACACATATATTAATATAGCAGAATATTTAGGTTTAGATCTCTGTTAGTGGGATAAATTTGGCCTCCATCTAGGACATAAAACCTAGCTACCTTAGCACTAAACTTATACACCACCCATACAGAATAAATATTAAAAAAAATTATCCAAAACATTTTATACTATAAAGTGAGGTTAAAATGATGTCAAACAGGTAATGATTAGCTAAAAGTAATGAAGGTGGTTATTAAGTACTTTAGCTATGTTATTTGCTAAAAACCAATCTTGTACTCAGTTTCCATAGAACCTTTGCCAATTTCTGAGTTACCACTAATTACTGTTTAGTATTGCTTGATTAATTTTTCCAATAAAAGGTAAAACCTTTAGTTAGTTTTCCACTGCTTTAAAGAACAGACAACAAAATTTATAGCTGAAGGACAAATTAAACCTTAAATAGAAAGGCCCTGTACACAACTGTATAATTCCACTGAGGGAAGGTCATATATATATTGCCATTTCCACTTTGAGAACAAGGCTTTTCGACTGCATACGACAGTTTTGCAGGTCGGCATGGAAGGGTCAAAGAACGCAAATAAATGCAGAATGCAGCCACAACACGAGCTACATTTCTGTGGCTGTCACCATAGCAACACAGCGGCCTGCGGTCCTTCGCATTATTATTTTGTGACTAAACAAATAAAGGCTGAAAGGTTACAGCTGGAACATGGAAACAATTTTCCAATTACCATAATCTCCTCATTTAAAAAAAAAAAAAGAAAAACATTGTTTTTATTTATTTTTGATATTTTTAGACTGTAGCTATGACAGGGAATTGATGGGCTCTCGTGCTGACGTTTGTTCTGTTTCCACTTTCCGCATTGTTTTATTATTACTATTATTATTATTTGTTTTTTTGCAGGGATGTCGCTGTCCTCAGACTGCACGGTATGGGTCTAAGCAGATGAATCTCTGTATCTCTGCTTTGTAGAGTATGTGTCTATCCATGTCAGATAACAGGCAAATGAATAACCAGAAATTAAGCAACAGGTGTACTTTCCATTCAAGACATTTACTCAAAATGTACGGTTCTAAGAGCTCTTGGTAACCGGGAATCCGGAAACAATTTTCAGCTGATGAATACATACCAAAAGCTTAATATAGTGAGCCATGTACATAGGATACATCTCCATGGCAATCGTAACTGGTTTACATAAATGACCTGAGCTTTCATCCATTACTTACACTTGCAGTTGTGAGTACATAGATATGGATTTGATCCCAGAAAACATTCAGCTTTAGGTAGGTGACACCTTAGATGGGAAGTCATTGAAGACAAGTTACATACAAATGCATAGAATTTAATTTACAAAATTCCCCCTAAATAATGTTATTCTGGAAACAGAAAAATGGAAAAGCATAGGCGATCACTTCCCAACCAAAGTGACGCCATTTCTGGGCTGGAATTCAGTAAAGGCACATTGGGTAGTGCTTTGGAGGAGAACCAAATGATAACATACACAACCTCGCCTCTTTGAAATGAGAAACTCACAGACCCTGCGCTGTGTGACCTTCAATAAACGCTATCCATGTGCCCATGAGTGCTGAATGAAGCGATCCCTTCACGGAATGCACAAAGCAGACTTTACCCAAGAGTTCCAGTGACCTTCCTGTGCACTCTCTTCTCCCCACCAAACCATAATGAGTATTATTGCTTTGACGAACGTAATAACGTTTTTTAAAGCCTTTTGTCACATTAATGTGCAATTATTTCAAGACTCAAAGTACATTGAACATTAGCTATTGCCATTGCGGCTTTCGAAAAAAACACAACTTGCCCTACCCGCTGTGGGTTGACGTGAAGAGCTCTTTATAATTTGCCCCATCAACACTGAATTCCAAAAGTATTTTATGTGCACGTTCGGTTTTAATTGAGTTTTTTGAATAAGAGTAGTGAGGAGTCTGTTTATTGCTCTCTGTTTTTGGCAGTAGATGGTAATAATTTAGAATTAAGCAAAAGTATGCACTTGTTTACTTATTGTAAGTGCTACGAAATGTGCCCTGGCTGCATATTGGGCAGGCTACACAGGGAAGCAGGAACAGCCATGCATGCCGCGGGGAGCCCAAGGCCCAGACCCAAGCATGGCAGTGCGGCACTGCATTAGCCTTGCACCCATGCTAAGACTCCCTCCTTTTTTACGCTACATGGCTTTAGGAAAAGGTAGGGAAATGACCCATGAAGGATTATGGAATACACTCTGTTCTCAGCTTAAATCGAGCATGACTATGAGAAGCAAAGCACTATGAGACGTATCCTCATATCCGAAGGAGGCCTGGCAAGTCAAGAGGAGCACCTTCCTCTAGTATCCTGACATCTCTGCCACGTTTCCAGTAGAGGCACAAACCAGCACGGGAGGTCCTTATTGTACACAAAAGGCCTAGAGTCAATCTCTACCTCCGCAAATTACAGATGCACCTACCTGACCAGGAATGAGAGGCTCTTTGTCATCAATGTCAATCAGAACTTCATCGCGGGGCGTCTGGCAGCTGTCGTCTAGGAATAAACAAATAATGGAGTTTTGATATATTCGCTTACCACCAGATCCACTAATCTCAAAACTGCAGCGTTGCTGTGTCACTTCCATATTGGACCTCAATAATTTGCAGACTTGTGTTGAGTTCCTGCACTGCTAGTTCATTATAATCATTCTTTTGTGCACTGCCCAAAAATCCTTCTTCTCTTCTACACTATTCTTCTAGGTTTTTCTTCTTCCATAGACCTCACCCCCATTGCATCTCCTCTCTGGTCCACGTAACTCCGCAATTACCGCAATATTTAGCCACATCCCTTTCTTCACTCTGACTTTTCCACCATTCCCATCCAGCTTACCTAGTTGCTCCTCATCAGAATCTCCATCCTGGCCCTCAGGCGCACAGCGGAACTCCTCCAGTGAGCGAATGGTGCACTGTCCCACCACAGGCTTACGGCCAAACTGCCGGTTGTCAATCACCTTCACCACGATGGGGGGCATGTACAGCTCCTCACGTGGCAAGTGCTTTCATTGCGCAGTGGCATTATTTCCATGTTAGGGACACAGAAAAACATCATCGTTAGTCATCAGCATGGAACTCACACAAGGCGTGGGTTCATATTCCTTAAGTCATTATCATAAACAGAGCTACAAAGGTGTGTTGTATTCGGCTGAATACCAATTAGCACTATTAAAATCAAAGCAGACAGTCAGTAAAGTACTTTCATGTACTGTGCTGTATGAGTATTCCTACAGCAATGTGTGTCATTGTTTGAAATGCAGGCATATTGTTTACAAAAACTACAAAATAATTGAATGTGTCAATAGGCATGTTTTCAAAAATGATAAGAAGGTATGCCAAGCATGCAAACTGAATAGGCAATGAAGGACAGTGACCTCTGAAGCTTACAGAAAGAGACAGATAGACTCTTAATGGCATCTCTGAACACCACAAAAGTACAGCCTCAAAAATGACCACAAAACTGAATCAGCACCTCTGTAACCCCATCTCAGCAAAAAGCTCTATGCTGCAAGTTGTACTAAACTGAAATTTATGGCAGGGCTGCCGTCCGAAAACCACTTGCGTCCAAGGCCAATGCATAACCTAGTGTAAGTAACACAATCTGAACTCTTAAGGTTATGTCTCGTATGACAGCATTGCAGAAAAACAGTGTAAGTGTATGGAAGGCAAACTATGGCCCTTCTTCATTATTAGGTCTGCGATCTTAATGTGTTGTCAGGTGTTTCTGTCACTTTGTCCACCCCCTTTAAATGAAATACTCCAATGGAAGCAGTCCTTATAACATTCAAATACTCCTGGACTTATTTGGTTCACATGACCATATCTTGTATGGAAAAGACTAAATCCTTCCTTTGTAATGGTCTTAAAACAGGGTTAGGAGTGGGAAAACCAGGCTCACCACGTCAATGAAAAGCGTGTTGATGTCAAAGTTGGGCTTCTTCTTAGCGTTACGGATGACACAGGACTGTACCACAGTGCCTCCACATTCCACCTGAAGGCTGGGAGAAGTCACACTGGCCAGCTGGAAGCTCTTCAGGTTCCGAACACCCCAAGCTAGGATCTGAAGCGGGGAACCACCAAAAGGGGTGTGGAGAGCAGAAGAGCGGGGGGCAATGGAGGACAGTGATGAGGCATAGTTGACAGTAGAAGATTGCAGGTTCATATATATGTATATATATATATACTGTATATATAGCCAGAACATGGGGATACAGGTTCAGTGTACTAAATGTACCAAACTGTATGTATACAGTCAAGTTAAATACAGTAAACTAACATGGCATTTAAGTTAAGTATCATGAGAGTAACTTATTTTGGAGTTTTACATTCGGATAATTCAGTTTTACAGTTTCCATGAACATGTGGCAGAAAAGTGGCAGAAGAGTGTTAAAAGAGAATCTGAGAGACAGTCAGAAGTGAAGTGAACCTGGTCAGGCGGCCTGTGGCTCTGTCTCACCTCAATAGCTGTGCGCTGCAGGAGCGGCTTTATGCCCTGGGGCACCATGTAGACATTGGGTTCCCGCTGGGGAGGTGGGTAAGGCAGGTCTGAGTCCGCTGGCTGGGGCCGGAAAACAGAGGAAGGTCAAAACCGCAAGGTCACCTTGAAAATGTACACAAGCCACATAGCTATCTGTCCCTTAGCCTATGCTCAGATACTTCACTGAGGTATCTTCATTTAATTCTTTAATATATTTTTGCTACTTATAACTTAAACCAACACACAAATCAGGCATCAAACTTTGTTAACAAAAAAAATGTCTCTCTCTTTAGTAGAAGGAGGAATCTTGTTAGCAGTTAGTTTCCTGTTTGTTTGGTTAAAAAATAATGTCACCATATATGCCTGCCTTAGTGTAAGTACGTACACTTTTTTTAAAGCACAAAATGACACGGAGAAGGACAGTTAATTTGTTAAATGTGTCAACAGCGTACCTTGGCTTAGTTTCAACCCTAAATCACAACATATTGCATAATGCACATTTTTTTGATTTATTCATGCAATTAACAAAAAGTATTACGCTTAGTCTTGGAATTAATCTACAGCAATATGCAGATGGTTAAAAAGTCCAACTGCCGACTGATAACGTTTTTAATTACACACAAGACAGATGATGTAAAGTGAAATGCCAAGATGCCAACGCCGGATACTGGTGGGAACCAGCACAGACAGCCGTTTGTTTAATTACATCTCATTGTTTCCCCACACGAGGCAGCATACTTAGCAAAGGTGGCACAGTACAAACAGCTCGGAAAACAGAAGTAATCTAAGCTCTGAAAATGAATCTATCAGCCAATCAATAAGCCATATGGATAACAGAGAAGGCATTTTTAACTGGATCCCCAGTTCCGGTCCTGGAGGGCCAGAATCCAATACAGTTTGCAGATTTCCCTGCTCAAACATTATAGTCAGCTAATTACCAGGTTTAGCAGGTATGTATGCAAACTGGTCCTCCAAGACCAGAATTGAGGAAGCTTGTGTTAGACAATTCCGTACACAAATGAATGGCTTATGATGATATACTAATTTGGTTTTAGTTACAGTCAGGCACCGCATAACGATGTTTTGGTCAATGACGAACCGCATTTACGATTGTGGTCCCGTAATATTATAATACTTGATAATGATTATAAACAACTACATTACTGGTTTACGAATTTACTATACTATATTTATCATTATTTTAGAGTTAGGGTTAGGGGTACCCTTTCTACTTATCAAAAAAGTTTACTGTACAACAGTATGCTGTGTTACGCACAGTGTGTAAATATACTCTACAATATTTGAACACATGACACATTTGTCAGAATGCATGGTTATGTGACACCTGATTGTACAATGGAATAACTGAATGGTGATGCAGATGCATGCATATATGTTTGGGTGTGAGTATGTGTTTAGGTGTAAGTGGTACTAGGACACTGCACTTAGTCTCTGAGCTGGTGTGGAGGTTCAGCCCCTCTGTGGTACCCTGTCAGCTCTGAAATTCATGGAGCTACAGAATCAGGCAGGGCACTGTGAGCTGTGTGCACCTTAGATGGATTTAGATGGGGTTGGAATTGAGCAGTGGGGTTAGATGGTGTCATAAATGGATAGGGGGGTATTTTTGGGCATATGGAGACAACATAGACAGTGCAACTTATGCTTTTCTTTTTGGGGGGGGGCTGTGCTGTACCCATTGCTGCAGATTCTCAGAGAGGAATCCAGGGAAGATGAGCTAGGATACACCCCCCCAGCACAGAGCGCAGATGGTGAAGCAGAGGATAGTGGAGAGAGAGGTACAGAGCTGGTTAAAACACTCATAAATTCCAGCAAATACTAACAACCAGGAAAAGCATACCTTAACTGAAAAAAGTATATAGTTATACAATGAAGTGTCACAGTTAATGAAGTCTATAGGTTGGATAAACAGACAAATGAATATTCCACATTTCATACATCTTTACTTTAATATTGGTAGAAGTTAATTGTAGTTGGGAATATAACCCTGAATCTAGGATGATTCAATAAACAGCATGGAACTAGTAGCTCACTGTTTGGTGGTACTAACCTCGTCCAGTGTGTGAGCGGTAAGCAAGGGCTCCCCCTGAATAGAATTAAGTAAAACACAGGTTACTTAACAGACAGAACAAGAGCAATATCGCAGCCTTTATATTTACATTTAATTCACACCTGTGACTGATAACTCATCCCAATTCCAAGAAGTAGGTGTAGTGTTAAGCTAGGGAAGTTAGAATGATTCCAAGGGTCCCTGACTGACTGGGTCCTTAAAATATTAGGAACATAATTGGATTGGCCTGGCCCAATATGATATGCTTTCATGGGGTCCAAAATCTCTAGCGGTGCCCCTGCCAGTAACCCTGATTGAGGGAGGATAAAATTCTACCAGACATATCTCTAAAGAGATTTTAATGGGAAAAACCTGTTCTGCTCTTCTTCTTCAAGATCCAATTATCACCAGAGGATTAGAACATTAACATGCTATCACAGTGTGTTCATAGCATCAGCTGGCACAGTCACACTCTGGAAAATACCCCACAAACGGCCCTTCTAAAGAACTCTGGCACTGGAAACATGTACAATACAAGCCCATCCATCAAGCAGACCAAGCCAATGGCATGGAGTCAAACTGAAATAACAGGAAACCGCAAATTACATAATCCACCTATATAGCCAGATTATTAATTGGAGTGGCTCCGATTTATATTTCTCATTACCCCAACATCCTTTTGAATACGTAATAATGGCACTTTGTTTTAAACACCCTGATATCCTGTGAACTTGGGGTCTGGGGTTCAGCGTGTTTTCAATTAGCCTTCCATCCCTCCAGCAGGCACCAGACCTTCTGGGAATATTAATGGGCGTGAGATGATTGGGTTCGCTCCAGGAGGGCTGAAACCCAGAAACAGAGCTACACAAAAACGCCCTACATAGTCAAGGCAGTGGAAACATCAGCATGAATCAACATAAGATCATAGACCAAAATGGTCTAATTATAATCAGATTTTAGCTTTTATCTGTGTGACAATCCAAGCAATAGTGACCATTCTACAATGCCATATACAGTAATATAGCTGCAGTGTGGCATAGCCTGGTCAGATTATGGGTTGGTTGGTAAGGGGAGTTGTGATGCTATTGCACCTTGCAGCAAGGTTTCAAGCTTGAATGTTTGCTATTGCACCTTGCAGCAAGGTGGATGAAAGTCTAATGCAGCATAAGGAAAATGTATCCACTACAGGTTTGTGGAATTCATGCCCAGAAAGTATAAGCTTGTTTAAGAAGTGCATCCCCATCAACAGAGTTATCAGCTGAAAGTGGGTGATATGAGCATACTCATTCCTGTGCCTGTTGCCTGTGGTGTTGGGGCTCTATTCTGAGATCTCTAGGTAGAAGCAACTTGCTGTGGGTGGCTAAGCCAGGGTATAAGTGTACAGTTTAATTAGATTTCCCCATGATTATTCCACTTTAACCCAAGCCAGCTGGATCAGTTGTAGAGAGGGGCCTGCCTTTGGAAGTCTTTAGCCAAGACCATCTTGTTGCTCCCAGCACAAAAGTCAACATTCTGTAGCAAGCCCGATCAGCAAACTGGCGAGATCCTGGTATGATGTGTTTGTTGACTTATAGGGATTATCCCATCACAGTTAATACAGGAGTGTAGACCTGTGTCCACAGGGATGAGGGGCACAGACATGGAGATGGGGTGGGGCTACCCTGGGGGAATTGGAAGGGGACAGGATGGAACAGAGCAGGCTGGGATGGGCTGAAGCCACTGTAACGGGACTAACCTCCTGACCAGGGATGTGATGGATTGCGGGCTGTGGGAAAACAGACAGAGAGAGAGAGAGTGCAGTTAATGAGTCTCAAATGAAAGGAATGACATCACAGGACATTATTAAATTAGCCCCTAACTTCTGGGAAAGAAGCCTGTTCACATGTGAATGCAAACTCGTCAAAAAGCAAGGGGCAAGCCCCCTGGGAATGCCAGCTCGCCTGGGACAGCGTCAGCTTCGTCCGCCAGCAGTGTGGCCCACACTACACATATCTGGCCTTCACACTTTCACCTCCTACTCATGCGGCACACATGCGGGATGAATCCAGATTTTAGACTTAATGGTTTCCGTAAATATACCCAGGTACATCTACAGATCTCACTTTGTGGTACACCACTGTGCACACAAATCCAATAACATCAATACCGTTGAGTGATGCTAGAGAATGACTCAGCAGGAAATACTATCAAAGAATAATTTATAACTGACAATTGGTATCTCACAGGGAACCCTTTTTTTTAACTTACATAGCATTTAAGTATCCATCTACCCCATCAATCCTGTGTCATGAATATCAGGGATACAAATACTACTTAGAGAAATACAGTGGAAATCCCTTATAGTGATCAGCGGCTTATATGGATCAAAAAGCTTGGGACAATAATTCCTGTACAAATTCTGTTAAAATAATTTGCTTGTAGTAATCAAGTAATCCACTTACAGTGTCCATCTTTGTGGTTTTTATACATGACAACATATGGAAAAAATTAAAATTACAATCATTTTTTTTTTACTTTATTTTGATAGCCCTACTTTGCCTTGCAGTAACCCGTTTGCTTCTGGCTAGCTACTGTACCTGAGGCTAATGCTGCGTGCACTGAAAACAAGATGGGGAAAAAAGAAAGCAATGTTCTCTCAGTGACAAATATAGATTCATCAACGCTTATGATAAACTGCCAGAAACAAGCCAACGAGATGCCGCACCAAAACTGCAATAAGCCATATTATATATACAGTACTGTACTGTATCTGTTTGAATTATACACAGTTCAGTAATTTAATTTGTACAGTATTGTAATTTTAATATCATTTGAAACAGCTACTACTATATAGTATATAGTACTATATACTATATTTTGCGAGAGTGAATAAAATTCAGTGAATAGCGACACTGTCTTTTTCATTACCTTATAATTGTGTAATAAATATGCAAATGTCAATTAGATGATATTCTGCCTGAGACATAAAGAAAAAGAAAAAAATCATTTATAATGATCATCAGTGATAAATTGCACCCATATAGACGTGATCAGTAAAAGAGTTTTCCACTGTATTCCATTAACTGTGCCTGCAGTTCAGTGACATGGAGCTGCCTACATATCACTCATGCAATCTAATGCCATCATGCCTCTTTAATTGATTGGCTGCTGTGTTTATTTCCAGCATCCTCCTGAGGTCGAAGCTACACTATGCTCACCTTTTCTCTCTGGATTAGCTCAAATGCTGCCAGCAGCTCTCCAGCAGGTTTCCCGTTCCTCAGGATGGGGTACCAGGCAAGGCGTGGTGAGGGCACCATGGAAGGCTGACATGCACAGCGGCCCAGAAATTCATCTGCCCCCTAGAGGATATGGGTGGCAGTATCTCCCATCAGGTAATGCCTATTTTTTTGCAGACCTGAAATCAACCTAATGTACTCATTTTGCACACAAAGTGGGTATAAAATCAAGTTGTCTTAATTGCTATTACATTCATAAGCATGTCTACAATAAGACAAAACTGCATGCCTCCAGGACCTCATGCAAGAAGTACAGGGACTACAAAAGTGCAGGACCTACAGATAACATCACGAAGCAGACAAGTGTAGTGCAATGCAATAAATACAGGGCAGTATAAATAACTAGGATACAAACTTTACAGGACACCATGGGTTAAGCTTGTGCAATCTGATTCTAAACCATGATGTAGCAGCATCAGAAATACACAGACACTCTGTACTAGGCACCTCATCAATGGTGCTAAAGGAATTATTAAGAACAGGATGTTCAGAAAGACACCCCGCTCTATGAATGGGTAATAAATTGCTTTGGACACCAGTTCAGCATCAGATTTTTTTTCTCCATATTAAGGCAAAACAAGTTACAAAACTAAACAAGCAGACAGTAAAAATATTGCCATCAGAGGGTTGGCATCACGCTCTAAGGGGCTGGCACTCACGTAGGTGTCTTGGTCATAAAGTTCCACCATAATGTTGGGGGGGTCACGCTCTGTCACCCGAGGGTCCCCAAAGATTTCAATTTCATAAAATATGAGAGTCTGGTCCCATGTAGGGTTGAGTGTGTTGCGAATGGTCACAGTCTTCTGACTCTGATGGAGAAAGGACACAATGGCATAGGGGTCTGCAGAAGAACACACAAAATCAGTTGGTTAGATATCTGTATTGGATAGGGGTATTGGTTTGCCGTAATCAGCACTGCATACACCATGGCCGGGGACTGCATGTGAGCCCCATTGACATCTGCACCAATGCTCACCCAGGAAGCTGCACCACCAAATGTCACGTGACTGTGCCACATGACCATCCATGCGTGCCACATTTTATGACTTTGCATAAAGTAAATTGGAAAGAGAATCTCAGAAACTGCTTTGATGTGCAAACAGAATAGGATTCTCAAAAAGAACACATCTTAATCTTCTCATGTTTAATTCCATCGCTAAAATCAGAAATTCCCATAAATTCTTTGGCACACTTGGGCGTGCGTGTATGAGTTTTTTTTCTGTTTTCAGAGAAATGGGAAACAGTTTTTTAGACTTATATGTACCAAAAAAAGGAGAATAAAGGAAAATGACATCAACAGCTTAGGAATGCCTAAAATCAGAGGGACAGTCTCCAAAGTTTATTATTTCGGGCTACCTAAAGAGGCTCAACGGGAACATTTAGTTCAGAAGGCAAGAGAGACACTATTCCCAGTTCTGGGCGACCTTCGCTCCTTTGAAAAATACATTACTTCAAATAAACACAGAAACAAACAAAACTCTCTGCGAGGAGGTTCTGTTCTGCAGAAGTCAGTTTAGAGAAGAGGGGATATAAACATGGTGTAGACCTTTCTGGACCGTGACATGTAAATAAATATGATGGGACAGCGCCATGTCAACACTCCTGCTGCAAGTAGGAAAGACGGACAGGCAGGGATATTGTCAGTACACAGGTTAGACATCGGGGGTGTGATGAGGGCTGAGGAATGGAGGCCTGTATCTCCTTCCAGGCTGGAAGTAACCTCCTGGGCAGAGCAGCATATAGCACGTATAAGGTGCTATACACGAGTGTTCCCCAACCTGGTTTGCAGGGACCTCCAGACAGTCCACATCTTCCTGGGAGCTGGGAGGGAGCAGAAATGTGAACTGTCTGGGAGTCCCCAAGGACCTGGTTGGGGAACACTGCTCTATATCATATCGAGGCCAGGGGCTCCCATCCAAGCTGGTTCAGTTCCATCTACAGCAAAAAGCCCCAAGTAACTAACAATAATATTAAACAGAAAAAACAAGAATGGTTTCATATAAATAACTCTTACGTTTAAATGTACATTTTCTAAACTCAGCGAATGTTCTTATCCTCTGAAAAACACATTGCACGCTAAAAAGGCTAAAAGGGACAGCACCCACAGCAACAGCTCACTGACACAACATGTCTAGAGTTTAATAACAATTAATAATGCAACCTATGAGTAAGGAGCAGCAGTCTAGTTAGTGGCTGCAGTACCAGGTTAGGTTTAGGTCTTGCAACAGTGGAACATTTTTTCCACTTCTGACAGGTGCTGAGGTGTATAAAATCTATTTTTGCCAGTGATTTGAGAAAATGACTTATGGGCAGTTCCAGGCTATATGACAACTGCTGCATTGTATTAAATTGTATTTAAAAATAAAGTATTATACCTTTTGCTTCCAGCGGCTAATTTACATTACATATGGTTAAGCCATCAAGTGAATAACTAACTGTTTAACAAAGGCATTCGATGCTAAACACGGTGTGAGGAAGCATTAAGACTCATCTACTACCCCAGCAATCATACTACAGAGCGAACTGTTCTCCTTTAACAGTATTTTTCTTACTTGTTTGATACCCAATGAGAACTAGCCATTGCCAGTCTTTTGTGATTTATACTTTCTAACTGCAAACGTTGGTAATTAAGGGTTTGGATAAGCAGTCCAAGCATGAGAGATTTGTAATCAGTGTGCTTCATGGCCTTGTGTGATTTATAAAGGGATCATGCTTTTTATGGATCTGGTATGTCTTTTATCTGCATTTGTGGAATTGCAATCAGATTCTAATAGCAAACCATTGCAGCTGTACTTTACTTTCCATGATCTCCTCAGAAGTCAGATGCATATAATACTCTGTGTCTTCGACACCCGCCCCCCGCCCCCACAAAAAAAAAAAAATTTCCACAGGCTAGCCTACTGGTCTGTCCAGCTGGAACAGACATCCAGCGAATGCATGCTTATACACCAAGCTTTTGTTATGTTAATAACCTATAGCATCTCCGGATGGTGGAACACAGCCTGGCTCTTAGGCTCAGGGCTTCGGATGCAGAGTAGACAGTGTGTTCCTTGTGCTAACATGGCTGAGCTTGTAATGGGGCTGAACACATGGGGACTGGGGCAAACAGCCTGGCTAGAGCCAATGGGCTTGGGGTTCAATGGTGGATGGGCATTTTCACTGGAAATTGCTGGCTAATGTGTTTCCAGAGTGTCTCCTCCAACATCTATAAAAATATAGTCCCGCAAAGCTTCTCCTAAATGCACCATGCAGTCAGCAGGGGGCACACCATTAATTTATATCTAGGCATATGCCTGAGAACATCTTCCTGGGAAGGGTGCTCTTGCTGGACCGATGAGAATCTGGCCGTTATCGGTCTTTCTCCTGTGAATTTTCAGCTGCATAAATGTTTAGACGTAGCTGTGAAAGCCGCCTGATTTAAGATGCAAAGCAAATAAATAATGTAATGTAATAAAGTCACTACTTAAGCGGGCATCACTTTCCAAGGACATGTTCGCACCTAAGTCTTACAACGTGATACATTCTGCAAGAAAACCCAAATCCTTGCTTGACTGCCCGTGTGATCCAGGCAGGACGCTCAGCCTAAGCTCTCTGAGCCGGAGAGAGGCCCAGAAGGCTTCTTCATGCTGGCCAACCTCCGGAACACAAATGGCACGCATGAAACACTGTGCTCGGTCCTGATCCCAGCGGCCTGCTCTTTGCCCCAAAAAGAGATGCCTGCCATAGGGCTCACCCAGCCTTTTCCAGGCCGGGAGAAATGACTCAAATGCGGGCCGTGCAGTCGCTTGCTTACCCCTCGGCTGCAGCTTCTCCCAGTCCGCGGTCATAAATCACCCATCCCCCAAACTCCCGGCAGCCCTTGCATTTTTTTTCCCCTCGGCATCGGCCACGTGCTGCCAGGCTCATATTTTACACCCTCTAACGTCACTGTCGTGCGTTCATTAAGTCCTTTTTTTAAAGAGCCTCAGCATCGCATCGCATTGACCTTCTCGCAGGTGATTAATAAAAACATTCCTTAAAAACCATAAAGTGATTTTTTTCGATGTGTCAGATTCGTTTTCTCACAGATTCCCATTAGCATCACTCCTTGACTGCTCTTCAGGAATGACCCTGGCACTGGAAAGTAACTATACTTGTATAAAGTTAACAGGTACCAAGAGGACATGTTACGCTGAAGGCCTTTTCTTGGCTTTTATTCAGGGATAAAATCCATAGCAGGGGAGGCAGTCTTAAGTCTGAAGCTTGTAGGAAAGGATCTCCAGGGTTCAAATCCCATATCAGGGCAGTGCTATGCTCATATGCACAAAACGGGTGACTGGACTTTGCAAAACGTTGCTATATACAGCACCCAGAAGTGTGACTTCAAAGAGAGGCCTTGTATGCATTTGAGCATAAACAGTTGGTGGAGACTTAAGTCACAGACAAACTGAGTACCTGTCCAATTAAATTAGACTTGTATGGACAGGCATCTGAGCCACTTTTGAGAGAAAAAAGGCCAATGCTGTACAATTGCATTTGTGTGGATTGAGTTTCCTTTGCGTCTCTTGAGAAAGCCAAGTGCGGGATGAATTCGCAGACCCCGGGAACATGCCTGCACAGTTTGGGTAAGCGTCAGCAACAGCTTGAATCGAAGTCAAAGAGCACACTTGAGGTTGAATAGAAAACAGCGTTGCCATGAAGCATTCAAACCACTGCTCCTAGTGGGCCATCTTTTCTCATACAGTGTGTAAGGCTGCCCAACCCAGCGGTCCATCTTGGTGGGTTTCCAGATCGATCACAGGAGATGAAGGGTACCTCTAGATCAGGAGTGGGCAATCTTATCCCCAATGGGCCAGTCTGTATGCAGGCTTTTGGGATAAGCTTTAGGTCAGATGTTCAAACCCAGGTGTGAGGATTCTTCAGCCAAACAGTCCCCTAATTAGTAATCTAATTTGGGAACTGCAGCGAAAACCCGCACACCCGACGGCCCTTTCTGGATAAGATTGCCCACCCCTGCTCTAGAGGCTTAACGGCTACATCTCTTAAACACTGCACTAGCAAGCTACATGTGTGTTTCCACTGTTCTCCCAGTTTTTTCCAGCCCACGGATCCAGCCTCGGCCCACGGGATGCTGATGAGCCAGCAAAGACCCATCCACCACACAAGTCCTAATTTTTTCTTATACAAAACTCACACTGTTCTTCATAAATTGTATACTGTTAGCAAGCCCAAGAATTCTGGATGGCCAGATTGCCTTGGATCTTGGAGATTTTCCTTTCTGCCCTGTATTTACCCTGTTCATTCCCCCTCCTCTGTCACTCTTTGGCTTTTTCCACACTACCATGTAATGCTGGATACTCATTGTCTACTGAACGTAGCTGTAATGGTAATACTAAATGTTATTGTTGCTTGTTATATATTACTTCATATTATATTAAATACTCAGTTGAGGCAACATGCTGACAAGATCGTTATGCAGAAATCACACAGAAATCAAGGAAGTTACATGAACTTAAAGTCCACAGCTAGCCTCACCTGAGAAGCTGTCTTTATCCATGGCGATGAGCTCTCTGGCCTGGTACAGGTAACAGCGTAGGTGGTAGCGAGTGCCACCTAGCAAGAATAATACATAATGTCATCCAGAAAACCATTCATATCATGCTATGTCGCACACTGTGTTTTGAGGCGACCGGACGAGAAGGTCGCCTGGCTCCCAGTTTTTCCTGCTCTTTGGGAAAGAGGTTGCTGGACAGATGGATGAGCCTGACAGCACTACCCAAAAAGGAACTTGGGTTAGGGTCCTGCTCATGGTTGAGGGTTTTAAATAAGTGTTTTTTGATGATATTTTTCAGTATAAAGAAAGAAAAGGTCTTCAAAACAACCCTCCAACAAGAACATTATGCTGGAGCAGATTATAGATATTGGCATTTGGGCACATGCCTAGGGGTACCACGTCCTTGGGGGGGGCTCCAAGCAGAGTGAGCCACCCGATAAACCCCCACTCCCCCTTCCCATTCATGAATGTCTTTTAATAAGTTAATTGGATTTAATATCTAATATATTTACTATGACTATATTGTTCTTTTAATAAGGCAGTCACTGAAAGTGTATGTGACATTTTACCTGTGTTAGATGTCAGTTCCAAATTTCACAAGTCACCAATCATCCCCGTTTCTTTCTGACGTGACATCGCGGTATCTGTTGCCCAGGGACACTTAACATACTTACTTCGTGCCTTACATTGTGGTGAGTACTTTTTTGGGTTAATGACCCTAAATAAGTGGCGTGACCAGTTTTTTTTAACCACATAATTTAAAGATTTTCCTTCATTCGCTGCCATCTCCTTTTCCCGTACTTCACTCTTTCCGCCACCCCCATTGTACTCCGAACCACTTATCATCCATATTCAGGTTTATTTGCCAGACAGCAAATGGGATGAGGAGTGGAGTGCAGGAGAAGGATGGCTACCAGTTGACAGAGATGTTAACTGCTTGGCCAGAATTCATATTTGAATATATTACAGTGTTCCAGGATGTCCCACTGGCCAGTTTACTCGACACCGTGGAAGGTGCCTCTAGTCGCTCCTTTTTCCCCCTTTCGGAAGGTTATTTGACTTGTGGAAAAATGACCCTGTGATGCACTGTGGGACATTCACTTACATTCGAAGAAGCAGGAGATGGTGGGCCTGTTCACTCCAAAGGCTGTCGTTACTGACTTGTCATCGTTCTTATCTTCTGTCACGCTAGTCTGTTACAAGAAGCACATCCATATTTTGGAAGTGAGGAACCGCAGATCGTGCCAATGGACCATTTCAAGCGGATGGATTTCTGTCCGCTTGGATCCCCTTCATGAATTTAAGGTCACCTCCTTCCTAAGCCAATTCACCCTACAGTTGCAGCTGAGGTTTTTCTTCTGTGGTGAGATTAAAATTCTTGAGAAATTAAGAACTGTCACCTTTCAAGTTAGGAAACAACATATTCAGAGTGCATGAAAATGAGAATCACAAAGACCCGATTGTCTGTCTTCTGCAATTCTCCCAAAGAGGAGCCCAGTTCTTTCCATCAGGAGTAGGACAAGGGCCTGCCAAGCCTGACAGCTAAAGCACAGCTACAGAATAACTTCTTGTCTAGTGGAATATAAATAGGAGCTTATATCATGTCGGAGAAAATAAATCAACAAAAAACACTCATTGTGGCTTTCTGAACAGTACCGAACACAAAACCGGGGGAAAAACACATTTGTCACAAAGAACTCTCAAGGATACGCTCAAGTTCTTACAAAGAAACCTCTGCATATCTTCCATAGGAATGGGGAAAAACATTTAAAATCCACCAAACATTTTACTCTGCATGAAACATGGAAAATTGAATCAGTGCCCCATCCATTAAGGGTGGGCAATGCTGCCAGCTCCTTGCACCTTTGATGCAACCGCCCCGGCTGAAGTACAGACGGTCTCTTTCAAAGCCCCGCCCCCCCAGGAACCCTAGTGTCTGCCTGTTGGCTAAGCTCCACCTGTCAGTCACAGCAGTGGTGAGGTCATGTCTGAAGCTCTCCTTGCCAGCACAGGAGCACAAGGTTAGGAGGCAATGCAGCCAAACTACAAACACCGCACTAGTCTTATCTAAATAATCGCTGTGTTACACTCTTAACATCAATGTATATTCCTCAGAACTGACTATTAACATACACCCCATTTTACGCGTAAGGTAATGCAATCTCCAGAAACCTTTTTCAAAGGCTAGTTTCACTATCACCCCATCACAGATCAGACCTCAAAATAACACAAAGTTCCAGACAGACATCTCACGATTCTTCACCACAAGAAAGGTAACTCTCTTTTTTATTTTCAGCTCTTTCTAGGTGTTCTGGACAGAATAAAAAATGATGCTCTTACTCTTGCCACTGCATGCCTCATATAACCAATGAGTGGTACTGAACCCAGGATGTTCTATTCTGAAGATTTGCACAGCCAAGCCAGTGCTAAATTAACATCGCCATGATCTTGGCGAAGACCAGGTGCTCTGCAAAGACCAGGAACTGTCTCTTACATTCTCATTACCATGCTCCTTTCCACGTCTTCTGGATGAGACGAATCACCACCAAACCCTACAGCTGTGACACATATCACCATCTCCTCTCAGCCTGCCACCTCTCAACACCAACCCCAGGTCCGGACACCTCACCAGGGAACACTCCAGGGCGAAGATGACTGCCGGCCCAGTCTTCTCCAGCGGCTCCATCCGGCAGCGCCAGCGGCGACGCCGGAAGGAGTCAGTCTTCCGCTGCTTGAGGTGGAACTTCCAGCCAAACAAAGACGCGTACTCCCAGCCCTCCCGCTCCGACTCGTCTGGTCTTTGCTGTGGGGAGAAGACCCACGAGAGGAGTTCAGTCTGTGCAGGTCCTGCTGCAGGACAGCATTTAGAATACCTGCTCTGCACCTAGGCAGAGGATGTGCAGTGTTGAGAAAGCTACAGTACTACAAAAGCTACAAAAGTAATCTATTACAGACAAGCTCAGGTGCAGAAAGTATAAATCCATACCAAGATTTTGTTTCAACCAACCCATTGAGCATAAAGAGTCACAGTCACAGAATATTCCACTGGCTGGTTGGAACAAAACCTTGGTCTGGATTTATACTTTCTGGACCTGAACTGTAATGGATTACTTTTGTGAGTAACTTCCCCAGCAGAGGTTGTGCTACTCTTTTCATTTGTTTCCTAGAGCCGGAGTGTACCTAGAAATTCTGGGCCTCCTGATAAAATGTCACCTTGGGTCCCTTGCCCAAATGTATGTATTATTTTGCATATTCAAGGACATCTGTCAGGTGTTGGGCCTTTGGTATCCATGCCACTCTGAGGCCTCTACATGGAGCATTTTTGGTTTAATAATCCTTAGACCTTACTGTTATTGTAGTTGGCATTGTAAAGCAAAAAGGACAGTAGCACTGAAGGGATCAATGTGTCTCCAGAAAAAAAATTACTACATGCGTGTGATGACACCAGTATGCAGAATTGCAACATCTGTGAATTGTCAATTTCTACATAAGCATAAGCATACATACACAATGCAGAAGTGAATATTTTTTTAATTATAAAATTAATAAGAGGGTACCCTTCCTCAAAATCTACAAAACTTTCTATTATCAAACGTGTTATGTTCTTCCTCGTCATTGTTGAGGTAATTCTGTGAGCAAAGAGTGCCACCCTGAGGCTCATATGTAAAATGCAGCCAGTTGGGGAAACCCGAGATATCCCACGGTTCATTAGTTTCTGTATCTTTCGGTGCCCCAATTTATGGAATATTTTCCAGAGAAAATACTGCCCTAATCTTCTCCATATATCTTCATTAATGTGCAGAGATACATTCTGCAAATGTGCCGTAACATTCGGGGCAATTTCTCCTAACACTTGATCAAATAAAAAGTGGAGGGCATATTTGAGGTTAAAGGCAAATCTGGCCGAAGTGCAGGTCTTGCCAAGTCAAGGAGAAACACTGGATGCTGGATTTAGATTTGACTTCAGATTAGCCATGGATGGCGTGATTGATTATATGTTTTCTGGGGCCCCTGCGAGGGTGATGAGAGACATGTCTGAAACGGCAGGAACTGTCTCCTCGTAACATGGGAGCATTTCCCAGAACTTCCCCGACCAGGAGGTGAAGCGAAGGGTAGAGAAAGCAGAGTTCATTTTCAGAGGTCATTTTCTCCGGAAATAGACCTTAAGACTTCTTCAAAAGGCTCTGCTCAACGAATGAGATCCGTTCTCTATCTTTATGTCAAATTTTTAGGTAAGTCAGAAGAGTACATAATAGTACTAATAATAGCAATAATAAGAGTACTACATGCATTATTGTACTGTACCTCACGCAGACAAACCGCTGAAGCCGCACAATGTTTTCACATCAAAAGGTGCACCATATCATGAACCATTGAATTTAGGGCAATTTTTTAATATAACAGGTTTTAGGCAAGTCCTTTCATAGGTAGGAGTTGTCTGTTTGTCGGATGTTCTTAACCTGGGGACTGCCTGTACACATACATA
>JAODKM010000016.1:20847608-20872867 GCA_026780845.1 Petrocephalus sullivani | reverse complement strand
AGGCAAGTCCTTTCATAGGTAGGAGTTGTCTGTTTGTCGGATGTTCTTAACCTGGGGACTGCCTGTACACATACATACACACACACACACAAACACATCGCATACTGTATGACTGCATTCACAGATTTTTATAAAATTGAGGTTATCCAAATGGGGACCAGAAAAAATGTCCCCCAAAGTAAGGAAGTTTCAGGTTTTACCACACTCTTGGGACATGTTGGTCCCCAAATGTGACCTAAGTAAACCCACACACACAAAAAGAAGAAAAATTAAAATAGTTGGTAATTATTATGACTTGATAGTAACAGTAATAACATTATCAAATGCTGGTCCTTTCCAATGTTAGGATACTCCTTGAAAAATTAATAATGTGGTGCAGTGCAAAGTGCCGCGAGCACCGCACCTTCCGGAGAGCGTCCATCTTCTGCGGGTCTCTGCGGCGGAGTCGGATCCAGCGCCGGCGGCGACTGGTGTGATACATTTTCTCAGCGGGGACCCAGGACTTCGGTCGACGGTCTGGAGGGATCGTGAGGCCGTATTCCCAGCCTGAGGGGTGGGGGGGATTTAAAAATGAATTTATAGCATGCTAAATCTGCAGCTATTTTTACTTGCGAAGGTTCTTATTTCCCAGATCAGTCTGTGGTCTAATCCTTTCAATTCTCATTCAGAGAATTATACCAAATCAGAAAACACTGACATGTGCCGCTGTGTTATATAAGTGGTAGGATAACATCAAAATCTGGTGCCAAAATAAGCCAAGACCAAGAAAGTTGGAAAGGTCAAGCAGATGTTGATGTATATATAGAAACCACCACTGTCAACATACGCTAAACTATATACTGAACTCCAGTAGTGGTTTCTGGCAATAAGAACATGCATGTACCCGCTTTTTGCATGTGTGCGTAAGCCTCCCTATAATGGAACCTGCACAGAGTCAGGGATTCATGTGGCGGCCTTCAGCATATCCAGCGTGAAAAGTCTGCTCCAGCCAGCGCAGTGTCAGGCTGATGGACAGGCAGTGGGATTCCTGGTTAACCAGGCAGATCTTGGTAACCTGGTAACGCTGCCGTGGTGATAAACATAGCTCATAAGCGCTGTTGTTCTTGGAGAAAGCTGAATTGCTGTCGGGATAAAGCTGGTGACTCATGCCAGTCATGGTTTCGAAGCTTGTGTGTGCAGATGTTACAAACAGAGTCTGACCGGGCCATGACCAGACATTGACTAGAACCTCAGATCTTCATCTCCAGTATAAAATATTTTCTTTTGCACTAAAATAATTATACATTGGTAGATATATGCATGTGAGGCACTAATGAGCTCAAACCTTTAGCGAAAAATCACTGCTCGTTTTACAAATGATCTAACATAAAATATAACTTTTCATAAGCCTGGTCATTTTTGAGACATTTTGGACTTCAGAACTAGACAGGATGAGAGCAAAGAAAGCATAAAATCATGTCTTAGGCAGAGGGAACAAAGTGCACAGCTGGGTGCTTCCATAAACTGAAGCAGTGCTTGGCTGGGGGAACTGAAGAGGAATCCAGCTCTGAAAATGTGCAAGCATTCTAACCAGTGGTGGTGCTTTTATGGACCTGGTGGTGCTGACTGGGAATAAAAGCATTCAAGAACGTCACCCTGCATAATACCACTTGCTGATAAGCCCAGAACAATATCTTGCATCGTTTCTTGGTGAGGCGTCAAAATAATAAACTCTGTCCCACCACATTGACACCAGGAGCTGAGATGTTCCTCCAGGGTGGAAGGAGAACAGCCTGATATGTACTGTAATGCGGGGCGGTACCTTGGTCATCCACTGCGCGGTTCAGATCTTCACTCCACTCCACATCTTCCCACACCCAGCCCAGAGGACACTCCACCTCATCCTTGGGAACAGCTTTTTCTCCATTCTGTATGAGGACACACAGACTGACAAAATTTGCTAATACTCCACTTAGCATACACACTTGTGAACATCCATCCATTTCCTGTACCCACTTATCATGTTCAGGGTCATGGGCAGTCTGGAGCCTATTTCAGAGGCTACGGGCACAAGGCAGAGAAAAACCCAAGATGGGGTTCAACCCGTCACAGGGCACAGTCACTCACCCAATTACTCATATAGGCACACCTATGAGCAACCTGGTAACTCCAATTAGCCTCAGCATGTTTTTGGACTGCGGGGGGAAACTGGAGTACCCAGAGGAAACCCCATGATGACAAAGGAAGAAAACACTAACTCCACACACATGGAGGCGTGGCGGAGACTTGACCCTATGTGCCAGAAGTGCGAGGCAACAGTGCTAACTGCTGTCCCGCCATGCCACCCCAACATATAAGTGTATAAAATCCCCCAAACAGTGTATTGTAATATTTATTACCAAGCAGAAGTATCTGCACAAACAGTCTGAATGGCTTCATCCCGGTCAGGGTCATTACGGGGCAGACTGTGTGGATGCAGGCAGAGGCTTGTAGGAGGAGATGTGGTTGAGGCATGGAAGGCAGCTCCTCTTACGTGGGTTTGCTTTTTTCCTTTGCTATATTTCTTTGAATTTCAGGGGTTAGTTTTCCACTGTTTTCAGTTTTCAGTTCTTAAAGGGGCTTCGCCTCTATGCGAGTCTGATTTTTTTTCCCTGTAATAAATGTTCTTTGACTATCTCCCCACAGAGCAGACCTCTACCCCGCAACCTGTCATAACCTGTAATTACATAGTAAATGAAGCAGTGCGCACATTCTAATAAATGGTATTAAATACTATTTCCAGATACTGGCTAAAACCATACTGACCACATCAGTGTAGCTTTCAGGCATTGCAATCCACTGTCCCCCTGGCAACCTCATCTGGTTCTCAAACACCTCCTCCATGAAGGTCATGTGACCCGCATCCACGTCATACAGCATTCTATAGATCACAAGGCACAATAAAAGATTTTTTGTTTTGCATAAATAGGATAGGCATAAAAGAGTTTCATTTTGACATGAATTAAGACAAAACAACCTGGAAAACAGACAAAGACAAGACCTAAAGGTCGCATATTTCAGATGAAGACTTACGTCTTCTCTGGGCTGACGAACCAGTCCCCGGCCCAGGCCCAGCCCAGGGATGGGCGGAAGCCGTCTTTGGGCAGTTTCACTCTGCCGGTGACGTCACTGAATTTTGGGTAGGTGAGGCCCGTGGTGCCCCAGCTCCCCAGCAGTCCCAGCCTAGTCTGGTTCTCATACTTGGAATTAAAAACAGGAGATTTCAGTCTCTTTCAGTCGCGCACCAGGCCAAAAGACATAAAATTTAAAATATAAAAAAATAAACGCGTGAATTTGTACATTGCACCAACAGTTACTGGGCACCAGAGTATGTATTTCAGCAGTATTTGAGGCATAACGGTTTTCTAAATAAAATCACACACATCACGCCACCGTATAACATTCCTAGCATGCATTCTGCATTTCAGACTTTAAGGCCTAAGGTCCACACTCAGAGCCGGCCCTTACCGTCTCTGCAAACACGGAGAGCTTGCCCTCAGAGAACCGTTTGAAGTGTTTGCAATCTACTGAAAGCCCAAGCCAGATCTTGACACGCAGCTGCGCCGGAATCTTGTCCTTCCCACCACCGTTCTGGGGGTACTTCATGGGCAGTATGATTGATATTATTAACTCAGACACACATATGTTATGAACTCAGACACAGAGATATAAAATATAATTACTAAAACACGTCCTCAAAAATTAAGCCTGTCTAATGACTCCCGCTCTAGTGAAATTACCAACGCTCACCACAGAAGAGTTCATCACACACATTTATTAACGTGGACATTTAGAGTAACACTACGAAGCAAACTGAACTTGGAGAGGAAACACTACCTTCATGAAAACGGTTTGCAGCTGGCCGCAGTTCTTCCCACAGTGGCCCTGGGAAAAGAGGACCTCGTGGGCAGGGATGCGGAAGTAGGCGATCCTCCGGTCACCCTGCAGCATCCAGATGACGATGTCTGGGAGGCTGTTCTGTGGCTGCCAGCAGAAAAGGGCAGAGATGAAAGGGGATAGACGCACAGGAACACAAAGGCAGACCAACATCCATATGGACACAGGCTGAGAGAGACAGTGAAATGCAGTCAGATTCAGAGGCAGACACACAGGAACACAAAGGCAGACCAACGTCCACATGGTCACAGTCTGAGAGACACACACTGAAATGCAGTCAGATTCAGAAGCAGACACACAGGAACAAAAAGGCAGACCGACCAATGTCCACATGGACACAGGCTGAGAGACACACTGAAATGCAGTCAGATTCAGAGGGAGATGCACAGGAACACAAAGGCAGACTGACTGATGTCCACATGGACACAGGCTGAGAGACACGCACTGAAATGCACTCCAATTCAGAAGCAGACACAGGGGAACACAAAGATAGACCAACGTCCACATGGTCACAGGCTGAAAGACAGATACTGAAATGCACTCAGATTCAGAGGCAGACACACAGGAACACAAAGGCAGACTGACTGATGTCCACATGGACACAGGCTGAGAGACACGCACTGAAATGCACTCCAATTCAGAAGCAGACACAGGGGAACACAAAGATAGACCAACGTCCACATGGTCACAGGCTGAAAGACAGATACTGAAATGCACTCAGATTCAGAGGCAGACACACAGGAACACAAAGGCAGACCGAACGACATCCACATGAACACAGGCTGAGAGACACATACTGAAATGAACTCAGATTCAGAGGCAGATGGACAGGAACACAAAGGCAGACCAACGTCCACATGGTCACAGGCTGAGACACACACTAAAATGCAGTCAGATTCAGAGGCAGACACACAAGAACAAAAAGGCAGACCGACAGACATCCACATGGACACAGGCTGAGATACACTGTAATGCACTGAGATTCAGAGGCAGACACACAGGAACACAAAGGCAGACTGACTGATGTCCACATGGACACAGGCTGAGAGACAGGCACTGAAATGCACTCCAATTCAGAAGCAGACACACAGGAACACAAAGGCAGACCAACATCCACATGGTCACAGACTGAGAGACACACACTGAAATGCACTTAGATTTAGAGGCAGACACACAGGAACACAAAGGCAGACTGACTGATGTCCACATGGACATAGGCTGAGAGACAGGCACTGAACGCATTTTCACACTTTATAATATGTACAGAAACATGCACAAAGGTTCAACACATGCTGGCATATATATATTGGTGTAGACGAACAAGTAAATCTCCACCCATGAGCATGTCAAACAGCCTAGTCACACACAAACGAATGCTCACACCCACACACATATAGATGCACATAAAGCCATAAAATTAACACACTGTGCTGTACAGAACACTAAGAAAAGAAATTAAATGCATACAAGACCAAGTAGGAAATCTGATGCCTATAATATGATGCGCAGTAACACAGGCGTGATACAAAGGAAAGCCCATGTTGTTTTAGGTGTTGTTTTCCCACATGGCAGGAGGCACACACACAGTCGTGAAAGCACATGACCCCACTGCCCCACAGTATGAAATGTAATTACATTCAATTGTACTGCAGTTGCGAAAGATAATAATTATGTGGCATAATTCGCATCTGTCAGTGAAGTGCCTAAAATACAGTTCCAGCACATAAATATATGCATATATATGGTTTTAATAATGAAAGAAACAGTTTGTAATGGAAACGTTTTACACCAAAAACAACAGATACTGTTACTGACTCCTGACTAATGTGATCCTCTGCCTAGTGCCCTGTGCTGCCTATCAGACCCCCTCCACACACACACACACATCCACTGACCCTATTCCAGGAAAGCCGTTCGGAAATGGTTGCCTGGATGGATGGATGGATGGATGATTCTAAAGCTCAGCACACAAACTCTCACTTACCTCCACAGCAAGCAGGCGCAGCCGTACAACCCAGTCCTCAGCTTGGTCCAGGGCAGCCTCCAACTCCGTGGAGTCGCCATGCTTCAGCACCAAGGCGGCCTGCTCGATCTGCTGCAGGTTGACCTTGCGCTGGTGCCGCACGGCCCGGTCCAGAGCCGTGGCACACGGCCACTCTTTCAGCGCCGGTAGCTCCTGGCTGCTCCACGGTGGGACAGGACATCAAGATCAGCGCACATAAAAGCTCCTCAACACTGGACTTTTATGTTCCACAACCACTACGAATGCATTAAACCGCAGGAAAAAATGGCGTCCCAGATTGGGGGTGGGCAGAAAGGGCTGTTGCATATGCAACTGCCTAATCAGGTTACTAATTAGAGAGCTGATTGGCTGAAGAGTCCTTAAACCTGGGGTTGAACAGCTGACCTTAAGGTTAGCCCAAAAACCTGCATACACACTGGCCCTTTGCGGATAAGACTGCCCACCCTTGTCCTAGATGGTAATAGATTAATAATGGAAAATTAAGAGCCCAAACACAGCCCCAAACAGACACCTGCAGTCGGAAATGATGTCATCGAGGAGATCCTCCATCTTGCCTTTCACCTCCTCCAGGTCACTGCCTGCTTTCAACAACAGCTGCACCTCTTTCAGGTTAGCCTCCTGCATGGAGCAAGCCAACAACAGAAGGTGAGCCAGGTAGCTGGCCAACAGGTACTAATGCAGAAGGCCGTACAGTAAGGCAGTAAGTCTGACCAGGTGCTCCACAATGTACAACAGCATGTTCAGGGCCTCGAGGCGTGGACTGATGTCTTCCCACTCTGACGACAGCACAACCACAGGTTTGACATTCCCCCAGGGAAGGTAGTAGTACTGGCAACCTAGAGTGACAAGATGAAGTATTCCTCTTTAAAAGGAAACTAGGGATGGAGCAAATTATCTGCTCATCCAGGGCCAGCACGTCCTTTCAAAGGGAATTCACAATGTCCAGACCTGCCCTCTCACCTCAGTTACACTCTACACAAGCACTGCACTTCCTGTCTGTACATCCGTGTGATTCTAAACACAGCCGTCAAAGTAATCAAACTTTCAGAGGGTCATTATGGGTACTGCACACAGCGGGTGAAGTAGAAGTAAATGGAATAGTTATATCGGGACAATTGTGACATGGTTTATCATAAGATACTTAAAGTAGAGTTGGTGAATTCAAAATATTGTACAAAGGGATTCAGTAAAATACATTTTCCCAGACCTCTGCCACTGAACCATAGTAAACAAAAGAACATGGATACAAAATATAATACGATAATCAGCATTGTAATTTTGACTTACTTTGGGAATCACTCAAGGCCCTTATGCTTAATGTCTTGAAAACCAATAACAATAGAAACAAGTGTTTAATTTAATTACATTTTAGCTACTGAGCTAAAGGTCTCGTATTTTCAAAACCATTGATGAATATTGCAGTGACATATACGCCAGCTAGACCTCTTGTGAGTACTGGAATTGTAAGAGAAGGCGACGGCGGCCACTGGCAGGCTTCTCACCATCAAAGACAGCCCGGCTGTACTGGGTGGTGGAGGCCAGCGGTAGGCATGTACAGTCGAACTTGTTGCCGTAGTTACCGACGCTGACCTCGAACTGAATGGCATCGTCCACGTCCTGCAGCATGGTCGCTGAGTAGAACGCCGCAAACAGGCAGTACTTTCGCTTACGCATGAACTTCTACAGGAGACAGAATAATGCAGACTGGGCATTCTTCATTCATACTCAGACCCATCCAGACCTTTATCATAGGTTCTGTGTAAGCTGTGTACCATAATGTAAAATAGAAAACATAAAATGTATATGCAAGTTATTTAAAAAAGGACATTTCAGAGCAAATAACTTTAATAACTTTTCCTGTACAGTAGGGGTGGGCAATGTTATGCACAAAGGGCCAGCGTATATGCAGGTTATTGGGATAATCTTTAGGTCAGCTGTTCAAACACAGGTGTAAGGACTTTTCAGCCAGTCAGTCCTCTAATTAGAAATCTAATTAGGGAGTTGCATCGAAAACCTGTGCACACAACGGCCCTTTCTGGACAAGACTGCCCATCCCTGATGTATACAGTTACAGTGGGTCTGTAGCATGGGACATACGGCAGGAGACACTCTGGATGAGATACCAGCTCATCATAGGGTGCACATGCGACAGGGAATTTAGGAACATCGACTTGCCTATGTGCAAGTCTTTGGAATTTGGGTGGAGATGCAGAGAAAACCCACACAACATGGGAAGAACATAAAATTTTCACAGAGAAAGAGAGCAAGGGTGGGATTTGAACCACTAATCATGAGTTATACCCACTGATCCACCATGCCACCCCCTTGAACTTTTAAACCCAAAACATATTAGGATCTGATATGTATTACAACATCATCTACTCTGCCCGCAGCTGGACTCACCTCCACCACCAGGAGGTCATCTGAATGGATATCCTCCACCTTCTGTTCAACCCGCTCCACTAGCTTGGTGTTGAGCTCCAGGAGAACCCTTCCGCGGTAGGATACACCCTCACCCTGGCAACACCATGTCACAGTTAAAGAGCAAAGCCTTTGCATTTTAAAGTGTAACCTAGCTTATATCTTTTATTACTTGTTGGGGTTATAAACAGAAGATTGGATTCAAAGAATGTTAGCTCATAGGTATATAGAAACACTGCTGTAAGTGCAGACATCTGGACAAAAACCCGGTTTATAAAAACATTGTTTATGCAGAGGCACACACCTTTCCTAGATTCAGCACCTCATAGGGGTCAGAGAAGGAAGTGAACTCTCTAGGGCTCCCATAGAGGTTGACGAAGCAGGGTCCGAATGTAGGGAGAAATCCAAGGCTATCGTCTACTGTAAAACAGGACGGTGGTGGGGTATGAAAAGGGAAAATTGGGCGATACACCACTGTCAAGGTGACAAGGTGAAGTACAAGAGAGATCATATTCCAGTCTAGCCAGCAAAAAAGAATTAAGTTCACTCTACCAGTTTGTAATGACATTAAATTTTTACTCTTGCTCAGGATGTATAGATCATTCTGCAACCCAGTCACAGGATTTGCTGTTCCTTAGAACCCCGCTTGGCTTTTATCTAAGTGTACCATATAAATTATTGCACCTCACACCTACCATAAGGCATAAAGAATCCCACAGACAGGACACAGAAAAGGTTATTAGACATGAAACTGTTGCAAACTCAATACCCTGAGCAGAGGGAAACAAAGTTATGGCCTTTTTACGGTCCTGAGTAGTTGGATAGTAGTTCCTGATCCACTTGGTAATATGACACAGTCACAGGTTTGTGACAGACAGATGGGCAGCTTAGTAACAGGGCTTTGCTTGTTTATGCCCGTCTCAAGAAACACCAAGCATCAGGGAGCACTGCCATCTGCTGGTGAGATCCTGACAGTGCAGGTGGCTTGCAGTAACCATACCCACCCTTATCACCTCTTTGTGAAACACAGACATCCACACCCACTCACAGGTTCCGACGGAAACCCACTTGTTCCTCTAAGCACTGTCATTGTCCCAACAGTTGCTAATTATGGGTCTTTGCTAGTCTTGCTCTTGTATAACAGTGATTATATCGGGATGTACGAATCAGTAAGATGGATCACCAGTTCCATAGACTTCATAAAGAGACTTATCTGAAATATCACAGGATGTTGCCACATTTGATAAGTGCAAGAAATAGACAGGGGGTTAGTATACGGGACAGCGGGCAGCCAAAAAACAGCTGACCCGCCCCCACCCCCCACAAATAAACAGCAGCAAGATACAGATTTTTCAATTAGATTCAAAATATAATACAACCAAATTCACCAGATAACTTCAAAGACTTTATAAACTAAAGAAAATTATACAGTAAACACGTAGCTATAAAGTCCAGCCCCATTGCACTAATGCCCATGGAGTAATAGGCAATCATACAAGATACATTAGTGCCCGAGATACAATGCGACTTAAAAAAATGAAAATACTAGCAAAGTAGCACAACCACTTTTGTACTATAGAAGTACTGAAGCTACGGAAAGTGAACTTGATGGCGGAATATCACAGGAGAGAGACAGGATGCCCAACGTACTGCTGTCTGTGTGGGTCCCCGGTGGCAAGTCATCTGGGTGCATGAAAAAACGACGGAAATTCATTAGGACACTGTTTGAAGCCTGAGAAGACGGCTTGGGTGAAATCCCATGCTTAAAGGTGAATACTAGCAAAGACCATGCCTTTTAAGTGGGGTTCCATTCATTTTCTGATGGCAGCCAAGGTTAGGGCATAATGTTTTAGTGAGCAGTTAGTGTCCCACATTCCTTCCACAGGGGGGCGCTATTAAGTCCCAGTGCATGACCATCACACAAAGTCACACTGTCATTGCCATGCAGCTGTGCTCTTCACTTAAAAAAGATGTTTTGGTGATTAATATTACTGCCTGTATGCACTGGAAAAACAAATGGAACATTTTAAAACTCTAAGCTGATTTTCTTTGGGGGATTTTTTTTATTTTTTTTGGTTTTGTAATATGAAGAGCCTTATTCCTGAAATTTGTGAGACAATAATAATAATAAAATAATAATAAAAAATCAATATCAAAAAGGAAGGTGAAACTGAGATCTTCTCGGAGTCACATAGCAAAATACCATGAAGCAGAGTCTGAGCAGAGATAAGCTGATAGTTTTCAAACACCTTACATGCACAGATTTCTGCTAAGCCCTTGGGACAACCTGGTCCCCTTTGCTAAAGGTCCAACGACAGTGAAAGCCCACAAACACCTCAGCCGGAGCTCCCACTCAAAGTGATCTTCTCAACTAACACAGTAGATGTTTTAGCAAGAGAATAACATGGACAAAATTCATCTGTAACACTGGGAATTGACCATTATGTGAACATTAGTTAAATCAGACTTGTGGCTTTGGATTATGAGCTGGTTTCATTTTGGGAATTAATAAAAAAATGATATGGATCATCACTGCCTTTAGCGCTTTTGCATTAATCACATAATGCAAGGCTGTGACCCCAAAGAAAAACTACCCATAACCACACACCAATAGTGAGATCAATCTAAAGTTCACTGCACACTGGTATTTCAGCAGGATGCTTAAATACCCAAGACAAGATACTTTAAATGGGACCAATTACGCTTCAACGGTTTCCCACTTTCCATAAGTGTGTTATGTAGCTTTATGTGCATATAAATGGTTTTGAAATGCTAAGGCTCAAAGGGAGTAACTCTCACCACAGAAACCACTCTTCTCTAATCTGCATGAAACACCTCATTGGAATTCCAGTCCTTACTTCCGTGACATGGTGAGGTCACCTCGTACACCTCGTTCTTATTGGCTGCCTACCTGCAAGGATCTGTCTGCACACTGCAAGACACATGTAGGATAAGCTGAATAATCAGGCATGCTGACCAATCAGAGCACACTGGGCTCATCGGGGGTGGAGCTTAACCCTAACGGGGCATTTCAGACAGAGGGTGAAATAAGACAGATTGAGAAAAATTGTGTCTCTTGGGAACACTGAAGCATGAAACTGTATTCTAGTAGACCCCCAAAATTAAATTATGAACAATAAAAATGAGCATAATAGGTCCCCATTAAAGAGGGCACTTGACAAATATAAACACACACCTAACCACTAAATACACACAGAACACAAAGTAACATGCCAAAAAAAATGGCCTCAAAAGTTGTCTCAACATCAGTTTGTTCTACAGACTCTTCATTAATAACCAGGCAAATAAGCCCCATTCTGTTAAACCCAGTACAAATATACCTATACCACATTGCTGAATCGCATTTCCTATTGTTCTGTTATCCATCCTTAACAGCACACCTTTTCTCTCCTTACCCCAGTTCCTCATCCTCTACCTACCCAGTACCCTGCTTATCTTGTCATTCCAGTGCCATGCCTTTCCTCCATCCATCTTATGACCCTACCTTCAATCTCACCGCCAGGGGCAGAGATCTGCGACATGCACAGGTGAGTGGTGCCAATGACGTCATTGTGGCTGGCTCTGTCCCTGTGAGAAAGGAAGGCACTCAGGGAGTCAGTGACTCAGGAGAACCAAAGACACCGGCAGCACAGTCTAAACTGTTTTTAGATTTAGTGCATTTAGGTATAACTATGGTGTCTGGTCAATTCTAAACTGAGAGGTTTAATAAAACCTGAATCAGTATCAGGATTTCAATGTCGCGGGTAAGTGGACTCACCAGTCCATGACTCGGATTCTCATCTTCTCACACATGGAGGGAAACTAAGGGGAACAAGTAGTGGCAGCATGACAGCATGAAGGAGATTTACGAGGAAGGCTATGGTCTATTGTAGGGCTGCAAACCATGTTGGATTCTGGCCCTCCAGGAGGGGTTGGGCACCCCTGGTCTATTGCATGCTTACCCTGATGGGGATCGTCAGGCTTTGGTTCCACTGGGGGTTAGCATTCTTCTCCAGAATCTTAGTGCTGATCTGCAGGGATTAGCATGGACAAGCACTCATGTCCACAGCAGCACCACAAGTAAGAATATCTGTGTTTATGAATATGTATATGTAACAGAACCTAGTGCCTCATATCCAAACCATTTTGCCAGCAAAGGTGACTTCCAACAGGGGATCCACCAAATTCTTCTTGTTACTCTCAAAACCCAGAATCTGCTTCACACCATCCATGAAGGCGTCATCCACTATGGAGAGAAAAAGAGGACATTGACAACCAAGCATACATTACCAGTCAAAAGTTTGGACAGGCCAACCTTCAAAGAAGAGAGGTAGAGTGTCATATCACATGACCTGACCTAAACATAGGAATGGTTTTATATATAAACACCAGAGCAGCACCCTTCACGGGGCTAAGGGCCTTACTCAGGTGGGATCACTCTGCCAACCCATGGATTTATACTGGTAACCTTTTGAGTCCAAACCCACAGAGCTGCCCCTCCCCCCAACAAATATTTTTTTAAATAGCTTTTGATCATTACATAACTCCATCCATGTTATTTTATTGTTGTCTTTATAATTATTCTAAAATGTAGAGATTAATAGAAATAAGCATTCCTATGGGTAAGTGTGTCCAGACTTTTGACCCACATAACATATTTAGTATTTTTCCCTTCACTCTGTACATTCTATGTACAGAGTCTGTTATAGCTGCATACATAATAATAGATAGTCCATGAGAGCAAGCTTGACTGTGAAGGGCAGCCACCTCTTGCAGCATCCAGGGAGCTGGGGGTGAAGGGCCTTGCTCAATGGCTCACAGACATGCTGAGGCTGGGCTTAAATCTGCGACCTTCTGATCACAGGCACCCCCACTGACCCCCACACTGCTCCAAATGTCTTGACTAGATTTCTGGTTTTGCTACATGATTTGCAGTGATCCCAGCTGAACTCTCATTACATATCCCAACCACCTGCAGTCTCTGGAACCCCATGGGGATCCGTAAACTCACTCTGAGGCAGGTCCTCTGCCCGGAAGACCTTCAGGGTGAACACAGCCCCCCTCAGGGTCAGCCCTGCCGGTCGCAGTAGGTTTCCCTCAATGTCTTCCTTCTCTTCTGCTCCCTCCTTCTTGTCCACCTAAAATATAACCATATAACCATTATGTCATATATCTCAAGTCATCATGCCATACATCTCAAGTCATCATGCATTATAGCCTGCCCATGGTGGCTGTGCTTATATCTCTTTTCTACAATGTTAGCATGCCCAGGGGGGTTGGGCAGCCAGCTGACCTTGGACCCCAGGAGGTTTTTTTTCTCCCTACTTGTTTCCTCTCCTCCATTGTCATCTGGCGTTCTTTCTTTCATTTCTTTGTCTTCCCATTCCCCGTTTTTGAATTATTGTGTACAAATGATGCAGGAATGGATCATGCATTAAGCCGACTCTGTCATGGAAGGCCCAATGTAAAAATACACTGAGTTATATAATGGCCCCCTACTTATGGACGTCTTCTTTAGAGGTCCCGTGTGCTCCTGGCCAAACTCACCGGCGCCTCGTCCCCAGCAGCTAGCACATACAAGCTGACTTTCAGGTAGCCCTTGGCCCCGGCAGAGAAGTCTTCCGGGTCAGATAGCAGCAACCACTTCCTGAGGAAAGCATGTCCTAAAACACACAGAAAGTGACCACTCTACATGAGGCCAGAAGCAGCACTAAACATTATACTACTGGCATACTGATAGCATTCACTATATTTTTAATCCAAATTACGTGCTGATTTTATATTAATATGAAAACACTATTATGTTCTAATACAGTGGAAACCATGATCACCTCTGTCTGGGTGAAATTGATCACTATAAATCGATTTTTTTTTCTAGATTACCATCTAATTGACATTTGTATATAAATTACATGTGTATAAATTAATAAAACGGATGTCACTATTTACTGAGTCTTTCAGAATACAGTACGGCCGCTTAAAGTGCTTCTAAAATTTCAGTACTGCCTAGATTAAATTACTGAGTGTGTATAATTCAATTATGCAGAGTACAGTACGGTACTGTACATAAAATATAGCTTATAGTGGTTTTGCTGCTGCATCTTGTTACTGGACGTTTATCATACACTGACAAAAACAGTGAAATTCTGTGACAGTAATGAACAGTGAAAATATACATAATTAGTAATGACAATTTAGCACAGTCTGCAAAGATACTGAGCAGCCTATGGAATTAATATAAAGTAACTGATCAAAATAAGACTCAAAATAACCTGCTCATTTGATTTCACATCTAATTTAAAAAAAGTAAAAAATCAGTGACTTACTATTTTCTGTGTATATTGTTCCAACATCAAGCTGCAAATGTACAACAGCAAATGGTTAATATCCTTCCATGCATGACATACAAACTAAGCATACAAGGTAATGACAACACAATCTGTGATGCAACAAGCCCATAGCTTTGGATCATACAGATAAGCACATCATATGGAGAGAGAGAACAGGTTTACTACAAAAGGAAGACAATGCAATTTAAGTGGTTGCTGTTGGATAAACCTCCAGCTTAGAATGGGATGAGGTTACCTTAAATTCTCCAATCACAGAATCAGTGCGAAGGGACTTGGAGTTAAACACCTAAGAGTAAAGGAGGGAAGCAGTCAGCAGTCTGCTATTGTATAGTGCAGCTCTCAGGCTCCTGAAAAAACTTTCCTCAACCAACAAACTACACTCCTACTTGTAGGACTAATAAGTTATTCATGGCTCATGATACGTATTTTCACAGAAAACATTCTTTATTTTCACTTACTGTTTTAGCTTTACTATCTGGTTTTACTGATTCTGTGGCAATTTTTACATGTCCTTCTATGAGTTCTGTAAATATAATTATTAGTTCTCAAAAATTCATGCTAATTTTGAAGTCATGATGCCTTATTAATTCTTTGATCAAATTAACGCCTGCATCATTTTGATACCCACATGGGACAATATTATGAGCAAATATTTATAATAAAGAGATATAATCATCCTTCATATTTGTAAACAATGTGAGAGTTTAGGTTATGATCTCACACAGGATCCCATACTTACATTAATATATTTTATTTTATTAAGTGCCCATCGAATGGTAGTTGGATTTCTGTTTTTAGAGCCATTTGCCAAATAGGTAATAAATTTCTAGATCTTTATAATTAACCCGCCTGTTGAGCACCTGCGATTATATGTACATGTGGTGTATGCCTTTCTAAAAGCATTGACATTCAGATTTTACATGCTTGCAAGTAGTATTTTTGTTGAAATGAATAATCTGTACATCACTGAAAGTTAAACCATGAAAAGGATAACAAAAATGGATTATTCCCACAAGTATATCATTTTTGTATAGGGTAACTGACATTACCCTGCATTACCCTATATACACTATATAATTTGTTGCTCTGACTTGACGATTTTCCCAATATAGGTAGCCACAAGTCAAAGAACATAAAACCATTCAAAATGTGTTTGTCTTCCAGCTTTATTGCATGTAACCAACAATATATGATAATGGACATTTAAATGGACATTTTGCTCATACACTCTCCTTTGCGTTACATTAATTTAGAGATTCACTGAGTAAATATTTATTATTTAAATGTGAGATGTAATTAAGCAGGATTAATGACAGAAAAGTGAATTAATTAAAATAATTAAATAAATATCTAAAACTGGGGGAAATTGCTTTACTGTAATACCAATATATATATAATTATTATCATCATCAAATTATAGCATGCATTAAAGGTGGGGAACTAACAGACTTACAGTGATAAAGACAGTATCATCAAACAGCTCTGAGGGCGTCTCAAAGAAGTTAAAGAAGAAGGTCTGAAACATCACAAAGCATAATCATCCATTATTGCAGCACAACAAGCAAAACACAAATTTCTACATAAATACTATGTACTGTAGCTTGTAATTCAATGCAATGCAACCAATATGTCGACATTTGTTGTTTACCTCATCAAAATAGGGATTGTTTCCTTTTTGGATCTGGGTTGTCTTCGTTTGTCCTGCAATAGTCACCTTGACAACTGGCTTTATGTTGACACCTGGCAGCTGTCTTCCTTCTATGATCCTCACCCGTACCTGAAATTATTCCAGATTTATTCGGAAAAAAGTCCCCGTTACAATAGTAATAGTAATAGCACAAATACTCAATATTAAAGACTAGTAATATGCATGCAAAATCCACCCATCTATCCATTCTCTGAAACCACTTATCCTATTCAGGGTTGCAGGGGGTCTGGTGCCTAACGCGGAGGTTACGGGTGCAAGGCAGGGAACAACCCAGGATGGGGGTGCCAGGCAATCGCACAGTAGGCTCACACACCATTCATTCACTGATGCACACCTATGAACAATTTGGTAACTTTACACTATGTATTTAAACAATAATTGTTCTGAAATTATTGTGTTTATCAGTTACCACCTCAAGATGGTGCTAGATAACATTTTTTGGATCATTTTGCAGAAGAGTAACATTGATGAAATATCTGCTACATTCAGTTGAAATGAAAAAAAAACATGTGTAATTTGAAGGTAGATGAATGCGTGCGGATTGAATATCCAAAATGGGTTCCGTGACAGAAATAAACACCTGGAGGTCCTGAGGTCTGTTAGGTAAAGGAGGTCTGTTTGGCTGACGCTTTTTCTTTTTCATGCCCTGGACCATGTTTGGGGGGTTCTTCTTGGGAGGGGAAGTGGGTGCCTCCGGTCCCTGTGGCCCTGTCACGGGCTCCGGGTCCTCTGTGTTTTCCATGGTGATCATGCTCTCTGTGTCCTCCTCCCCGATGGTGTCCATGGAAAACACTGCATAGCAGAGAAGGGTTAGTGACATGACACACTTCACGGCAAAGGAGGATGGGATGTGGGAAAGCACATGCTACAAGGAAGGGCACGGCTCTGAACACCAAAGAGATGGAGTGAGTATGGAGAAGAGAAGATCTAAACCTTATACGGAAGGTAAAAGCATTGGTGACACTTTACTTAAACCAGTCATTATACTGCATTACGCATTCCTTCATAATGCATTATAAATGCATTCATAAGGTATTATGAACCCATCAATAACTATTTATAAAAAGCCATAACCCATTAGTCATGTGTATTATGAATTATGAATGGTCTATGAAGATCTAATCTACAATGCACTAAAATTACCTTTGAAATGAAGTACAAACCATCCTTGATTCTCATACTGACAATTACAATGCAATGACAATAAGTTATTTATAATGCATTATTGATGATACCTTAACAGTGTTTATAATGCTTTATAAATGTGTTGCAATGAATTATAAGAACAGTTATTAGGCTTTATGAATATGGGTTTCATAGCAATGTCACCAAAGCACCTTATTCATTAGTGTCTAGCATAGCATGCAAATGTCAATTCTACAGAAGAACATGAAAAACCTAATGGTTTTACCTGTATATTTGAAATGATATAATCTCTATTGCTCAAGAATGAAACAAGAATTTAATTTGTGTGACTTTAACTAGCAAACTAGTTCCTCTAGCATCAGTAGATTTTCTCAGTCTACTTTCGTATTTAGGCAGCTTGGCAAAATCAGGTGAGTCATTCAGCGCTCCAGACAACGAGATGCGTGGACTATGCAATTAACCTAGTGCAAGCCCCATAAAAAGTCAAACAGAATGAGAAAAAACATCAAACTGCTCGGCAGAACATCCCCCACAACTCTATCAAGTCAGATACAGAAGCTGAAAGTGTATTGAAATGATGTTCACCTTACTCCACATCCAGAATCTTGTAGAAAGGTTGGCTTTTTCAACAAGGAATCTTACTTCTGATTTATATATTAATTTGCAATTCTTATGCTGTATATTTATTCTTACTTGCGGTATTTTCTCTATTCTTCCTTGGTCCCGCCTATGAGCGCCTACCACTGTTGTGTCACTCCACAGTACAACGCAAAATGCACGGAATGCGTCTGGCACAAACACGGACTTCAGCGCTGAATGTAGTGATTGTTTGCACAGTGTCATTGTGTGCCCAGACCACTGGAGCTTTACCATGCTGCAGTCCCCTTTACGACCACAAGTACAGCTCAGAATGACAAAGGTTGCGCAATTTCACCTGGGATTCCTGCCTCTTTAATAAGAAGAGTGGGTGAAACTTTCCTACCTGTGACAGTGTCCAGCTCCTGAGGGGTATGCTGGGGCTCAGGCTGAGGGAGGGGCTGGAAGATAGGTGCCATGCCTGGAGGAGCTATGTAGGAAATGTACAGGGACAGGGTGGCCTGCGGGGGGAGGGTGGTGAAGAGATCAGAGGAATATACATTAGTCACACAGATTTAAGGTTCCTGGTTTAACTATTCACATTTCTACGCTGATCCATGTTAGGAGTGTAGTAGACGGGGACTACAGTCCAGCTACAGAAGAATAGATAATAAAATTTGCTTTGTGACAAATCTGTATCTATCTAACTAACTAACTAACAAACATATATAAACATATAAACAACCAAAATGAGTTGACGCTCTGTTCAGTGTGACATTTAGACTGTACTTCAAACCCGCATCTCAACAATCCATGTCCACTTGAACTGTGCATCTCCATGGACACGCATAAAATGTTAATTAACAGTGATACATACGTCTGTCTTCCAAATGGGTACATTCATTTTTTTCTCACTGACTCCTTCTTCCGATTTTCTCTTTATTGAGGCTAAAGAAGAAGGAGGCTGTGTGTATGACTTTGTTTTTTGTGGTTCTGTTGAAGCAGTCACAGTGGCAGGAAGCATTCATATTCCGGCTGGGAAGTGCCCCCACACTGATGAGTATTATCCTTAAATTCCTTTTTAGAGTCCCGTTACCACTATGAATGTGAAGGCCAAGTGGACGGCACGGCTCTTTGCAGGAGTGATGCAAAGGTGCATTGGACCCTTTTGTGGAGCTTTGTGGAGGTTGACACGTTATGATGTTTATACATCTAGAAGTATAAACAATAGTTATAACCCCAAAGTCAGATGCAGAAACATTTCTCCATTTGATCTCAGTCTTGTAAATATCTCAGCGCATGCCATTTTTTCCCTGGGGGTGGGGGCCAATAGCTACATTTTTTTGTAGGTGGAAATTTTCATAAGTGGCACATTTCCAGTGTGAGGACCTCTGCATGTAGCGATTAACAACTTTTATATGGACCAGTGTTTGTGAGTGCTCCTGGAGGATGAGCTCAGTTATTGGAATCACCACATGCCGATGCATTGCGTTTCCTCAGTTACTGTCAGGTAAATAATGAAATAATAAAATGACGGTGACGTTTCAGGTAATCTTATGTTGTCCAGGTCATTCTGCATATCAGGGAGTAATGTCTAAAAGTAGTGGGGATCAGTACACCAGGACCTGGTGCTAGAGTTATACCTGTACACTGAGACCTCATCCTACTGCTGGAATGGATAATATAAATTTAGGAGTTATCCCTTGCGTCACACTCTTTGAGGGTGGAAGGAACAGCCATTGCATTGGCACCTAACCCACCCACCTCCTGCCCAGCTGAAACCCAACGTCTGGGAGACAATTGAAGGAAACCATGGGACAGCCCCCAAAAACAGACTTGTTCTCCCAGGAGGAACGGGAAGAGAGCCTCGTAGCTCCAGGATTGCCATTGAAGAATGAGGTGTTTACAGCAGGGCTCGTGTGTAAATCGCAAAGGTGGTGAGACAGTGTGCCAAAGATTGTTTTCTTACTCACTGTCAGGAAGAGTGTGTTTGACTGAATGGGAAAACTATCAAACAAACTATGATTTATTGCTTACAAACATCTCACTCCAGGTGCAGGTAAGACCTGGCCTGTTGAAGCTCTGGCATACAAATGGACCAAACAGGGTGAATCACCTGACGACTCTATGACTGATTCTAACACATGAATCCTGTGCAAATAAGGTTTATGCATACAAAACCCCCAAAGATTACACAAATTGAAAACTACGTTTTTAGCCACAAATAGGATCCACCACAAACATATTTCCAGAAGAATCTGTAGTGCAGAGTGTAGCATATAAGTTATAAGATATAAATTCCCTGCTAACAATTATTTGTTCCAGAAATGCTTACCAAACGTTGTGGTTAAGGTACAGAAATGTTCAAAGTTCAAACTCACAGAACATTATCCCACTGCTGCAACTAAGAAAGAATAACTGTGGTATCAGGGGCTTGATGCTAGATGGTGTTTTCACAGTATACAAATATGTAGCATTTTTATAAAACAATAATTTTATTATAAACAAAATGTTTCAATATTAATTACATTTCAAGGATGTTTAGCCAATAATGTTATTGTGGGAACACTGACAGAACCCTTGTTAAACTGTAAAATGTAGAAATGAAAAATCCATTCATGTTACAGTGCAAACTTTCTCCAACAGTTTTGAGAAGACCTTCACATAACATTGGCAAAAGTTCTGGAAAATTCACTTTTATCTGGGTTAATAATTTCTGTGTTGTGTCTATGTTTGTGTGCCCAGCTATTTAGGCCCAGAGTGTGGTACCACCCTCAGTTGTGTATCTTACAGGCCTAGATTAAGATTTACTTTGTGATTGTTTCTAGAATTCAATAGCATGATCGGAGTTGTCACGTGGTTCTCTGGGGTGACTCACCCCAGTGTTGTTCCTCTTGGTATCCTGCAAAGAGACAGTGAAGGAGTCTGCCAGACTCGGGGAGTTGAGGATATCCCGCAAAGCTACCCGGCTCTCCCCCAGGAATCTGTTTGAGGAGACAGGGAGGAGAATGAGGTGGTCAGGTCTGGAGCGGCGGGACAATGAGCTAAGATCTGACCACTCACTCACTTTGCAGGAATCAACCTCTCGCAAGGCCTGTCCCAGGCAGAACGTTTAGTACATGCAAAGGCATAAAAAGACATAGAAAAACAATAATCCTGATATGTATAATCATTATAAACCGATGAAGGGCGTATACTGGAGAAGCAACACAGGAGAACGAGGCCCAGATGAAAGCTGATCAGCCTCCCTTGTCAGTCACTGATTCAAAACATTTCATTGGCTCCTATGTTTCAGTTGGCTCCTATGTATGAATGCCCCCTCTTCTACCTCCCAACCAAAAAAAAAAAAACTCATTTCTGCATCCAATAGACACTGTAAATATGCAAGCTAGTCCAGAACAGAACTAATGAAGTCAGAGAGTTAACATCTGTGACAAACAGAGTGAGACAGACCAAGCTAAACAACTCACAATGAGATGATACTCTGTTGAATATAACATTTTGCCTGGATTCCTAACCCTGCTGTAACCCCCATCTCAACATTTGGATTGCACATCTCCATTAGAAGATATAAAACATTAAATAGTTAAACAAACGTCTTTCTTTCTCTCACTTTTTTCTTTACAGAGGCTGAAGGAGGCTGTGTGGATGATGATGTTTTTGTGGTTCTGTGTAGCTGTGAAAGAAGCAGGAAGCATTCATATGCAGACCGAGAAGTGCTCCCTCACTGCTGAGTATAATCCTTATATTCCAGGGTAAAGCTGAGCTGTTACCAATCACACCAGTACAAGGAGAGAGAGACACAAGTAAATGAATGTGAAGGCTGATTGGATGGCATGGCTTGATGCATAGTGGATTTAAGCCTGCAGTGGAGCCCAAGTTGATATATTAAGTCATAATAGGAATACAGAAATGGGTGTGGTCACAAATAAATGGTGCTTCATGTGAAAAGCACAATGAGCAATGAGGACAATAATACTTTATAAGAATAAGAAGAAAGGTATGACATTTTCTTAGAAATATCTTTAAACACAAATTAAATCCAAATTATAAGCATATTATTGCAATATATTAATGAATATTAGGGGTTTATCTTTAAATTATATTCCTAAATTAACAGGAAGCAATTTCCAGATTTTATCACCAGAAAATGCAGTGAGCTCTTACAGATTAGTCACAGGGACATTTCTAGATTTGGTCCTATTTTTTGTTCCATTACGTGACGCTAATGAGTTAACGTGTTTCCCCAGTTCTATGGTCCTAAAAGCTAAAGTTGCCCTTTGAAAGGCATTATTTAAAAAATGCAAGCACTAGCACATGTTCATGAAAGTATTGCAATATTGCTTCAGGGGTTCGTCAGCTCAATTAATTATTATTATTATCATTACCATTATCAGTATTATTATTAACCGTATTATTATTTTTCCAACTTACCTACAAATTCGACAAACTTAGGGAAAGAAACTTGTTTGTAACCTGGGGACTATCAGCAACACTACATTATAAAATAATGCTTATGAAGAATTTGGGATATTTTGAAGCATTCGAAATTAGTTTCTAACAAAAGCATCAACCCACATCAATACATATTCTATATACATTCCATGAAGCAGACTTTCTTATTTTCTTCTCTGGAATAATTTACTTTATCGGAATGAAGGATCGCAATGTTTCATTAAGGTTCACAGGGCGGAATCCACACTAACATTCTACCAAAGCAACATGCCACAGTTTTCCACAACTGTTTAACCAACAAGGGTAGAGAATTTACAGAATACAGCCATGAAATAAGGACACATATAGTAGGCACATTTGCGCAATTTCTCTTAATATTATTTAGAAATATCCACTTTCATAAATATGTACATATTAACAGAAAAACCATAACTCGATGTGAAAAGAGAGAAATATATGAGAGATTAATGTATGCCACATATAAATTGACCAACGGTTTGGTTTATTTGAGAAGTGACAAGCAAGAATCATTTAGTTCTTAAACCCCAAACCCATAAGAGCAGGACCACTGCTTCTGGACACTCTCTTCTCTAACATACAGCCTTCCCCAAGATGCGAGTAACATGTAAGTAGAGGGGCATGTACTACCGATTCACGCATTCCCAGAAACAGTAACATCCTGTCTGTGTTTCAGATATCCTCACACAGCCAAATCTCCCCATCCCTATGAAACAAACCTGTTCCTGCCCATCTTCTCACGATCCTTGACCACCACATGGAGCTCCTCACTTGGGTCCAAAGGCTTGCCCTTGAGGTCCCACTCAAATTCCTGGGAGCAGGGGGAGACTGTGATTTAAATCTATTTCTTTGACTGACTGTCCCGAGCGGTACACTAGTTGGTTGGACATTTTAGCATCACCTGCATGCAAAAATTGGAAAAGCTCTACCTGACCACTTCTGAAGAGGATTTGCATAAAACTTGCAGCAATTTCACAAATGACTTTGGAGAAAGTGTTTTCTTAAAAGCCATACTGAATTTCTCGTATTTACACATACAACATTATTCACTCATCTTCCATAAAGTCTGTCCTATTCAGGATTGTAGGGGACCCAAGTCTATCATGGAAGGAATGGGCACAAGGCTGGTAATAAGGATGGGGTGCCAACCCATCTCATGGCACACACACCACTGACCAAAAACACCATCTCATGGGACACACACCACTTACCAAACATCATCTCATGGGACACACACCACTGGCCAAACACACCACCTCTGGGCACACACACCACTTACCAAACATCATCTCACGGGACACACACCACTGGCCAAACACACCACCTCTGGGCACACACACCACTGACCAAAGACACCATCTCACGGGACCCACACCACTGGCCAAACACACCACCTCTGGGCACACACACCACTGACCAAACACACCATATCAGGGCACACACACCGCTGACCAAACGCACCATCTGATGGGACACACACCACCGACCAAACACACCATCTCAAGGCACGCACACCACTGACCAAACATACCATCTCATGGCACACACACCACTGACCAAACACACCATCTCATGGCACACACACCACTGACCAAACACACCATCTCATGACACACACACACACACACCGCTGACCAAACGTACCATCTGATGGCACACACATTACTGTTGTTGTTGTTGTCATTGTTCTCATTGTTGAAATAAATAATAATAATGATGATGATGATGCCCAAAAAAACCAAATGTAAAAAAGTACTGTTTCTTTTATTACTTTCCAAGAACTCGGAAACTGGAACCTAACCCAGGAAGCACAGGGCAGGGTACATCCTGGACAGGATGCCAGTGAAATACAGTGCTTGGGAACGCGCACACACACACACACCCCCACATCAATTAAGCTCATGTCTCTGTATACTAGGAGGCAATACAGGGAGAGTGCCACACAGCAAGAGGTTTAAGGATGTCTTTGATCAGGTATGATATAACAAGTGGAATGTTAAGTAAGGAGAAATAATCCACATAATTAAGTCACAGAAGTAAAAATATAATGAAAAAACATGTATAAAATAAACGTCATTTAAAAACTATTAACAAAAAATGAAACATTTTAGAGAGTGGCGGATTTTACTTTAAATGTCACAAAGGGCCTGCTCAATCAAGCTGATAATTCAGACTTACTTCATTCCACACCGGGTTCAAGTTGTTCTTGATAACCTTTGTCTTCTTTTTAGACCCTAGAGAAAGAAACGCAGTTGTTATCTTTAGATGGCATGGCAACACTATAAGCCAGATTTAAAATAAGCTTTGCACAAAACATTACAGATTTTTCATAGTACTGTATTGTAAAAGCAAAATGTATAAAAGTCGTTCTGTGAAAGGGTTTTCAAATGCAAAACAGTGGATAAAGGTGGGGCTATGGACATGGAATTTTAATTTCAATTCTAAATGAATGGATTACTCATGTACAGAAGCAAATATAGTTTCAAAAACAACTGACACCTAACCTGGTTTAGAGTAAGGGAAGAAGAAAAAGAAACCAGAACAGCTGGCTGGATAGTCATTCCACAAAGGTTTATGGTCTATATATATATATATATATATATATGATAGAACGGAAGTAAATCACCAAAATAAAACATTTTACAAT
>JAODKM010000016.1:20818497-20843388 GCA_026780845.1 Petrocephalus sullivani | reverse complement strand
TATGTTCAAAGTACAATGGGTAGAATAAATGGATTAATAACCATAGAACTAAATGACACAGACATGCCCAGTAAAGCGCACTTTAAGCATCAGACTAAGTTTGTGAATTAGACTAGTCACGGGTGGTGAATGAACACAGTGCATTTATTAAACAAAGCATATAAAAATACATAATCTGAAAGTTAGATGTTGTGCCTTGACCCCCATAGTCTAATGCTTAAACCAAACTTCATTGGACATGTCTGTGTCATTTATTTTATACCTATTAGTCCATTAATTCTATGCATTGTAGTAAGAACACAGTGCAGTAACACTAAATTATTGGGAGAACTTCCATGTCCTATTAGGGGCTCCCTGCACGATTAATAAACCGAATGGCTAAATGATCCCTATCATTCTTAAAGCCAGCAGGCCCTTATGAGTGTTAACATGCACAGCCATCTGTCTTAAGTTTCTGTGGGATGGAAGAGGAAGTACAGACAATGGCAGGAACCGTCACTCACCTCGTGGAGCGCTTGAACACTTATTCACCAGAACAGCATGCATCACGACAATGGAAAACAAGAATCTGTCTTACACGAGCCACTGAGACATAAGTATCATTCAAGCCCCCCTTCCTCTCAAGATTCAAAAAACTTTATTAATCCCAGAGGGAAATTGCTTTCTCCAACAATGGGACAGCTGCACTTCACTCGCAGGGAAATAGTATAAGGGACCCCAACAAATGAGGTACATGGGCAGACTTCTGAAGTGCACACACACACACATATAGATACATATATATGTACTTATGTGTGTACTCGTTTATAAAGGAGAGCAAGCTGGGACATGTGGGGAAAAAGAAATAAAGCTTCATTTCAGCTTCATCATTTCATTTCATGTGGGTTAATTGCATCATTACAGTCAGTCTGGATGGATATGCCTTAATGTTTTGTCTGGGGAAATCAGACTAATGACTGACGTTTGATGCAGTGCTAGCCAGAGTCCTCTTTTCATCATTTATCACACCTTACTTACTCATGTTACTTCACAAAAGCAATCGCAAAGAGTATATAGTGTTTCTGTAATTTCAGAACTTAAATGCACTAAAGGACACTTTAATGACTATCCATGTCTGAACACATGAGGCAAAGTGGCAGAAAGTTACTAATAATAAGAACCTAATGAAACCGATAGCTACAATTGAATGAGCTATCTCCAAACCAGAGCCATTTCATCCTTTTCATCGAGTGGTAGAAACAGATAACCCTCACCTACCCACCTTGCCTATGAACAGGGTTTTAAATTCAGCAACAGCTATGGGGCTCAGCGAGACCCATCTCCCCCCAACACCCGCAGAAAACCCAGCCCCATCCCTTACCTCGGAACGTGACGCTGGCCAGCGGGTCGCTGTGCCGCTCGCCCTTCTCCACATTGGGCAAGTTGTTGGCCCGCTGAAGAATACAACGCAACATTTTGTCCCCTCAGGAACTGAGACTAATCACTCAGTGCCCATGTAACACCGCAGATGTTCCACACATGGCGGGGAGGAGAAGCTGTGGGTGTCCGTGCTCCAGCTGGGCCGCAGAGCAGATCAGCGGGAAGTCCGTGCAGATCAGTGCAGTCTGCCTTCCACTGTGCTCCTACCAGCCAGTAATACATGGAGCAGCGCCGAGCCAGGGAGGGGGGGACTCTCTCCAACCACAGCGCACACACACTGCTCAAGTGACATGCCTCTGGAGGAAGTTTGGACATTTCCTGCTTTCATGCTTTGCTGCTCTACTTAAGTCACTTGCTGGACCACGGCTCCTGATAAAGTAAATTAAATGAATTAAATTTAGCTAACAATCAGGCCAGGGTTCCAGGCCAGGGTCCCTGCAGATTTTTCTGCTCAAACAATAACCAGCTAATTACCAGGTTTAGTAGGAGGGCCACCGGGACCGTAACTGGGGAACCCTGAATTATGTGAAAAGCAGCACGAGTTTGACTTTGTAGTCCAGGACTGATTAGTGACATCCCACCTCAATGTGAGAAGCAGCCCCTGTCAGGGTGCAATTCAAAAAATGAACACCTGGATTTGTTACAAATTCAATGGTATACACTGAAGCAGTATTTTCATCTGTAAATCCTCTGTTGCTCTTCTTCGTAACTGAGTCAGCCTATTCAGTTCAGAAACATCAACGGGCTCAGTGATAGATTTTAGATCTAAGCACAGTCAGTATTGTATGCCTTAATAATCCTTAATTATATCTGATCACTGATAAATTGCCCAGTAAAATAGCGCCACCCACCGTTTCAAAATGAAAGAATAGGGCATTACAATCAAAATGCATAGATACGCCTTTTGTTAACTTGCATCTTTCTGCTGAAAGGGGATTTTGAATGGAAATACCATGAACATAATGATTAGTGTCCTTCAGTTGATATGACTGCAATACATAACTACATATGAAGTCTAATACCAAAGAACGGAAATTATACTAGTTCAGATAAATTGTTGAAAGTGGAAAAATTCCACAGTAGCATTTTACGCTAGGCTTTTTATTTATATAAATATATATTTAAAAAAAAAAAAAAATAGAATACATAAATTATAGTTAGATTGCATTCTGATTTTCTGAAATGCTTTAAAAAAATTATGATCATTTGATTTCACCCTTGTGAAAATTTGACTTTATATATAAAGGTCCATGGATACTGACATATCTGCTTAGGCAGGGGTGCCTTATACGTTGATCGTGATCGACAATTAGATCGCAAAGGTAGTGAGGGTAGAATGCGCAACATAAAAATAATAATAATAATAAAAAAAAAAATTATGTTAGCCTATTATCTATCCCCCCTTTGGCATTCACCACTTGATTGACGTAAAGCACGGCCAGTCTGCGATTGCTTAATTAAAATTTTGTTACATCAAGTTACTATAACAACTACTTATATCATCTAACATATCCTGAAGATCACACGGGTCACCAAGCAGAAACGCAAATGTATTGCAAAACTCCAGCGAGTAAAGTGACCCAGCTAGTCTTCCAATTCATTAAAAAGGGATACTAAAAAAATAGTGGGGGAGCCGGACCAAGTAAGCAACCATAATCAGGGACGTGTGGTTAGGGGAGGCAGGTGTCATCATGAAAAGTAAAAAACAAATAACGATAACATAAAAATTATATTAATATTTGGGTAACACTTTACAATACGGTTCCTTAGATCATGAGTAGTAACTCACATACTACTTATTTACTACTGAAGAAAAACTCATGAACAAATATAGTAACTACGAAAGAGAAAAGATGCACTGCGATTCATTAATGATGAACAAACATGAAATTGGTATTTCATAAAGAAATATAGTAGCTACTTGAGATAAATGCTGTGTCATGATTCATTAATGATTAACATATCATCAATATTTTATTGTATTCATTTATCGTAATTCTTTATTAAATTTCCATTTGCACACAGTATGAGTCTAGATACAATGGAATGTTCTCTTCCCCCATCGTGCTCTCCATAGCTCAGAGGTGATAGCACAGGGGGAATCACATTATTAATGGAATAACGAGCTTACAGCAAATGGTAATGAACAATAATAATTAAATTCATCTTTACAAATTTAGCCCAGACTGTTTAACATGGCATGTGATTTGCATGGGTAGATGGGTTAACTAGGTGTAAAAGCAGGCACCACCTGGCTGAATGTTCTCCCACTTACTTAGATTTCTGCCCACAATCCACTTTTGATGAACTTCACAATGGACAGTTTCTGTTACTTTATGTGTTTGGTAAATGCTATCTGGTGTCTAGGAGTGGAAACGAATGAACATATCTGAAGTAGCTACTATATTTCTTCGTGAAACACCAATCTCATGTTTGTTCATTAATGAATCGCAATCCATCTTTTCTTTCATAGTTACTATATTTGTTCATGAGTTGTACTTCAGTAGTAAATTAGTACATGAGTTACTACTCATGAACTAAGGAACTGTATTGTAAAGTGTTACCAATATTTGCCTACTGCTCTGTGCTATGAATGTAATGTTTGTATGATTCCAATCATTCAAATCATTCTTTTAAACCAAAATCACTGAATTTGCACTGGCTGTGTCATACGTGTGCCTTTTGCTTTCTCACTGTGTGTCACCAATGTCACATAATGTACACACCTATCATATATGTCCTCACTTCCCATGAAATAGGTAATGAATTTCATGTATGTGTTTAGCAAATTTAGTCTTGATGATCTTATATCCAATATAAAACTGCACCAAAAAAGGTATGAGGTAAGGCTACACTACAGCACTCCGTATTTTATTTTATTCTGTTCTGAAAGAGCCAGTGCCTCACCAGCCATGAACCTCACCGCATGTCACTGTACTGTATATATAAAGTACACTCAGTATATATTAGCATTTTAATATAGGTAGATTATTTTGTTCTGGTCAGTTTAAAAGTTGCTCGCAAGCCGAAAAAGTGTGGGCACCCCTGTGCTATAGTGTCTAGGGCACTATTTAGTTGCCTGCCATATATCCTCACACACTGGCTGACACACAGCGTGTGAGGTGAGGAGACCCATCCATAAGCAAAAGGCCACATAATGTGGTATGAAACCTTCAGAGGTCAGTAAGTTAAGGGCAAAAGCAGCTCAGGATGATTTTGGGAGTACCTGAGGCCTACTCACACACACACACACACACACATACACATGCTGGATGAATTTTAACGAAGACCAAAGGGAATTTCATGTGTTTTTTGTGGTTATACTTGTGCTGCACTTCCCTAAATAACTGTTACGCAAATGAGGTCCTTCTGATTTCTTGGATTCAGACTACATTTACAAACCCTTTGACTCATCTGGTAAAAATCAATCAAATCAAAACTTGCTGTAGTATCAATGTCGTATACAGTAATATTTTTGGAATGCTGAATACTGAAAACATTTTTGTTAATTCAATTTTCTTTAGTCTAATGATGCAATTGGTTTCTAATACTGCAACTCAACCTACATAAGACTATATCCATTTAATTTGGTACATGCCAGGAAAAGTTTTGACTAATTTTTTTCATTTCATTTTGCTGAGGGCTCAGAATGTGTTTATATTTTGACTGGCTTTATAAGTAATCTAAAAGAAGTGTTTGGTTTTGAGTGAAGATCAAATAGTTTTGAGAAACCAAAATTTGAAAAATATTTGCTTTTTCAAGATGTCAGATGTTTTTTGTGAACATAATTTGAAAATTAGGTTTTAGCAATTCAGAAAAACTTATGTATTTGCACTCGGTCCATAATTACAGACTGGACCTGTCGGTCTACCTGTGATAGAAACTGTAGGCGTGTCATTATGGTTAGAGCATGACTTTGTAAAAACAACAGCGAGGCGCCACAACAGTGAAGTGGTATTTAAGGTGGAGATGATTTTATTTCTCTTTCAAAATTGGCACAAGTGACTGACAAACCCTCCATATAAGGGCAAGATCTACCCTAGAAACATTTGGAGAGCAAAAGGCGTAATGTTTCCATTAGAGGCTACATCATGCCTCAAGCTGATGCATGCTGGGACAAGATGTAAGTGGATCAGCTGCAGTAGCCGGAAGAATCGAGTGCTGCCTGCAGACTACCCCCGGCCTACTGAACCTGATCTTCCTCTCCAGTCTTGTGACTCAGCTTAAAAAAGATCTTCATTCAGCTTCCACAGTAAAGGCCCTGTGTTACCCCTGGCAATGGCACCCCACTGCAGTGATTACCAGACTCTCACAAGAGCGCCATCTATGCTGCCAGCAGCATCATCGCGGTAGCAGCAATCGTGATGACTAGCGGAAGCATGCTGGACGCAGAATTTGCTCATAAGCATGAGACAGCATATAGCGCTACAGTGTCACGAGAGAAACTTAAACTAACAAAGTGCTGAATAATAGTAAATGCTCCAAGGCATATTTTCTATTCTACTGCAATAATGAATTGCATATTTGACTCATATGAATCTACTTGTATTAACAGAATACATCTATAGTGTAGCCAGAACTGGATTGCTTAACACAGAGTGTATTTATACATACAGAGTTATACAGGGTAAAAATGCTTCAAGCTAAGGCATAGCATTTTGTTAATAAGTGGTGATGTAAAGTTATGGACCATAAGGCAGACATAATAAAGACACAAAAACATACCGCAACAAGGTAAAAAGCAAGACTTTGTAAAGCAATGATAAAAATAATGCTTTATTAAAAACTGAAGTTAAGTAAAACTGTTACCAGATGCAATGCGCATGTATCCTATCGATAACAACTAGCAGCATCAACCTAATACAGACAACAAACTCAGAGACATTAAGATCTGTCCTTTTCACCTCATTGCTCAAAGGAGTTACAGAATCCTCACAGTGCAGGACTGTGTGGTGGATTTAAATAATCAGGGAATGCCCGAAACACTGCCTATAACCTCTGAATCACTGCAACCGGACTCCCTCCACACCCACCTGCCCCTGCCCCCCCCCCCAGGGAGGAAAGACGGGAAGCACTGCAGAAATAGGAGGCTGACCGAGAAAGCCATTAATAGTCTCAGCAGCTGGCGAGCGGGAGGCGGAGGGCGAGGGAGTATCCCTGCTAAGCTGCAGTGCCGGGGGCCCCTTTGTGCGGCTTTCCCCGCACTCACGCACACCCCTACCTTGGAAGGTGATGGAGCAGTAGGCATCGCTGACGTCCTCGTCTGGTGTTAGCACACACTGAGCGTGCCGGATGAAGACCCGCAGCATCACAATGGTAGGGGTGGGCTCCGGTACCTCCTGCAGCCAGCTACCACTCCAGACGGGGTGCTAGGGGAGGACCTTGTGGGGAGACAGGGGGGGGGTTCCCAAGTCCATAGAAATCCCTGGAAAACTTCAGTGTGAATTTTCTCTCTATCTGATTCACAGGGCACAGTGGAAGACGGAGAAGAGGAGCGAGGGAGGGGGAGATAGAGAGAGAGAGAGAGAGAGAGAGAGAGCGAGCAGTCCCACTGGAGAATGAGTGTGAGGTATGGGGCCTCTGCCGTCTCTGCTCCCAGACTGGCTGGCTTACGCAAACACACACATGCACACACACACTGCCCTTTCAATCACAGACAGGACTGCTCTTAAAGGGCCGGTAGCATTTTCCTTCCACAGCCATTCAAGAGGGTCATATACTGACACTGAGGGAAAGCCAGGCAGACGCTCAAAAAATATATGTACTTAATATTGCAATAATGTACCATATGCATGTTTCAATGCAAATTCAACTAATATGTGATTTACTTCAAATATTAGCTGATGAATAATTCATTGTGTTCATAGAGTTTGTATAATTGCCATAAGGTTCCAGTAGGTCATGGGGGCTTTACTTACAGAAGTGTTGAGGACAGAACAAAAAAAATTATTCAGGGTGCTAACGAATCAAATCTTGTGTCAGATGTCAAACCAATCAATCAGATGTATTGGCTCCACTTCCACTACAACCGGAGTGGTTCTCTCACTGAACCAACCATTTATTCTGCCCTCAGAACATTTTTGTGTAAGTAAAACTCTCAGTGTGCTCTGCTAAGCTCACAGAATGAAGAAATTCACTTCCCATGTTCTGGTTTCATGCTGTAACACTGATACCATCAAACTTGGATTAAACAAATACATATCAGTCACTGGCATTTAATGGGCCTTCTGGAATAACAAAGTCCTCACAGTGACCAGCCGCCACTTACTCTTCCTTAATTTCCGTTCACATCTCATCACCTTTAGTTAGGGACTGGATAGGAAAAAAGAGAACATTCCCATTCGGTGACTCATCAGAATGCTACGAGGTAAACACTGAACTGTAATGAAGTTTCTAAACGTCAAGTGCATCATTCTGACAGGCAAATCACACTTAAGGTATAGTACAACTATGGTCTTCCATTGTAGAAGAAAAAAAAAAATGCTATTTTAAATGAAGATATCCATCCTCTAAACTTATCCTGGTAAAGGTCACAGGGAAGCCTGGAACTTCTCATGCAGCAGAGGAGCACATACTGCCAGTGGACAGGAATCACCCAAATTATTTACATAAGCTCAAATACAGTGCCTGCCCACTCTGGCAAATATCAACACCGCCAAGAAAGTATCTGCCTGCATTTATGACCATATGCATGGCATTGTAAAAATACCACCAACATTTGTATATGAGCAACAGGTACCGCCTTTACATTGCAGCAACCAGATACTTTAAACCTGGATGACTGACTAGGGTTGGATTAGAAAACTGAGACTTTTATATGGTGTACAAATAAATGCATGTATTTTTTTTAATGCTGATACTTTTAAAATGGTAGAACGCTGCCAAGACAGGTGGAGAGAATGGAGTCATTGGATGGGGTTAATGACTGGAAACCCCTTCAGCAATCACCTACCATGTCTGTCCGCTGAGCCACACGCCTGCCATCTCTATGCAGGCTCACTTTATCACAGCTGCTGATTTCCAGTGAACCCGCCCTCTATAAGTAACACTTGAAACCATTATACCCAGTATGGTGAAACACTCTGCCAGTGGAGACAAGAGTATAAAGAAGCAAGGTACACGAGGAATCTTGGAAGAGACGAGAGAATGAGCAGTCTCAAGTGTCATGGGCACTTCCGCTACTCATGTCTGGCAAGAGATTTTCATGAGCGAAGGAAGTGGAGGGCCCCCATGGTGAAATCTGACAAATGTGGGGAGAGTCTCATAAAAGTTCATAAAAGTGCAAATAAGGGAAAACCGGCAGTTTATCAAGAGAGAATTACAGTGGCTTACAATGTGAGTGGTAGTTAAGGGTGCATGCGTGGAGGCAGTGTGTCGCCACACACAACCGCATGACAGACCACCTCAGGGATGAGAGTCTGGGTGCAGCCATGCAGAGAAAGATCATCTGAACAGTGTGGTGCTGATGTGAGTTGAAAGGGGTAAAGTTTTTCCCGGTGGCTGGAGTAGGGTGGAAAATCATGGGAAACCAGGGCACTACTGCCAGGTATGCTGTATTGAAATACAGATGCCCCTTGACAATATTATAGCAAACTTTACAATGATGTAAAAGTAATGCATGTTCAGTAGCAGTCAAACTGAATTTTGATGTTTCCAGGATAACGATATACCATACTACTTATGCCAGCAATGGCAGCATCTACCCAGCCACCCTTCTAGTCTCAGCAGCAATGGCAAACATCCCACACAGTATTTAACAGTGTACCATACAGTGTATGAGTTTAACAAGTCAATGAAATTTTGTACAGTACTGAATATCTAATGCTAGGATAAACTTCAACATATTCCCAGTAATTGAAAAGTAAATGAATAAGTTACAGTATTTACTTATTCGGTGACCGTTACTTTATCCTATTCAACTTATGATGTGTTCAACAGAAGATGACCCCATCATAAGTCGATACTAAAACTGGTGGATTAAAGTGATACTTTATCAAAAACCACTCTCGACAATGCAAGCTTAACAAAGCCTAGCACAAAGAGCATCAGTAATTGGAGAATATTTACTTTATTTACAGAATATGCAATGTTCCCTCTTTCAAGCAGCCGTTTTGAATGATCAATTTGCAGGCCAATAGAAACTATGTAAAACATGGTGTGGATGTGACAATGCACAGTTTGTTGCGGAGGAGATCGCAGTGGCCAAAACAATTCAACCATGGTAACGGAGGAGGTCAGCATAACTCTAGTAAATTAAACAGAAATGATTTAGGCCGTGTGACACTGATGTAAGAAAATTGCATTAAGGGCATAAGTCCTGAATCATAGGGCTGCAGTGGGCCGTTCCCAACCAGAGCTGGAGGCTGCTGTGAGTTTAAAAAGTGCGCAAAAAAATGCAAAAAAGAAAACAGAGGGAAACGTACATAGCATGCTGACCACTAAGTTGCCACTGCCCATATTTCTAACCTGAAAGCAGACATACTAGCCAAAAAGAAATGCCTGAGAATACTCTCACACTTGCCCAATAGTTTATCGTTACATTTTTCTGCACTCTCTCATATTAACAGAGGATTTAATTATGAAAGTAAAATTAACAATTTACATCAGACTAAGACTGGACCCTGGAACCAAAACTGAAAGCACAGCTGGAGCTCATTGTGGCACAGATTCCTGACTGGGGCCACTGCTTTGCTTCATCTTCTGCTTCAACAGGTATCTCTGGAGGGACAGAATGGAAAGCGAAGGTCTGCCTTTGGCACACTTGAAGCACAATGCAATGCGGCCTGGTCAGATTTCATACTTAGTGCCTTATGCACATTCTTGGTGGGGAAAAATAATGTACAACAATCTGAAAATGCAAAAATCAAGTACATTTTAAGCTAATTTACATGAATGGAGTTTGAATAATGGAGAGAGTTTTGAAAATCTGGCTTTCCATTCTTTGCAAACAGTGGATAAAGGGTAAAATGAAGGTCACGATGTTGCATAGCACACTAATCCACTTTACACTTGTTTTAATATTTCCATTCCCAGCTTAATGGTGTATTAGCCCGTGGTGGAGACAAAAGGACACTGAATTTCCACCCGTGTGATTCTATGACTTTAAATATGGCCAGCTGGCATCTGTTGATAAATGAAATAGCTACATTAACATAGCAATCATCCCCCTACCAACTGCAGCATGGCTGAAGTGTAGCTAAGAATTAGCAGTGGCTTAATTAGTCTAAAATTAGCCTGAAATGCCTAGGAGCAAACACCAGCCAATAGCTGGAGCGCTCCTCTACTTCCAAAAGCATGGGTACAGCCCGACCCCCTTACCTCCACATTCTGATAGTGCTTGAGGCTGCTGCAGTGGGTCTTCTTGGCAGTCTCTTCGTTGCCATAGAACAGAGAGCAAAGCTTGCAGAAGAAACCAGTCTTCGGGACGACAAACTCTAGACCTGTAGGGGGTGGGGAACAGCTGGTTCAGCACAAATGGAACAAGGAAAGGGCCAACAGGCTTGTGCAAAGGCGGACGCACAGCGAGCTTATCCTTCACACCGACCCTGAAAAACATAACTGTCTATTAAGGCTTCCATATAAATACAGGCGGGTCCAAGGTTATTAAGGGCATCAGAAGGCAGAGTACTGTAAACCTTTTCCACAATACTTTAAAAATGTTGAGCTAAACACTTATCCTAAACTGATCTAAGAAAATCCCCCCAGCTGTACAAATGTGAAACAAAAGGTTCAGCCTAAAAAAAATACCCAGCAGCAGCAGTACACAGACAGTGGGGCTTAATGCACTCTACTCAATCAACTATTGGTGACAGGTCTGCATCTCACCAATGGGCTGGCCTTGACTGAACGGGGGCAGCTTGGAGTCCTTGAGCAACAGAAATTCTGAGCGGGGTTTCTTCATAGCAGGCTCCTCCTGGACCAGCTCAGCTCTGTCCTCCTCCTCTGTAAGAGAGGGAATACACCATGGTCGTCTATCTAAACAGAACCTTCAGCACGCAGCAGTCCCCACGTCCCAAATGCTCTCCACACAGCAGCCAGCGTCTCCCAGCCCTACAGTCGCCAAGACGAGCAGAGCCCCTCCGCACTTCCCTTGCTCTCCTGCCGCTACCTTTGACCGTGGCCCCTCCCTGAAGCTCACGCCGGCCCTTCACCAGCTCCTGCATCAGTGAGCCGCGCTTTCCCCCCTGCACCTTGGCCAAGGACTCACTGGAAGGCCCGTCATCAGGCCCCCCTGGTGTGGAAGCAGGGACCAGACCAGCCGGGTGTTCCTCAGTCTGAGCAAGGGGGGGCACAGCTGCAGGACGAGGTGAAGCGTCAGTCCCAAGTGCCTCGGACTCCACTCCCTTCACGTCAGTAACTCCAGGTGCCCGCTCTGCTGCACATGCAAAAGCAGAGGCTGTCAGTCTGACCCCAGGGCATCAAAAAAGATCAAGAATAATTTGTACAAATGTTGTACAATGTTTAAAGGTTTAACATGTACAAACTTTAAAACACAAATTTGCAAGAAGTATTTAACCCAAATCAACCATCACTCAGTGGCTACAAATTTAAGAATTTATATACAAAAAGAGCCCCCCCCGTCTCACCTTCCTCCCCTCGCATAGTGGACTGCAGCTCCTCCTCCTCCTCACCCACTTCATCAACGGTTACAAAGTTCATCTTGCGCAGCTCCTCAGCTCCTAGGGACTCGGTTTCTCCAAGTTCTACAAAATTGAGAACAAAGTCAAAAAAGAAAATTTACAGATTAAGCATTAAGGGTGAGGGATGTTTTCAAACATTGTGGTTAACACTGAAGCAAATAAAAGCGATTGAAAGCCTCACAGTGAAGTATATTACACAATTCATTCTTTTATTTTTCAGCATTTAATGGTAGCATACTGCCTTGCTTTTTTAACACTACAGTGCTGTCGTCAGCAGATGTGGTTTGACTGCACGTTACTGCATGTGTCTTAAACACAGGTTGAATGGTCAAAATGGAATCCACTGGGTCATTTGTGAATCAAAACTAAATATAATGGGGAAGTCAGGGCCGATTCCCAACCCTAAATAATACCCGTATGTTCCTCAAATAAGAATCTAATTTACGTGTTGGCACATATCCCTCTGAAACATGGCATGTGTGTTTTCGATTTCAGGCAGAAGTATTTTATGCTTTGAAAGAGACAGGGTGGTTTTTTTTTTTTTAAAAGGAATTACAGCCATATGTTCCTCAAATGAACAGACTGATATTCAAACCTTTCGTCTTTTCTTTAGTGGTTTTCACAATTTGTTTCCTGTGACTAAGCATTTGTAAATTTCTGTTCCAGTTCAAGATTTTTAAACATCTCTCCAAAATACAGGAAGCTTCTATATCAGTATTTCATACCTCATTCCTATCGTATTGATATTGAATTAGAATTGAATTAGATCGAGTTGAATCGTTAGCTTATGAATCAGACTTGAATTGGGGCATCTGTGCCATTAGCCAGCCCTATGAAGCATGCATTTATTCTTAGTAGATCCTTCAAATAACTGCTAGCATCTCTGTTGGGGAAATGGGAATGGTCAGAGGATTTACTGTTCAAATCCAAGGATGGAAAAAATCAGGTAAAAAAATATAGGTAAAAAATATCATGTTGTGTTGCACATCCCAGCACTAGCCGGAAAGCCTACCTGCAGAACTGGGCAGTTGGGTTGTTTTTTCCGTCTTTCCGTTCTTGTCTTCTTCCTCCATTTCTTCATCATCATCACCCTGAGTCTCATCCAAGGTAACCAAGGCCTGCACACGATTAATATGTGGTGTGCAAACTGTCATATTACCTTAAGTATGAAAGTATGAAAACTGAACAAGTCACCAATGCTAATTTAGGAAACCGACCTGACATAGGCAAGTGGAACTGACCTCAGGGTTGAAGGCCTCCCCAGACTCCTCATCGAGGCCAAAAGGAAAGCGTTCACTGCTGGGTTCCTCGTTCCCTTCTTCCTCCACTATTTCATCCAGTGTGACCAGGGCCTGCAAGTCCCGAACTGCCTGCAGAAAAGGGTCTTCGTCTCCACCAACCTCATCTACAGTCACCAGTGCTTCCGGGTCTTCCCCTCCGCCTGCCAGGCATAGCAACTCTTCATCCTCTGGGAAGTCCTCTTCCTCCTCACTTACCTCATCCAGTGTGACCAGGGCCACATCTGCTCCCTCACCTTCCAATTCTGCTTGAAACTTCTCCTTTGTGGGCCGGGCTGCCTGTCGATCACCTGCTTCTTCTCCATGCTGCTCAGTAAAGGGGTTCTGAGGGACCTCTTTCACAGAGGCGAATGGGAAAGATACATCTTGAGGACAGACCGTTTGTCCAGGCTCTCTTGGATCTTCCTGCTTATTTCCCACTTCAGACTCACACTCCAGCATGGTGGACACGGGCTCGGGTACGGCTAGTGGCTGGCCATCCAGATCTCCAATTTGCTGCTCTTTCTGCACTACAGCAGTGGAGTCTCCCTGCACCTCCTCTAAGCTGACAGGTTCTATGGAAGCATCTTGATTTGCAGCTGCTGTGAATTCAGTTCTTGTTTTGTGACCCGCCAATCTTGCGCGCGTTTTGACTTGTTTGGCTTTAGCAGTCTGGCCAGGCTTCTTCAGAGGCTTAGACATGGAGGCACCAGCTTTTTTATCAGCTTGGCTTCTGGGGGTTGAACTAGCAGGAGGCTTTTGCTGTTGTCCCTTGGATGGTTCCTGGGACCTCTTGCGCTTGGTTGGTGGCTGAAAGTCATGTGTGAAATAGTTCTGGGACTGCTCCTTCTCTATCAGGGGTGTCATGTCTATTTCATCTCCCACCTCATCTACAGTCACAAACTCATCTAGGTCAAAGGGAAACGTGTCCTCACTGAAGTCCTCTAGTGCTGGTTCTTCCACCTGGGTGACAGCAGACTGCTTATTAAAATCGGCCAAATAATTAGTGTCATGTTAGTGGAACACTGATTATTCTAAACACTGTTCTAAACATGATGAGATTCCAAACATGCAATCCCAGTTCCCAAAAAAAAAAAAAAAACTGAAAACTGAACTAAACCTCACAGGAACATTTGCCTTCCATCTCTGATGGTTTCCAACATGTCACAAAAATGACAATTTGTAAGTTTAAATTCACCATAACAGTATCTTAAGTAGTTATGAGGTCCTTGCAATTCATAAGAAAATGTAACCCAAGCTTACTCACAGCCCATACAAAATTTTTCCCACTTAACACAAAGACTATTACATACAATCACTTACTGGTGTAGACTCCATTGCTTTAGAGATGCCTCGTGTCTTTGAATAATGGGTGGAATGAGAGCTCTGTAATAAAGGAAAGCGTGAAGTCTGCGACCAGTTTTATGCACCATGATGGGAAGTGAACATCTCAAGCGGGCCTCACCTTGTGCTTGTTGTCCTCACGCCCTTTCACTCTCTTGGGGGCAGGGCTGTCGTCATGCTTGCTTTTCCGTGACCCTGACGATGACCCTGATGACCCACCCCTCCATGTTACGGGAGGATGCTCTTCATCAGATTGTGCCCGGCCCTTGGTCCTGGAGGGCCGGTCTTTCTCTGGAGAATCACTGCAATGGCTCTTCTCGATCAGAGGCCGGGGCTTCTTCTCGGCCGAGGAGGCCATGCCACTGTTCTTGGCCTGCAGAGAGGCACGCATGCGGCATTCTTGCACCGCTTTCTCCAGCGCCCGCAGGATCTCGGGCGTCACAGGAGGGAAATCCAATGACTTGTCATCTTGCCCGTCAGGGGATGCAGTCTGGGTGGCAGCAGGAGGCAGAAGGCCATCTGCTCCAGGCTGATGGTCAAGGATGGATGGCTGGTGCTCAGTGATGTTGGACTGGTACTCAGGGACATCAGGAGGGACATCAGGCTGATGCTCAGCAATGCCGGGCTGGTGCTCAGAGACATTGGGGGGGACATCGGGCTGATGCTCAGGGACATCGGGCTGATGCTCAGGGATGTTGGGCTGGTGCTCAGTAATGGATGGCTTGCTGATGCTGGCTAATGCTTCTTCCTCAACTGGGTCTGAGGGCCCTGCTGTGGACTGCAGGTAGTCCAAAGTTCCAAGTTCGGTAAGGTCAACCGAATTGGAGGGAACTGAGCAAGGGATAATGTCAAATTCTGGTTTGATTGTCTGACTATCAGCATTGGACACCAGTGGATCGACACTGACCAGAACAGGTCCAGCTGCAGTGGTTTCTGCTTGTTTTACCTCAGTATCCGGTTTGGATCCATCAACAACAACACTAGTATGATCTTCAACTGGCTCAGTGATGACAGACTCAGTGGTAGGACTTTTGACAGAGGGAGTGGGTTCCTCATTAAGAGCCTCTACGCTTTGCTCCATTGGTTTCTGGTCCTGCTTATCCTTCTCAGTCTGACCCACTACAGTGCTGTTCTTCAAATAATCACATAGGACAGTGTGCTGGTTCTCAGTGTCCATTGGAGGTTCCTTCTTGGAGTCCCTTTCCTCCATTGTTACAGGGGGAGTTTTGACCGCAGGGGACACCAAAACAGCCACTGTTTCAGAACTGCTGGAGCTTGACACTAATGCAGCACTACCGATACTGCTGGCCGGGACCTCGCCCGCTTGGCCCTGGGCCGCCTCTCTCACGATACCTTCAGCAGTACCAGAGGTAGAAAGGGCTACGGAACTAGTTATAGTAGGTGAAAAGAAGGTAGCAGTAGTCTTGGAGGTGGTTGCTGAGGCCTTAAAGGCAGCTGCACCCTGGGCAAAAGCAGATCTGTCTTTCACTGAGGCAAAGGTGCTGGCCTGAGGTTTACCTGCCTTGCCTTTACTGGGAGCAGCTGTACCTTTGGAGGATGCTGAACCTTTCTTTGCAGAATCATATGGTTTCATTCCTGGTTTACAGCTAAGAAAAGACATAATATAAGTATGTTTAACCGTCAACAGATTGAAGAATCCTCAGCATATTTCATTAAGAGCATTACCTTTGCTTAACTTCAGTCTTCTTTTTGACCTACAAAACAAAGATAAAATAAAAATCAAAGGAATATTTCCACAGTGCTGGTTTATTTCAAATTTAGGCAACAGCAGTAAAGCAAAATTTACTAAAGCATCAAACACCCAAAGAGTTCAAGTTAACAAAACCAAATGGAGCCTACCTCTTCTGTGCTTTTCGCAGGTCTGGTGACGACCGAAAAAGTTAGGGGGTTGTTCTGGATGATACAGGGGAACTTCAGGAAACGGGCATGAACTGCCTGGGCTGTAGAGGCTGAATCCATTTCAAAAATGATCTGTTTATATAAAAAATAAAAAAATAAAAAATAAATAAAAAAATCATCTGCAGGTCTATAATTATTACTACTGAAAGTTACACTTGACATTTAAAATTTAGATATATAAAAAAATCTGACACTGACATTGGGAAACAAATTTCGGTTTTAAAACCTGAGTGGCAGTGGGCAACTAATGCAAATCATCCAGTTTCAGACGAGTTGCCCTTTGTCTCATCTGGCTGGCAACTGCCTGGCAGCACTGCTCAAAAAGTTGCCTTGGGTAATACCACCTTAATACCAAAAGTCAGCTGGCAATGTCCACAGCTACTACAGCACAAAGCCTACATTGAAACGGCAAAATCATCAGGATGGGAATGCCCAAGTCGACAGTACAACGGAAGCAGACCAACATTGGGAGCACAGAAGAACCACAAATCCACACAGGACCCTTACTATTGACAACTAACCAAAACTCACCCTGTAGTTAAGCACCAGAGCTTGTTTGACGGCACCAAAGCGCTTGACCAGCTCCTGGACATCGTTGGTACCACTGCTGCCTGCAGGCACATTGCTGACCACAAGCAGCCTGTCTGCCAGGCCAGCCACTTCCTGCAGGGTTGGCAATAGGAGACCAAAGTCAACGTATCTTGGTTCTTAGCATAGACTGCCTAGTTGCATGTTGAAAGGAATACCATTTAAAAATAAATATGAAAATCTTAAATGACCTACCATTATATCCTACATCACTTCTGAATCCAATTTTTAACATTTTATACTTCATTTTTCACAAGAGCATTGGAGAATGTTAAAGCACAATGAGAAACAGAATTAACTTAAATGCTAAATAAATAAACATACACATCTACAGTATTTTATGCAGCAGCTATGACGGCTGCGAGAAGTTACCCTGTAGCTCATATTGCACATGGGGTTGAGGTAGCCCTGTACTGCAGTACAGGCGCCATATTGCACATGGGGATGAGGTAGCCCTGTACTGCAGTACAGGCGCCATATTGCACATGGGGATGAGGTAGCCCTGTACTGCAGTAGAGGCACCATATTGCACAGTACAGCAATAAAATAAAAGTACTGATATGCACCAATGCAATTACAAATTGAAAAGGTATGCTGGCCTGCAAAGCTAGTTTGGCATAAATGGCAACGTCAGACATTTCTGCTGTGCGCATTTTTGATGCAAAACCCCTGCACCCTGAAACGGCTGTATTCAGCTGAATCCAGTATGCATTAAAAATAAAAGTGAAATAAGGGGCTACTCACAGCAGGATTTTCAATTTCCATCAACACTTTGAATAAAGACTCCTGAAACAAAACACAAACCATAAAATCAGTTTCGTCCAGCAAAGTGTTGTTCAACTTCACAAGTCTGTAGATGCTTCCTCACCACGTTACTGAGCTCTACTGGCTTGGTCACCGGAGTAACAGTCAGCTCATGGTCCTGTATCTTCAGAGGGGCATCTTTGCAGGCCTTCACCATTTTTTCCAAGGCCTCCATATCAGGCAACCCCATTAAGGCCTGTACAATATTAACGCCATGTACAAGAACTTAATGCAATGGGGAGCTGTACACCTACACATCACACCATGCTCGCAAAATATTTTAATTTTATATGAGGATTGTGCTCCATTGTCAATCATATGAAAGTAAATTTTTTCCCTTTCTGCCCTGAAAACACAGCAAGTTGCTGTTAATACAACAGAAGCTTTGCCAATACCTTTCTTTTATTGACTGCAATGGTGACCTCAGAGGCAATCCCAAAGGGGCTGGCTAATTTGGCAAGGTCCTCCACAGCATATCCACTCTCAGGCAGACCAGAGACATCCACTATAAACTTTGACACCTCCTGCTAGAATAATGGATACATTATTAATAAAGAGACCCCCCAGATGTGTAGTGACTTTCAGTTTTTTTTTTAACCAAGACTATTTTATTCTTTCAGAAAGCTTATACCTTCTTCACTGACTTTTTAATCAAGGTGGCACCTGCAGGGACAATGAACAAATAGAAGTTAAAGATTCATCCAGTAAACAAAGTAAAATGCAAATCAGTTTTAACAACCCAATCATCAAAGTTTTAAAAAAAAATTTCAAGAGCAAAGATGAATTCTCCCAGAGTAAGTGTCTGAAGCCTGCTGCTTGATCCTTAATTCCTCATGCTTAGGATAGCTCAGATACTGAAAGCTAGACTGTAACGATGTCAAAGTAAAGAGCTGGTAAAGGATCTGCTGTGTTTTTAAAAATATTTGAAAGGAAGTAAGAAAACACACAGGCATACAATGCAAGCTGAACAGAAAAGTACACAACTTACCCAGGCTTCTGGCCTGTGGCTTTGCCCTCGTTGATGATTTAGTTGCAGGCATCTCCTTCCTGAATAAAGAGAGACCATAACCAACAGTTCATAGACAAGCATTTAAATAAAGTCCACAGGAAAGAGAAACCACATACTTCTTCGTGACTGGTTTCTTCTGTTCCTTTGCCACATCCTGAAAACAGGAACAAGAGGGACACCATTAAGTAATTGACAAGAAACCTGTTCAAACCCTGGAGACTATGTGAACAAACTGGAGAGAAACCAAAAAGATGCTAGACATACTTTTGCCAGATAAATATCAATGGCTCTGCCTCGAATCTTCAAGTTCCTGCATTCAGCAAGAGCCTTGGCATCATCTTCCTTTTCCATGCAAATAGAAGCCTTAAAAAAACCATGAAATATTAGATACTAAATTTTGGGACCATAAAGAACAAAATTTGCTTATGCTGGTGAAAGAAGGAAGAAGCACTGTTAGCAGTTACCTCCTCTATGGACTTCATGAGAATGGCATGGTTTATCTTTCCAAATGGCTCCACTGCTTTCACAAGGTCCTGGTGAGTTGTGGTACTTGGAATTCCTTTCAGCCGGAGTAAACAGGCTGTACCAGGGCCAGCCTTCTTCTTTACTCTGACATTCTGCATACAGAATGAAAGTAAATGAGAGAACAGAAAATTTATTGTTTGCAGTTAACTTTTATACAACCATCAATCCTACTCAAAAATGAAAACTGGTTTTCAACAATAAAATCAACCTAGAGTAACGAAAAAAAATTACATAGGCACATGCTGTTCTTGTCCTTAAGGCTTTTTCCTAAAACTGCTATGGTTTCACAACTTTTCAAACATTATTTAAATGTTTTCTTTACCATAACAGTACCAGAAGAACTGGAACAGACCTTTGAATGAGTCACACTTGACTTCACAACACTGGAAGAAGTGTTTCTGGCAGCTGAGGAGTGGCCAGACTTGGACACAGTATTGTGTTTCAAAGATTCAGTCTTCTTGGATGTCCAGGATGATGAAGAGGAACTCTTCTTGGTGCCGATCTTTCTCTTGGCCAGTTCTGCCATGAGGGCCGGGGCCAAGGACTGCATCATGGCCTCCAGAGTGATATTGTCAGTTGCAGACAATCCTGGGATAACAGAAAATTAAGAACCCTCACTATTACAGGAATTATGGACACTTCACTACGATGGAAGACATCAGGGCATAGACTTACCGGAGGACTCTATGAGCTTCTTGGCAAGCTTCTCTGTGCTGGAGGATCGGGTCGACTGACGTGGGCTAGATCGATGTGGACTCAGCCGCGAGTGGTGGTTGTAGCTACGAGAGCGGGACCGGCGTGGAGTACGAGATCGACGATGGACCTGGGGGCTACCTCGCGGGGCACGGCGGGGTGAACGGCTACGACTCAGGGAACGCCGGTACTTCCGAGGGCTCCGGGACCGGGACCGAGACCGCAGTCTGCGGCCGCGTGACCCAGACCGGCCATGGTGGCGCCAGGGGCTTGGCGATCTAGACCACGACTGGGAATGGAATGGAGAACGAGTTCGTCGTGTTGGACTCCGACGATCCAGGGACGCGTTCCGTTCATGTCTACAATGCAAGTACATAAATGTGAGAACTGTATCACTGGATATCATGCTGCATTATTAAGCAATACTAAGCAAAACAAAAACACTTACCTTGACACAGAAACAGTCTCTACATTCCAGTCTGGGTACCTTTATTAAAGAAAATAGAAAGTTCAACCCAACTGAACACTTGACCTTTTCGTTTTATTTTCAAAGGGTTGCAAACTTACTGTTTTCTTAGACGTCTGCAGCTCTCAATATGGACGCTGGTATTCTGATGTTCAATCCAGTCCTGGAAACCCGAGAAAGACAAAAAAAACAAGTAGGGAAAGAAAAATTTGTCGTTATTCATTGGAGTGCACAAACAATTAACAGACGGTTACTTGTGATTTTTTTCCCCCCATTAAACAAAACAAGCTGTTATGAACTGGATTTTAAAAAAATTGCTTGGTTCCATTCAGATTTTCTACATTTAATAACTGTTCGACAAGGTAAAGTTTCAAGACAGCCTGTCTTTCATTTTCAACAGTTTAATTTGGTTTTTCCAAGTCCATTCTTGAAAATCTCCAGAAAACATACTAAAAACATCCAAATGAGGACAAAAAAAAAAAAATCCTTTCAAATTATAAATCAAGCACAGACCTAACCTACACTAAGCAAAAAAAAATAAATGAAATACACATATACACATTTCTGGATGCTGATATGGGGAGGTAACAGACGGACTATCACTGACAAATCAGCGAAAGGTAGCTTAGCTGTAAAATAACACTTCAACAAGAGCCCAAGGAAGGGCATTCCCATCCCTACACTTGCAAGTTTTATCAAATCAGCTCCTACTTTTGGGGGGATCCTGGTGGGTGCCTTTCATCCCTTCTCCCAAAGAGGCTATCAGGCACAAGCTACAGTAGAACTGTCTGTCTTGCTGGTGTTAGCATTTAATAATCTCAGTTTGTTCAAAAGATTTCAAAGTCCTAACTTGCTCTACTACTGTCTGTCTGTCAAGTTGCCTTTCAGCCTTCTGTGTGCTCCATCTTTGTGTTCATCTTCCATCTTGAAAGGATCTAGGAGTGCTTTCATTTCACATTGGGGGAAAAAAAAAAAAAAGTTTCCTCTTCTGCCTTCATCATGATAAAACCATAAAATTCTTCACTCTTCCTCATCTTCAAATCTTCTCCAAAGACCCAAGGCATCTAGCATACTCACTGAACCCTACTGCAGATTCCACCACATTGCACATTTCAAACAATGTATGCAATAAAATATGAAAAAAAGAAATGATTCGATACAGGTGCATTTTATTCAAAAGACTTTACGTGGTATGCCATTAACACTCAATACTGCAAACAAACACCGCTGATGCAATTCATAACTAAACTAAAACATTTCAAATGAACCATTTCTCTATATAAAGCATACTAACATGCCATGTTAGTGGACAATCCATTAAAAACCGTCCTCCCATTGTATTACATTTATAATAGTTAAACCATCGTAATAATCAGGCTTAGCGAAAGAAGGACAGTTCAAAATTTACCATTAAAGAAACAAAAATTTGACGAGGAAAGCAAATACTCACCTTTATTTGGACACACTCTATGTTACACAGAGAACAAGTATGAGGAAAGATTCTCGGAGATGCAGCCGAGTAATCATTCATCATGGTGGGTGTTGGCAGCCTCTTTGTACTGTTGCTTGAAGTGAATGAGACGGGCCAAGGCCCTTTGGAGGTCCCATAGCCGGACTTCGAGCCACTGCTGCCTTCAGTGAAATTCATCAAGTTGGATCTGCCACTGTGGGCTGGAGGCAGTACCGCTGATCTGCTGGAGGCTGACATGGATTTTGGACCTGGGTCTCTAGAAGAAGCTGCCTTGATATTCTTTGCATCAGATGAATGCTTCCTCTGGTCCATCGCTGGTTTCTTCGGACCCACTATGGTGTTCGGCTGAGACCGCTTGGAGTCTACCATGGGAAAGGAGCCGCTGTTTACCGAAGACTCCACAACATAGGCAGGAGACTCTTTATGATGCTGATCCAGCTGGAAACTGTCTGGGTTCTCATCAGAATAGCCAAACTTGCTTGAATGTCCATAATCAATTACTTTGCTTTGCCGCGACTCTGTGTTGATATGTTCAGCTGAACTTGCTCGAGCATGGTCTACATCAGTCAAATTCCTTTTGGCCTTCTGGAGTCTGATGTCACGCAAAATGAAAGGGAGATTGTCTGGGGTGAGTTGTTCATCTGGGTAGTGGCTGAGGTGCTCCAAATCTTCATTTGAAAGTCCAAAGCTGGCCAAGATGCTACTGGCACTCTCTGAAGTATAGCGGGTTGGCCCTACAGAAGGCTGGCTCTCTAAGCTACCTCTGCCCCCTCCTGTGGTGGTGGTTCCAAACCCAGATTGTTGAAACATTTGGGTGGGGGTTGATGGCTGAGCCACCACTTGTGGGGAGAAGAGCTTGCTGGGGGCCTGGTAGATGGACCAGTCCACAGCGGACTGCTCATCCAATCTGCCAGGGACCCTCTGTGAAGAAAAGCCAGGGCCTTGGGTAAGGACCTCTTCCCTTGTCTCTTTCCTTATCCGGGGGTCCACAATCTTTTGCTGCTGCATCATTTGGCTAAACAGGCGAACCTCCTCCCGTGCTCCTCGAATGTGCATGTCTATGGCAGACTTCATGTCTTGGGACAGAGGATTTGAGTGCGGAGTCATCTGGAATCCTAACTGCTGCGACATTATCGATGACAAAATGCTGCTGGGACCCATGCGCGTGCCCCCAATGTCCACAGCCGACTGTGAGCTGATGCCATACTGGCCAGACACGATGGGCCTCTGACCAGTGAAGGGTGCCCCCCGGGGATTGAACAAGGGGTGGGACATGGTGACCTTGAGGAGGTTCAATAAGGACAATGCAGGCACAGCGTGGTTACCGGTGGCAAGCGCATTCAGCTGTTGCAGGGCCAACTGGGCCTTAATTTGGGCCAACTGCAAAGATGCGGGGCCAAAAAGTAGCGGATGGCCGAAGTTCAAGGAATTCACAACAGGCACACTACTTTCCAAGAACAATGTATAGCTGAAAGTTAAAAAACAGACAGGATTATTGACTCATCGCATCTTCTACCTCCCCCTAGTCACCAAAGGCAAGTAAATCTGATATTCTCCCACAGACTGTCAGTTTATCCCAAAATCCACATTTTAAATTACCATAACTACATGCTTTCTTTAGAGGAGCAATAAGCAGAATAAAACATTCTAAAACATTTAGTCAGTGGGAGATGGGGAGGATACAGATGTACAGATTCATGCATCTTCAGTGAAATTTGCAGGTTCAAAAAGCATTAAGGGTTAAAATTCCATCTTAAGCTTTTTTCATTTAAAGAAAATGTGATACAAAAATAGAAAAAAAAATATGAATCATTCAGTCATACAGAGGAATCACCATTGAAACTGAACTTTTGATAAAGTATACCAAACCTAAAACAAGGGGAACTATTTAGGGTGTACAAAAAAAGGAACACGTACAAACGAAAGCTAAAATCAAATCGTTTTTCTTTTTTTAAAGTCAAGCATAGTAATTGTAGCAGCAGGTAGTAATATCAGAAACTGACCAGCAGGTGGTGCCAACATGCATTTGCTTTTTGAATGCATGTCATGGTGCATTTTCCCCCCTTTAATGGCTCTTTTCCACTGATATCCAAATAAATTCTAGAAGCAAACTCTACTGGACCAGGTACAGTACTTTCCCTTTTGGTCAAGTACCAGGACTTTTTCAATTCTTTGGTACTTGGGGGTGGGACTTGCAAAAGTGTTCACTGTCAATTAGTCATGTAAATAGCCTCCATCTGATAAAATATAAATGCAGTCTTGAAAATTAGAAACTAATTATTAACAATTAGAAAAATGGTAAAGCAAAAAGAAAAAGTAATAAATGTATGCGTGGACAGATGAATTGACCCAAGCTTTAACTGCAAACCGGTCGAACAGACCAGAAAAAAAATATCTGGATGGCATAATAAGAAAAGTATTTGCTATAATATATTAGGGATGCAGGATATAGGGGAAAATTAACATCATAATGTGATTTTGTTGTAATAAATATTGGGATATTTATAATGCAAAAAGAGTTCAAAATAAATTTCTCGCATACCATCTATGAGTGATTAAAACTGAAATGATGAAAATGATCAATAAGTGCATGCAGAGCTCATGCGGAAGCAGCAGTGGTAAACTTTACACCGATCTTAAACATATACCAGATAATCTTGAAAAGAAACAATCGTTAAAAATTTAACGGGCATTAAAATTTTGTTTCCTATAACAAAGTGAAAATGTTTTAGTGA
>JAODKM010000016.1:20773646-20784827 GCA_026780845.1 Petrocephalus sullivani | reverse complement strand
GAGAGGAGACAAGCGCAAAAGCAGGGGCGGCCAGGTGTTTGATAGACGCACACAAACGCACACAAAGACACACGCACACACACACACACATATATATATATATATATATATATATATATATATAGGGCTAAATCAGTTATTCCAAAGCCTTCAAATACAGACAAAGCAGAAGAAGGTTGGCCTGTCCACTCATGACTTGTGCAGCTGGTTTGCTTAGACCCAAAATTACAGTGGTGGCTAATAACAGGGCTCTCCGGAGTGTCTGTTGTGTAATTCCGTTAAATGTCTGGGGTGAATAACGCCAACGGTGATGGCCCGGACTGAGTTCCTGCAGCTCAGGAGGAGGCGAGAAACATCAGAAGATGAAAATTTGGGTTCAGGCTGAACAGAGGGTTTTTGTCTAGTGTGAGCCGAGAAAATCAGGTCAAGTGAGTGTTTTTTGGACACTGCTGTAGGTGTAGATTTCTGCAAGAAGTAAGAAGCGGAATACGAGAGAAAAAAAAAAAACTGTGGAAACTACCGGAGTTACAACAACGCCAAAGGTAGGATGGGGAGGTTAGCCGGGACCCTCACCAGGGGCTTTAATCTCGTCTCGAGTCTTGCTGTGGAGATCGAGCCCCCCTGCGGTCCAGAAAGGCGACCTCGGAGTTTAGACAGGGCAGTCGATAATCCACAATCATCTGCCACACGTCATGCATCTGGAGCAACAAATGTGTACACGCTGTCTGAGAGGGAAATTACAGACGGGCTGCCACAGAGCGGCACCTCAGCATGCCACCTACCATCTGCACGTCGACATGACACAAGCACTTCTTTGGGGTAAAAAACCCCTGTGGGTCCACATTTCACTTGCCTCACATCCGGCGAAACTCAGCCAAATACTTGTGTGATTCCTTCGTGAGCAATGTTCATGTAAACAGACCACAGCTCTGTCGAGAGACGCCGTTATCGCTAATGTGGCACTTTGCCCAACCCGGGCATCTGCAGCTGACAGTTGTGCGTGTGTGCTTTTATAATCACTCCCCGAATCTCTTGACGCAAGTATAACCCATATCTAGCATTATGACCCGACGGAGCCGTGATGCATTGTTCTGGAAGGCTGCTCTGAATAACTCTTGCCTTTGTCTCTACTTCAGATGAAAGAGGAATGTTCTAGTTTGAAGCAACATCAAAAGTTGCCAATTATGCATCTTAAACACGCACACACTCACACACACAGTTTTTTTTTGTCCCCCAAAGAAGCCCCATACAACTAAGTACTTATAATTCATCGCCAGTGTAGGCATGCGAGGATGATTTTAAGAGTCTTGGCAGCACCCGATTGATGACGCAATGACATAATAAAATCTCCATATGCCTGAATAATTTAATTACTGTGATAATATTGCTAACCAGTCCAGTTTTCTCCCAAATATATCAGCTGTGTTTGTTTTTTTTTTATTGGTTGTCATTACCAAAGGGAGGTCTGTCACGATGTGTCTGTGCTGCCCCCTGGTGTTGCATGCAAGCACCTTCGCGATAGAGCCGGCATTGTTGCCACCTTGGGGAAGTAATATTAAGTGACATTAAGTGCATTTGGATCTGCTTTTCATACATACTCTACAACGTAGGAAAATAAGATATAATACAGACAGATTCAGAAAACTAATCCATGCTATATAGAAAACAACAGTCCAATATATATGATTAGAGATCATCATCCAAGACGCAGTGAACCAAACGGCCACCATAAGGACTCCAGCAGGAACCATCCCGCCCCGAACCTGTCAACACCTTCTTGCACCTTACACAAGAACAGCAGAGGTCAACAAAACACCAACTATGCTTGCAAAGGAGGATTTAAAATGCAGATCACTGATTTTTAAGCCATTAAGCTGTTCCAGCACTCCATAGCGTAACCAGGGCCAAAGGCAGGGCAGTAAATGTGAGCATTTTAAATCCTCTTACTTAGGATGTGGGAAAACCCCCAACAAAAAAAACGTAGCGTAAGTAAACATGACAATCCAGCATCTTTCCCTTCAATTTGTGGAGCAAAACACTACAGATTATTACAACGAAACTCATTTCAGACCAATTCCTTTAAGGTATTAGAGCTGTCACTTCTGTTTATTAGTTAATACTCAACTCATAATGCTTCAACACCTTGCCAGGAAACAAAAGACAGCAAGACTCTGGCACTTTTATCACAGTAGCAATCCTAACTATAATTAAGCATCGCTATATTTGCTCGTTAGTATGTAACAGGTAATGAGAGTGACCTTGCTGCGGGACCCTCTGCTGCAGACCAATTTGTTTTTCCCGAGAGATGTAGCAGATTTCCTAATATAGAGCCTTTTTTTCTATGTTACGGTGAGAGGCTTAGCTATTTTCATTTCAACCACGGCTTCTTAGAAAAGCTAACCTAGCCAATTTTAGCAGGTGAACATGTGGCTTTAGGCACAGAGGATCTTGGGATACAGGGGGCACAAGGTGGGATTTTTATGGGAGAGACTGGAAGCTAAGAGCCAGCAGAGGACAATGCCACATTGCTGTGATTAGCACCACGGACCACCTTGCGGCTAATTGGCTCACTATAAAGTACATTCAAAGAGAATTCTGAGAGCCTCGCCATCCAAACCAGGGCAAGGAGTTGAAAGATGGTTGGACAGAAATTCTGGGAGTTTTAAAAGCATTTTTGGAGAATGAGTTTTGGAACAACCATGTAACTGGAGACTGAAAATCCATTATGCATAGATTTTGTCTGAGAATTGCTGTAAATCGGCAGCGGGACAAGGTCCGCAGATCACACTATTATGTACCATACCTAAGCTCTTAATTATGTTATTGAGCTAATTACGTCAATATTGAGTCAGCCTACCTGTGAATCTCGCCATTAACTAGGAAATAACTCTAAATCCGGTACGATTCTATTCTCTTATCTGGCAGTCTCAAACACGCAGTGTAGGATTTAGAGGCTCATCAAATCCAACCTGAACCTTCCCCACAATAAAATAAAATGCTCCTACCTTATGCCAGTGCATATGGGCCACTCCAGCACCCCAGGATCTCAGAAATTACGGACATGCTGCATGTGTATTACATAACAAAATTCTAGAATCTGTAATTGCTTGTCATCGGTTTCACTCAAGCTTAATGTCAAGTGTTTGCTGATTGGTCAAAAAAAATTCAGTTTCATGGGGCCTAGACAGCCTCCCCAGATTAGGAGAGAAAACAGTGCTGACACTCCCATAGGGGCCCATTGTAAATAATGTCAGAGAAATTTCAGGCCACCTTCCAGGTCATGGGGACAGTGAATAGTTCCACACACTGACATTCACGCCATAGAATCACGTTCATTTCTATTGCTTACCAAGCACTGTAAGTGGCATGCTGGTAAAATATTTTTTAAACATTTAATGCATTAACTGTCATTAATATACTAAATACTGCAATTTTGTAGTTTTTTTGTAAATTTTCTACCTAATTTATTGTTGAATTGCATAAAATAATTTTGTGGTCATTTATAAAAAAAAAAAATGAAATACCGGCTTGCCATAACGTGCCTGTATTTTCACATGAGCTTTTTATATAGTATGTTGCATTTGTAAACAGCACTCCAACAAAAAAGTGCTTTTTCCACATTATTTGGTCTCCCTCAGTCTGAATTTATTAGAATATCACTTAAATACACTAAAAACTTCTATTTGTCCATACTGACATATATTTTTACGCTTATTACCCCCCGTCCCACTCTTTGTTGCTAAAGTGTGAGGTGTGAATGGAGCATTACGTAGTGGCAGTTTTTGCAATGTGTGCCCAGCCTGTTTTGTAGATATAGAACGATAATGGACTTTGATCTCTGGAGCCATTTGAGAGGTGGGTGTTTTCCATACAAGAAAATAAACTGGAAGGCATATTTCCACTTTATCTTGATCAGAAAATGGCTCAAAATTGTTAGAAAGCTTAACATTTCTATAATGTTAATATTTCAAGTGATTTCCTTTAAAAATTAAGTAATTAAGTTTTAGCATGCTACATGCGAAAATAGCAACTTCCAGCTTACCAGAGGACTGGTGCTTGAGATGTAAAAACTTTATTTAGAGACTGTTCTTAGTGTTTGGGGAAGATATATTCAATAAACGGTTGCACAGTTATGGTTATTTGTTGCTTGATATTTAAATAAAGCATATATTTATATGTTTCCTATGCCCTATGTGCGCAAGAATTAATATTAGAAATCCTCAGGAGAGATCAATATATACTAAAAAAAAATTTTATCCGGCTACTCCAGAATCTTGTGTTGCATAATGCATACTAATAAAAAAATTAATAAAGTGATTGTCACTCAACATATCAAATTGACACTAACCTACATGTTAAAAGGCAGTTTAAAAATACAAACAAATGTAATATTTTATAATGGTCAATGGTTTAATATCTTAATATTATCATTTAATAACGCATGCTGTTTGTTTGGAACTATTGAAAGGCTACATGAACCATGAGATCAGTGTCACAACGGCTCTGGATGGCCCTGTAGCTAGAAACAAATTTTGGGGGATGACAGGCCCTCGAAATTTTTCAAAAACCTTGGTCCCCCTTGTGCCGATCAGGCCCTAGGCAGCTGGCTATTTTGCCAATATCTAGATCCAACTCTGACAACAACCATTAGCAGCAATGCTAGTGGAACAGCTGGTCTCAGTCACCCTTGCAATCCAAAACGGAGGACAAAAATATCACAATTTGCAATACAGTACTTGTTTTATTTTGGTAAAGGCTAAAAGTTTAAAAAGAGGATCTTTCCAGTTATTAAGTGCACTTCTAATTTGTGGTGTAATTCAATTAAATAATACTACTTAGTTACAATTCTTAAAAACTTTTATAAGTATCTGTACTTTACTTGAGTTTTTAGATTTCTGTCTACTTGTACTTCACTACTTTTCCTAAATAAAATGTTAACATTTATTCTGATGCATTTCCCCCTCAGATTTTTTGTTACTTGCTACAAAATAAAATCTAGTAAAAATGCTCCTAAAGTCACAGTAAAGCAGATATCCAATCAGTGCCTCTAGATTACAAGCAGATTTAGCAGGGGAACAGTCAAGAAAGCAGCTCCCAGAAAGCAGCAAAATAGAAGCCGTCACAGTAACTACTACTGAGAATTTTTTTATCATTACATTTAAAAGAAAAAATCAACGTTGAACTGCGCTGTCAAGAGCATGCCAAACCAACAGGCAGCAATATAACTGCCATAAAGCCATGCTGGCCAAACAGAAGCCTTATTACCAGTTCTACATGGCTAAAACCTAATATAAAGAGCGAACGATGCATACTCAGACGTCAGACAAAGTAGCATAAGAACACATTCTGACATTTCAAGCTAAAACTGTTTTTCCTGTCTAATCGTTGAGTTTCTGAAAATCTTCACCCTAGAGTTTTACAAAATCTCAGTGACCTAAAATGCCAAATGCATGTGGAAGAAAAGCCCAAACACATAGAAAACACTATGTTCTTAAAAATACCCATGTACATGTGGACAAGGCCTGATACTAGGGTATGTGCTGCACTGTATTATTCGTTATAATTCATTATTGAATCGGTGGGTGAACGAGAGACTGCAGATCTCGACCCTATGAGTGAAAGCCAATTTCTTTCATTCTTTCATTCTTGACTGTTAATTAATATAAGACAGAATAATAGGATGATATTTTCACCGCACTGCTTGGTCACGGGCTGGTTGCCCTAAAGGTTCAGGTCAGGTCAGGTTGGGGAGCATGTGCTAGTATTGCCACACTCACCACATGACGAAACACCTCGAGATCCCGGTTGGCGACCCCCCAGGTGGACACACGGTCCAGTCTCGCCCTCCACAAGTGGCCATCCATCTGTCGCATCCAGGTGTTGCGTGGCAGTCCCCTCGGCTTGGTCCAGCCTCTCGGATCCTCAGCAATGAGGATCCTGTGAGCTGGATCATACTCAGGGAGTCGCGCCACATGACCATAGTGCCACAGCTGCCGCTTCCTCACATGCAGGGAATGTGCCTCATTCAGGAATCCCTGAGCAACCAATCCTCCAGCATAGAGTCAAACTAGCAGTACCCAAGGATTCTCCGAAGAGACATAGCACCAAAGGTGTCCAGTCTTCAACTCAGGTCACTGGATAGTGGCCATGTCTTACAGCCATACAGCAAAACAGGTAGCACTAGGATTCTAAAGACTTGGACCTACTTCCTCTTGCAAAGATATCAGGAGCACCACACACCCATTACCTCATGATCCCCCCATGCTCTCCCATTCCGTGTACTGAATTCACAGGAAGAGTCACCAGAGGCATGAATGTCGCTGCCAAGGTAAGTGAACCTCTCAACATGGTCGACACTCTCCTCACAGACAGACACGCTGCTGAAGGCTGTGCCTAAGTGGTCATTAAAGGCCTGGGGCTGGTTGTACAAAACACCTCAAATTAAGACTTCCCTTAAAGCTCAAGTTAAGGTTTCCATAAAATAAATTCGCTGTCACAAAACACCCTTAAGTCTTCTCCCTATGTTCTCCTTAAAAAGTATTTCAGTTTTTCTCCTTATCTCCCTTAAAGTTCCCTTAGCGGTTGCACAAAAAAGCTCAAGAACCAAAGTAAGGAAAATAACTTAAGGTAACCCTGACCGTACCTTAGCCGCAACACGGCCGAGTTTATGGCCATAAATGAAGAAAAGGTATGCATCCCGAGAAGAGAATTCTGCAACTGGATCTGGAAACGATTACTGGTGATCAGTTAATTTAGCAGTATAGATTTGACCAATTAATTTTATGTATACAACCAGCAACAAGTTTATAATTCATGACTTAATCTGGCTAACACTGGTAAGTGTCACGCCCCTCCTCGTTCAACCGGCAGCTCGTCACAGAGGAACGAGCTGCACCTGAGCCCAACCCCTTTTAAGGCTCCGCACGACGCGCCTTCGACACGAGGTATTGTCCGTCCGCCTTGTTGCCTTAAACCCGTCTCTTCTTCTCTGCTCCCTAGTCCAAAGCGCCTTCCCCCGCTGCCTGAGTTGTCCCCGGCTCCGAACCCGTCTGGTTCGCGGCGTCGCCCCTTCTGAAGTTCGGCGCGACCGGCTCCAGTGCGCCCGCTCTGCCCGAGCGGCTCCTGAGCCTGGCATGACAGTAAGTTTCTCCGCCGACACCAGCAAAAAGACAGAGGCAGGAGTGTATTGGTTAATGATTGAATTTTCCGATGCAGAAATATGTAGATGCATGCAAAAAAGGTAGTCATTTAGTGTAACTGAGATACAAAAATAAATCCATCGGCTCGAGGCAGAAGTGCATGCAAACAAAAGATCACCATGGTAACCGTACAATTTTACTGCCGTAGTTTCGCGCATCTTCCAAGTTACCACCGGTTTAAATCCAGTTTTTATTTTTTAATTTCATTTATATTTGTCAGATGCATAATACGTTTAATTTCATCACTGGCATTAATCGCATATTTAAATCATGCAAAAACCCTTCGCCAGGCCATAATTTCGTACAATTTTTATCAACAAAATTAACACTGGAGACGATAAAAGGTATAACAAGCAGGCAGAACTGCATGCTTGTTATACCTTTTAAATAAATCCCTCAGCTAAGGAGAAGTTAAACCTTAAGCATCATACTTAAGGGGAAAACTTAAGGTGCTTTGTGCAAGTGGCCCCTGGATCTTTTTTAACCAGGACAGTCACAAATCCAGAAGCTCAGACTCCTTCCTCAGACATTCAAGTCCCCCGATCAGATCCTCCATTCACACCTCGAAGATCACAGCATCATCGGCAAAGTCAAGATCAGTAAATCTTTCTTCACCAACTGAAGCCCCGAAGCTACTGAACCCCACAACCCTGCCCAACACCCTAGCCGGTGTAAGCATTGAACAGCGTAGGAGCAAGAACACACCTCTGACGAACCCCAGAATAAACTAGAAAAAACGCAGAGGTTCGATCAACAGAGTCAAACGCTTTACAAAAATCGGTATAAGCTTCAACGAAGCTCTACTGATATTCACTCTTGCCCTGGGTGAGGACCCTCAGTGCCAGGATATGTTTCATGGTAGACTTCTTAAAACCAGACTGCTCCTGTCACTGGTAGGCAAGGAGGTGGTCACAGATCGTATGGAGGATGACCCTAGTAAGGACCTTACCTGGCACAGAGAGCAGTGATATCCCCCTGTAGTTGCCACATTCCAGGCAATCACCCTTCCCTTTCCAGATGGGGACAACTTGTCCCATTTTCCAGTCAGTTGGGATGATGCCCGTCTCCCACATGGAAGCAAAGATTGCTTGTACTGCCAGGAGGACAGCCTTACCACCAGCCTGGAGAAGTTTGACCCAGATACCACTGATCCCTGCAGCCTTCCCAACGCACAGATGATTCACCACCCTTGAAATTACAGTGATGTATCATATCACCCTTGCAATTACAGTGATATACATATATACAATCATAGCTGATCTGTGGGTGAGCCTCACAAAACGTGGACCCAAAGATGTCCACCGTCCTAGCCAGAGGATCAGCTTTAAACAACTGCTCAAAGTAGCTGGCTCAGGGGGTCACAACTGCAGTGTCGTCCATAAAGACTGTTACATCACCGTCCCTGACGACTCTCTGAGGAAGAGATTCGGATGTGCATAATGCTTCAATTCCTCTGAAAGCAAGACATGGGTCTTTAGACCATAGATGGTATCTCACCTGCTCACAGATTCCTCTGACAAACGCCTCCTTATCTGCCCTCAGAGCCCTCACAGCCGTCCTTCTCAGTTCCCAGTACAGACCAGAGTTGCCACCAAGCCGTGCACTGCAGCTCCTCTCCATAATATCCAGGGTGCCCTGCGAGATGAAACACCTCCTTCTGGGAACACTAGCAACACTAACACAACCCTCCGCAACCTTCAGGGTCTAATTACTGAAGGCCTTCCACTTCATATTCGTGTCAGCAGTCGCACCCAAGTCTGCTAGTTCTTCACCCAAACTGTGTACATACTCATCAGCAACAGCTTGATCTTCGAGTCTGGCTAAGTGCATACTCATTCTCCTAGTACGTGGTAGCCTACTGGACCTGAACAGAATCTTCAGAGTAGCAACAACAAGTCTGTGGTCCGAATTCACAAATTAGGCACTTCTGCAGTTCTGCAGGAGACTCCAGTTTTTGCCCAGGAGGATGTGGTTAAACACCTTTGCCGCACCAATAGTATTTGAGTACCAAGTCCAACGATGCTGCTCTGGGTGCTGGAACTAGGATCCAGCGACCCACAGCCCTTGACCTTTAGTCAAGGAACATGGAGCCACTTTCACCGTAGTTTTCTTACCCATGGTGACAGACACAATCCTGGTAGCCACCCCAGTGGTCGTATTGAAATCACTCATGACCAGAGAAGTGTCACCTCGTGGGTACCCATCAACCACTGAGCGGAGTTGCGAGTAAAATATCTCCCTTATCAAGACATCACTCACTGTGGTCGGGGCATACACTGAGACAACAGACAAGACGCCCAAAGAGTGCCGCACGAGTTCACCGCATTCCAGTACAACAAGTCGGAAAACCATTTAGCAATGCCGGGGACTACAAGTACCTTAAATCTGACAGGTTATCCGGCTAAGCGAGAAATCCCAATATCACAGTATTTTGTGCATAAAAACACCCTAGCAACATAATATGGCGTGTCGACCAGTTTAATGAGCCACAAAAGACGCGAGCGCTAATAAAACTACAACAACTCCTGTTGATTAAAGGGTGCAGCCATCTTGAATTCTGAAGTCGGGGTTGTGTCGATTCCTCCCAGTTCACGACTTGAAATTCCCACTTCGCACCATGAGTACACTCATTGAAAGGAGTGACATCAGACACCACTGGGAGGAGTCGAGTCGCCACAGCAACATCTACTCCCTGAGTATGGCAGCCATCAGAGCAACCAGATGAATAATAAGTGTACCTACCTACAGAGATCTGACCACTCCCCAGTCTGCATACCTCAGGCACTGAAATGCGGAGGTTACGAAGCTCCCCCAACAGCAGGGGAAGACACAAAATGTTCCACGCACCCACTCTGACGGGCCGCTTCAAGTTAGCACCCAAGTGCCGACATACAGCGGGCAACACTTCAGCACCACGCCTGCTCTGATCCACAGGCCTGAACCTGTTGGCTCTCCGACAGTTTAGACTCTTCCGGGGATGGGGCTCCTGAAGGCTTTCCCCATCCCCTTCATGATGCTTGCAGCCTTTCTAAAGGTGGCTACAGCAGAGTTACTCCCACAGAGAACAGAAAGGTGTCCTATGAGCCTAATCGAAGCCGAGTTAAGATTTCTTATGGTGCCTGGAGTGCCAATCCTGCCACCAACCCCCAAAATTTTTCCCTGCAAGTTGCCCTAATGATAATCATTAAAACAGTTTTAAGAATGATAGAACAGAAGGGAAACTGGATTTTGAGTTTGCTGAATCGGAAATGAGTATAGCAAGTGTGTCATTGCTAAATGCCACTGCCTGTGCTTGTAGGCTAACATCACTGACTGCTTTACCATGACTTCGAGAGCATTTATTACAGTTTGTTTCATTTTATTAGGCCTCATTTTTTATCAAAGTCCTATGTAGGCTCTAATTTCTTATGTAATATTGATGCAATATTAAAAATTAAAGTTTAGAGTTTCAGGAGGGCGTCTGGAGCCTATGGAAGGCACCCAGGATGGGGGACCAGCCCATCGCAGGGCACACTCACACACAAGTCACTCACACATGCACACCAACGCCAGTTAATTCCAATTAGGGCTGCAACTAACGCTTATTTTGCTAATCGATTAATCTGCCGATTAATTTTTTCGATTCATCGATGAATCGTATAAAAAAATTAATTTCCACCCTTTTATTCAGAAATAAAGCACGATCTAAATTAACGACGCAAAAAAGTGCACAAATAAAAAATACAAATCAAAAAACTTGGTAACAGAATTTGTTTCAGCATTAAGACTTGTTTTCTATATTCAAAAACGATCTTGCATGGCACTATCACACATTCAGATGCAGTTACTTTCACCCCCGTCTAAATAAAATTAATCCTACCTAAGTCACATGGCGAAAGATGGGAGTATCTGAGCAGGGTTGCGCAACTGTTTGATCATATGTATGCGCACTCGCCGCTCCTGACGGGCTACTCAGTCACAGTGCAGTGTCTTCACTCTGACC
>JAODKM010000016.1:20762940-20773546 GCA_026780845.1 Petrocephalus sullivani | reverse complement strand
AATTTTTTTTTTGTGTCCCTTTGAGTTCGTTTTAGCGGGGTGCGAGTGTGTGTGTGTGTGTGTGTGTGTGTGTGTGTGTATATATATATATATATATATATATATATATATGTATGTATGTATATATATATATATATATATGTATATGGGGTATTTACCAACCAGGAAAACAGGTCGGTGGATGATGCACCTGCAACATCTGGACCGTCCGGGAACTTATGCAAGGATCCTGTTTATGGACTTTAGTTTGGCTTTTAATACCATTGTGCCTGAACTCCTCTCCTCCAAACTCTCCCAGCTCAGCGTGTCACCTGCTACCTGTCCATGGATCACCAACTTCCTGACAGACAGGAAGCAGCAAGTGAGGCGGGGGAAGGTCACTTCTGAAACACGGTCCCTCAGTATTGGTGCCTCTCAAGGATGTGTCCTCTCACCACTATTGTTCTCCCTCTACACCAATTACTGCACCTCCAAGAACTCAGCTGCTAAACTCCTGAAGTTTGCAGACGACACCACCGTCATTGGACTAATTCAGGATGGTGATGAGTTTGCATACTGGCAGGAAGTCGAGCGGCTGGTACTCTGGTGCAGTCAGCACAACCTGAACAAGCTGAACAAGCTCAAGATTGTAGAGATGATAGTGGACTTTAGGAGACATCCCTCAACACTGCTCCCTCTCACCCTATCAGACAGTCCAGTGTCTATTGTGGAGACCTTCAGGTTCCTGGGTACCACCATCTCCCGGGACCTGAAGTGGGAGACCAACATCTCCTCCATCCTCAAAAAGTCCCAGCAGAGGATATACTTCCTGAGACAACTGGGGAAGTACAGTCTTCCACAGGAGCTGCTTATCCAGTTCTACACTTCAGTCATTGAGTCTATCCTGTGCTCCTCCATCACAGTTTGGTATGGAGCAGCCACTAAACAGGACAGGAACAGATTGCAGCGGACTGTACAGGCAGCAGAAAATATCATCGGCGCCCCCCTGCCCTCCATCCAGGACCTGTACCTCTCAAGAACCAAGAAACGGGCAGGGGAAATCACCACAGACCTCTCACACCCTGGACACAGACTTTTTGACCTGCTGCCCTCTGGCAAATGGTATAGAAGCCTGCAGACCAGGACCACCCAACACAGTAACAGTTTCTTTCCCCTCGCCATCTCCCTCCTAAACATTTGAAACATTTGAACTGTCACACTGCTCCACACACTATAAAAAGTAATTTGTTGAGTTTCCTTAATTAAATTGTGCAAACTTGTTGCCTTAATTCAATTAAGTAATATTAACTTTATCATATCAAGTGTCATATTTACTAATGTATTAAAAGTATTCCTTACTTGTATCTAGTCACATTTACTTAAAGCATTTAAGTTTTATTAACTTAACTGAATCTGTGATTTGAGGAATGGTACCAGTAAAGTTTAACTATAGCATATAACAATAATTATTATAATTTATCAATAAAATAATAGCAATATTACTATTTAATTTTATTTACAGTTTCAAATACATTGCAACTAGTAAATATCACAGGTCTCCATTTAGATCACTTCAAAACATTTATTTTTCAAAATGTTGATTACAGCAGAAATGCACTGTAAAATCTAACATGTTGACCTAACTTAAAAACAGTATGCAAACTGATTGCCTTAAAAAAATCAAGCTCAATGAACTTCGTAATAGTAAATTAGTCCAGGTACATTTTCTAAGTGATCTCAGCTTGATTATTCTGAGTAATACTTACTTTTTTTTTTTAAGTGAGCACTATAACACTAAAAAAGGATTTATTCACTCAAGTCATCTTGTTGCTTTGACAGAGTTAAGTTATATCAACACCATCATTACGGAACAATGTGTAAATTTTACTGCAATTTAGAATAAAAATGTATAAGATTGTACTTTAGACCAACCCAGGATTTGAATCAAGAGCCTTTTAATAACAAGGAAAAGTAAATATGACTTAAATGACACTTGTTATGATAAAGTTAATATTACTTAATTGAATTAAGGCAACGAGTTTGCACAATTTAATTAAGTAAAGTTAACAAATTACTTTTTACAGTGTGTGTATATATATATATATATATATAAGGGGGTGTAACAGTACAGTTTTCCTACGGTTCAGTATGTGTCACGGTTTTTGGGCCACAGTAACAGCACGGTTTATATTTCAAAAGAAGATACAAACACATCAACCTTTAATTAAACAATGAACTCTTACAACTCTAACAACTCTCATTTCAGAAAAAGGGCAGCATGACTATCTAGGCCTAGTCCATGTCTCTACAAAAGCACGGAGAGAAAAACATAAAAATCTACAACCCCAAATCAGAAAAAGTTGGGATGGTATGCTAAATTAAAATCAAACTGAAAACAGTACTTTGTTAAATTATCTTTGACCTGTATTATATTGAAAACAACACAACAGCACATTATTTAATGTGTTCCTCATAAATTTTATAGCTTTTTACAAAATAGACAGGTATTCCAATTTTGGTTCTTGCAACACATTTCAAAAAAAGTTGGGACAGTTAAGCATTTACCACTTTGTAATGTTTCCATTCCTTTTCACAACACTTAAAAGACGTTTAGGGACTGAAGACACCAAGTGATGAAGTGTTTCAGGTGTAATTTTGTCCCATTCTTCCTGCAAACAAGTCTTAAGGTGGGCAACAGTACAGGGTCTTCGCTGTCGCATTTTGCGCTTCAAAATGTGTCACACATTCTCTATTGGAGACAGGTTGGGACTGCAGGCAGGCCAGTCAAGTACCCGTACCCCCTTCCTCCACAGCCAGGACTTTTTAATGTGTGCAGAATGTGGTTTTGCATTGTCTTGTTGAAATATGCATGGCAGTCTCTGGAAAAGATGTCTTCTTGAAGACAGCATATTGTGCTCCAAAATCTCTATGTACTTTTCAGCATTAATGATGCCATCACAGAAGTGCAAGTTACCTTTGTCAAGGGCACTGACACAACCCCATACCATGACAGACCCTGGCTTTTGGACTTATTGCTGGTAACAGTCTGGATGATCCTTTTCTTCTTTAGTACAGAGTACACGGCATCCATTTCTCCCAAAGAATACCTGAAATACTGATTCATCTGACCACAGTACACGTTTCCACTGTGTGATAGTCCATCCCAGATGCTTCCGAGCCCAGAGAAGTCGACGGCGTTTCTGGACACTTTTAGCACAGTACAGTTTTAACTGGCATTTGCGGATGTACGGTAACTACATATTGTGGTACTTGACAAAGGTTTGCCAAAGTAGTCCTGAGCCCATGTGGTGATGTCGCTTAGAGATGAATGACGATTGTTGATGCAGTGCCGCCTGAGGGATCGGAGATCACGGTTGTTCAGCTTAGGCTTGCGCCCTTGTCCTTTACGCATTGAAATTCCTCCAGATTCCTTGAATCTTTTGATTATGTTATGCACAGTTGAAGGTGAAATATCCAAATCTCTTCCTATCTTTCCTTGAGGAACATTGTTTTTAACCCTACTATTACTTTAGGGTCGGTGCCGACCTGTTTTCTATTTTTAAATGCATAAATGTACCATATAACATATTGTTTACTGCATCAAGGCTTTTTCTGTTTTTCTGGAACTTCCATTTAAACATTTCAATAATCTGCTGTTGTATAATGATATTTTGTTAGATGTACTTTTTGGGGAAAGATCTCTTGTTATATTCACACCAATAGGAAAATGACACGCATATCATGATAACACGGTTCACATGTGTGTACTGAACCATCAGGGACTTACCGAACAGTTCCAAAAAATACTGCTTACTGTTACACCCCTTATATGTGTGTGTATGTGTGGGTTTGCATAGATCACATCTTGGGACCAAAATGTCCCCAAAGTGTAGTAAACCCTGCAATTTCCCTACTTTTGAGGACATATTTCTAGGTCCCCATTTGGATAACCACAATTAAAAAAAAATGTGAATGCAATCAAAAAACTAAAAATGTCAAAAGTCTTGTATTTGGGTGGGTTACTTATGGTGAAGGTTAGGGCTGGGTAGAGGTTAAGGGTGTCATGATTAGGGTTTTTCCCATAGAAATGAATCGAAGTTCCCCATTTAGATAGGTACGTGAGTCTGTGTATGTGTGTGCATGTATAAATATAATGGACTCAAAATAAAATGTACAAGCTTCAAATTGCTCAGCCAGTGTGATAAGACCACATCTGCTTGCAGTGTATAAACTTCTTGATTTTCTTAACAACTCATATATCAATAATGATACGACATTACAGCTTCTTGAGACAGCCATTTTGTCACATCACCACATAATGCATTTCCTCTTTCCTGTAAGGAAGACTGAAAAAAGCGGGGTGAGGGTGAGTCAGTTTCAAATCTTTCTTGCAATAATTACCTTCACTTTAAATGCATAGGGCCTTTTGTGAGGGCGACTCAGCTTGAGTATAACTCATTGAGTGTCGAGGGTATATTTTCAGATTGGGCCTGAATCTTGGTTTAGTTCGAACCTTCCCCTCCTGAACCTTTTCCTTGCTGGCTATTTCCTGAAATCTAACGTTCATTTTGATAATGGCTTGGGAAATGAAAACAAAAAAAAATAATTATGTAGACGTGCTCTTTGGCAAACTAATCTTACCTTTACTATTTAGATTTAGTTTATTTTTTTATTTTCTTATATTTGTTTTGGGCATGAAGTTAAAATTTAGAAGACTCCCTGATTTGATGAAAAAACAACAAATGCAAAAGGTGTCCTGCTGCCATGAGAAGAAGGAAAATAAAACATTTGACTGATAGATGATGGATCTACAGCCAATTTGCCCAGACCTTTCAAACCAATGCAAATAAGTGAGTGTTCTGTAATTCCATCCCTCATTACATCACTGTCTGTCAGCAAGAACAAACTGAGTTTGAGCCACCCATGTAATTGCAGGTGACTGCATAAAAGATGGAAATTTTCCAAAAACAATTCTACGTGTAACCGAAATCAAATTTAAAATAGTATAAAAAAATATGTGTAGTGCCGTCACGGTCCATGGGATGAAGAACGTGGGAGCAGGAATTATATTTTAAATAAATCAAAAGGATCACAGGGGATCCAAAACAGGGAGACCAACTAACAGGGGAAGGATCAGGCACCAGGCAGGATGGACACCACAACTTTAATGACTGGACTGAGGAGCACAGGACTGGAAGGCATTTATAAGGGTTATAACAAGAGGCAGCTGGGGTGTGTTAACATGAGGGCCAGAACGAGAGGTCAGACTAACATATACCGTGTGTGGCTCATTAAAGCCAAACTAGGGAGAAAACAGGAGGGGCAGGCAGGCAGGGTGTGACAAGTGACACGGTATAACGATAGTCCTTACTGAGATCACTGACGTCATTCTCATGGTATCATTAATAATAAAAGGCATTCAAAGTCAAAGATAAGTTTTATATTTAATCATAATCAGGGGCCAAGGCTAGCTTTTGGTGTATTCAGTAACATTAGCTTATTGATGAATGTAAATGTCGTAACTTGTAGCAGTGCTGTTAATAAGCCTTGCCCTCAATTACATGCAGGCTGCATATGTTTGGGTGTATATTGTCCCTGTTGTCTTAGATGATCCACAGACAAGATGTAGAGAATGGACATGTTTATCTGCTTAGTGTTCAGTGATGGTTCTCTTATGCCTGTCCCATAAATATTACGTCCCATAGCCAGAGTCCTAATATAGCCATCGCCTTAAGAACGAATGAAAAAGGACGGATTTCAGGTAATCTAGGCGATGCATTTTCACAGCATCATATTAAAAGTGACATTATTGTCAGTTTTCCCTGTGATGGACTGGTATCCCCCCCAAAATGTACCCCCTGCCTTGCGTCCTGTGTAGCCTGAGATACTGTAGGATCCTGCCCACTTCTGTGACCCTGGTCAGGAGAAGTGGTTAGAAGATAAATGGATTATTGCCAGTTTCCCTCTTCATTACCATCTCTTTGCACAGCTTGCAAATTGTTAAATTAAGTCAAAGGGTATCAGTTGATAAATGGTACTTGATTTATAAATAAGGGAGTGGCTTTAGACATAGAAAACACTGCAGTTTGTCTTTTCAAAATTACACAACCTCAGCAGTTCCAGGAAGAGTAACTCACAGCATCTGTCAAGGTATGACTCTTTTTAATTTTTTTTTATTATTGCTTAAACTGTCATCCACTATTACATATTATATGTTTATATTGGTTATAACTTTCACTATATATATGATACATAATATATAATACAGATTATATCAATTAGGTGGAGTGGTGGTCAAGTTAAAAAAAAAAAACATGAGAAGTAAAATTAGTAAATTTTGAAGTCCGCGTATAGATAACCCAGCTTCAGGTATGAATGGCAGTAATTCATGTATTTAAACATAGCTATTCTGCCAGTTAGTACTTGTCAAAGACACATGGTCTATTAAAATTAATGCCTGGAAATCATTTTACATGAGACTGATTGTTTTTAATGATGATGACTGATTGTTTAATTTAATGACGATGACTGTAGTTGCTATATGGGTGTTCTTTTTTGCTTCTGGACAACCATTAAAAGAAAATTTTGAATTTCTGTTAAATATAACTGTAAATGATTAAGCCAAGAATTTACAGATTTTCCATTTTCAATTTCTTAGAAATATCTTTAACTTCTCTTTAAATTCTTTCTTTTCAGACTCTTCAAGCAACTGCCTTTTACGCATCTGTAAATATAGCAAATATAACTGTCTTTACACATTTGTAAATACAGATATATAAATATATCTGTAAATATCTTATTTGAAATGAATCTCTCAGTAGAAAATTCTATCACGTTTAATGGATCCCCTCACAGCAATTCTAGCCTTCCATATAGTGTACAAATAATAACATTGTTATACCGAGTAGCATACTTTGTAGACATTGCTGTCGGTCTTCCTTCCAATGTTGGGGTTATATGGCTGTTGTTGAGCCGCAAAAAGGGTGTTTTGACCTCTGACTTATTTGTTTTCAACGTAGCTATTATGGAACTACTGAACTATCTCGCTGGAATTTATGTGATGCTCAAAACTATTCTTGAAACTCAAATGCTCTCATATGTTTTTTTTTTTGTTATCAGTTTTTTCATGATCGCTCGGCCCGTGTTTCAGTGCTGTATCTGTGTGGAGCGCTACCTGGCAGTGGTCCGCCCTGTCACCTACCTGAAATACAAAGCACTGAGATACAGGCTGACAGGTCTAGTTTCAGTCTGGGTTATAACAATTGCTATCTGCCTAATTTGTGTTCTTGGTAGTAACTTAATATATTCTTTGGCCAGCCTTATACCAATTGTTGCTGTAGACTCATTCTGCAGCCTCTCTATACTCAGAGTTCTGAGACACCCTCAGCCTGGTGAAGGAGAGAAGGACGAAATGAACCTTATGAAGAGGAGAGCCTTTACCTCTGTATTAATCATGCAGGTCACAATGGTTATTAACTGTCTCCCATCTATTCTTTTTATATTATTTGGGTATATGCTTTCTGATAAGCCTTATTATATCGATTTGTCCACGATTTCATTTGCCATCTTAGTGTCTGGAAGCTACGTGCACCCACTTCTGTACCTCCACAGAGCAAAGAAACTGCCGTGTACCAAACACTCATGAGGCAAAAGCCACAGAAAGGGTTGTCTTTAACATCATCATCATGCCATTACATTGTAACTTTTTGCCCATTGCACGTAATAATCATTGTAAATGAAATATATAATGAGGAAACTCCTACACCGGGAGTCCACAGAGGCTGGAAGACCCAGAACCGATGTCCCAGTCTTCAGTAGTGTTCCACAGGACAGTCATCGACATACAATGAAGAAAAAATTAAGCCAATTATAAAGTAACCCTGATGGTGACAGCTCCATTGTGGCATAAACTGAAATGCCCTTTAGTCTTCTGTGGTGGATAAGAAAAGAGATTTAAAAAAAAGAAGACAAGTCAAACAAGTCCAAGATAAACATAATTAATCAAACCACGAGATTCACATCATGGGAGAAACTTCAACGGGACCAAATTTCTTTTAAAGATAATTTACAAGTAAACTTATGTAAATGATTTTCAGAAAAATGTGTCACAATCAATGAGGATAAATTAAAAACTTGGATGACATCGGCAATATAGGATGCCAGCGTTTGCGCTGTATTACGAATGTCTCATCACTACAAATGTGAAAATGATTATTGTGATTAACAAAATGAATTTGCTGAATTCTGAATTTGATTATTTTTTTTAATCAAGGTTAGCCTTACATAATTTGAAACTGCATAAATGCTAAATTATATTAAAAGAAAATGTATTTGATATGCTTATAAATACATTGTATATTTGACTGTGGTTACTATTTCATAACTGAGTTGCCACATATATAAGGCCAGATAATGCTGTTTAACAGGACATAAATGCATCAAGCATGTTATAGACAGACCATATGCATCATATAATAGAATGCATTTAAAAACTGTAACCTGTCCTGGAAAGACCGTGGTTTATGAATCAGTGCAAATAATGAAATATTAAAGGGATTTTTCTGCTGAGCATTTGTGTTTTGTTTACCTCTTTCTAGAGCCCTCACACAACAAATTTTATGTATAATACCCCCCTACTCCCCACCTTGCCGAATTATACCATTAACGCCCCCACCCTCCCCCACGACAGAATACTGGATTTGCGAAAAACAGCTATCTGAAAACTGGCTTTGCACTGCTGATGGAATTTGGCCCTCACGGAAAAACTGGGGGTACAGATGTGAAATAATTTATTCATATCAATTTGTTCATATCTCATATTAACTCAGTACAGATAACCTATGTGCCAAAGACCTATACCTAGAAACAAAGGGCACATACTCAAAAAATGTTTTTTTAAAGATGACACAGGGAGAACATGCAAACTCCTCACGCAAAACCTGTGGCAGGATTCAAACTCAGCATTAGGGGCACTACTCTAAGAGTGGGAGGATGTTTGAATAATAAGGTGACATGCCTTATTAAGGGGATGCATATCATTCCAGTTTAGGGCAGCACTGTGACATTTAGGCTCATACTGGCAAACAAAATTCCTCAGAGCATGGACAGGCTTATTTTCAATTAATCAATTTACATACCTTTTCGTCTAACCTCTTGGGTAGAATATATACAAATCCCCAGAATCCATATATTAACTAACATGTGAGAAATACATAGCATTTTATTAGTGTTATAGATATGACATAAAAACAGACAGACCTTTACAGGGGACTACAGATTTTCTACAAATTTAAATAATTGCAAAAACCATGATACATGTAACATGAAAGAGGTTTGAACAAACACAAAAAATCAAAATCTACCTCTCCCTGTCCTCAGCACTTTCTATAGGTGTGCCATCAAAAGTGACATTATCAGCTGCATCAAGGTTTGGTTTGGGAACTGCTAGACCCTACAATGGATAGTGCATGCAGTCAAGGAAATCACTGGGACCTCACTGCCACCTGCCATTGTTAAGGTCTGCTCCAAGACCACTGGAGTCAAGCTAAATGACCTGAGTTTACAGTGGAGGAAACGTGTGGTGCAGAAAGCAGAAAGTATCATGTCAGCCTGATCATGTTCTTGCTACTGAGTTAGTTTTAATGCCCCAGAGGAAAACAAATCGCTACTCAAACTCCTTTATTCCTTCGCTATCAGTCTGTTAAATACCCAGTAACTTGGTACTCTCTGATTTTTTTCAGCTTATCATTATCCTTGGTCATTAAAATACACATTCATGTGTACGTATGAGCACAGGGGTATTCCTGTTTGCCGGCTTGTGACCCTAGATTAACTTTGTCAAGAGCATCATAGAGCGGTAGAAGCGGTCCAAGGCATGGCTGCATTTTAGTAGGAAAGACGACCGTTGTGCAGTTTGTCACCAGTGCAAAGCCATTTAATCTTGCAAGGGTGGTAACACTAGCAACATGCTTAAACATTTAAGCTCTCAACACAGCATTCAATTCCAAGAATGCCATGTGTTCAACTCTTAGCGCTCCGTGGTCTCCATAGACGCGGGTAACTTTGACTAAGTTGCCTTAACCTACATGTACAAATTTTCTGAAATGCAAAGGAATTGTATAGTACATTTGTTTCATCCATCTTAGCAGATGACAGACAGGGTGATAACATTAGCTCCTCTAAGGCAGCTCCGGAAAGACAAACCCCATTCACGCTCACTGTCCAGGCAGCAAAGACACACCCCATTCGCGCTCGCTGTGCAGGCAGCAAAGACAAACCCCATTCGCACTCGCTGTCCAGGCAGCAAAGACACACCCCATTCACGCTCGCTGTCCAGGCAGCAAAGACAAACCCCATTCGCACTCGCTGTCCAGGCAGCAAAGACACACCCCATTCGCGCTCGCTGTCCAGGCAGCAAAGACACACCCCATTCGCGCTCGCTGTCCAGGCAGCAAAGACACACACCATTCGCGCTCGCTGTCCAGGCAGCAAAGACACACCCCATTCACGCTCGCTGTGCAGGCAGCAAAGACAAACCCCATTCGCACTCGCTGTCCAGGCAGCAAAGACACACCCCATTCGCGCTCGCTGTGCAGGCAGCAAAGACAAACCCCATTCGCACTCGCTG
>JAODKM010000016.1:20734405-20756994 GCA_026780845.1 Petrocephalus sullivani | reverse complement strand
CAGTCGGCTGTTCCCCCTCCGGTGGAGCACGCCCTGCATTAACCCCCGGAGCTCGTCCCGCCAAGGGGGAGCCGAATTCGGTGAAGCAGCCGCTAATGCCTCGTACGCGGAGTCCAGGGCCTGGGACGCTTCTGGATCCCGCCGTACTGCCAGGCTGGGCATGACAATAGCTGCTTGGGCTTATAGTTTGTAAACAAAGGTTTGCCTAGTTATTGCCTATTTTATTAAAAATAATAGCTGCAGCTAATAAATTTAATATAATTTAATAATTAATTTATCATGTATAGTTGTCAAGTATTATCAATCAAGTATTATTTATTACTATTACAGTATCACCCATTATCATTCATCATCATTTTTAATGATTAGGTATATTAATAAAAATATGAGTGCAAATTAACCCTTTAAAAGGTGCCATTTAGAACCCTCTTTTTTAAATCAAAGAACCTTTAGGGTTCTTTTAATTGAACCCTCTTAAATGGTTCTATATAGAACCTTTTGAGGGTGCCATATATGTACGAAGCTATAGAACCCTTAAAGGTTCAATATGGAACCTTTTGTTTTTAGAGTGTATGACCAAATCAATAAAAAAAAGACAATCCATGTAGCACCTCCAGCTAATCATGGTTTATTTAACGAAACAAAACAGAAAGGGCAAACCAGAACACGCTCAGCCTATAGAGCCACACATAAGAACAGGGTAATAGAGAAAACACACAAGGGCAACACCAAAAGGAAAGGCCAGTGGTAACTGCTGGCCAAATAGGGAAAAGGCACATGAGACAGGGCCAGATAGATACTGACCCTCACAATGTTTCTTTAAACACCACAGCAGGGATAGTCGAGTGAACATGCTCGTTTAAATTGTGATACCACTTTGTTTAAACAGTCTACATCTATAGTCTCAAATTCAGTTATTTGGGCAACAACCTTACTCGAATAAACATATGCATGTGTTCACAGATGCTATTATAGTCAGTAATATAGTAGTATAGTAGTATAGTCAGTGATATCAGTAATTTCAGTTTTTAAAAATTATGCAAATTCTTCACAATTAGCAGCAGAAATTACCCATATTTGTTGTAGGGTTAACTAGATTGTGAATCGTGAATGATTGTGAGAACACAATGTTAGGGTTACCACTGTTCTCACTGATGTTTTTTGAAAAGTGGAAGAAATGAACAAATCTTTCTGATACTGAAGAGAGAAATCAACATGAGTGTGTTTCATTTTAACTGAAGTATATCTGCCATTTTCCAAGGGAGATTTTGATTATGACTTCATGAATCGAGTTGTTTTTTTTACTGTACAATTAAAATTTAAAACCTTACTGTGTACAGAGGAGCCCATTTTAGCGACAATAAGATCTGAAAATTATGATGAGATATAGCAACAGAATCAATTTGGCATCATATTACTATTACTTTATCTACTTTTGTTCTATTTCCTAATATATAGTAATATTAATACCTTTCGACGGCTGTGTGTTGGTCAAGTTACATGTTGCACAAGATTAAGACAATTATGAAAACTAAAATAGCCAGCTATAATCAAACAATGGAACCTCGCATATGCCACCGGTAAAAAATTAGAGAACAGGTTTAGCTTCCACTGTGTGGCACAAGTGGGCCTATTTGAGGAGGTGAAGGTGCCCAGATCAACACTATTGCACTTCGTATCTTCCAGAAATGTATTTGCCGCAACGCCACCTTACTGACCTTGCCTATTCATCAAAAAAAGAACATTACTACCAGACTTGGTTTCGCATTAGTAAGACAATGATAATTATATTGACCGTCGCTAAATGCTAATAACAATAATAATAATAATAATAATAATAATGCTGTGGTAGACAATAGGTTGGCCCCAGCTGTGACACTCAGTGCTTAATATCAGACACACCCACAAAAAGTCTCACTGAGGCTTTGAGTATTTATTGCACATGTGTTCCTGATACTTCAGCTGAAAATCATGATTCTTCTCTCTCTGGCCACCTGTGTTCTGTTGGGAGCACTCAATGCTCAGGCAGAAGTGGTGCAAAGCTTTAGGAGTTGTAATGAGTTTTTCTACAAGGGTAAAGAACCAAGATGGATGGATCAGAATACCCAGAAAATTTGTCAAAAATATGGACAAGACAGTAAAACTTTTTTTGCTACCCTCTACTCGGAACACCACAAGATCCCCCTGTACAGTGCATACATATATAACCATGGCACTGTCAGTGCACAAGCAAGAAGAGCTCAATGGTTCATAGAGCCACAGGTAAGATTTATAACTTTTTTGTTAAGGTGTCATTTTAGGGCATTGATTAGAATGCTTATTGTCATGTGATCACACTTGTGTCTGTGACACTGTAGACTATGTTTGTAGATTAGTATCAGTAATTAGTATCATCAAATCCAATGTATTCTTTCAATAAAGATAATTTGACGGTTTTGTGACAATATTCAATAAATAATTATGTAATCAAAATGATTATTTAGAAATAAGATCCTTATTTAGATATTTTTTATTGTCATAATTTTTTTTTTATGATTTCTTTTTTTTATTGTGCCCATTGAACTTAATGGTTGATTTTCACAGATAATTTTAATAGCTGCTGGAAAAATTTAAATTGCAAAATATTTATGAATAATCACTTAAATGACATATTAATTTATACAATATTATCACAATACCATCCGTATATATCACTGTATTCTTTAATAAACATCAGTTGATTCCTCCACTGATTAATCTGACAACACAAAATGTAGCCATAATCTTCTTGTGTGATGTAGCTCACTGATGTGAGAAGGTTGTAGTCAGCCTCAGGTATCACACTACACTATGCTAGAGGATTTTATAATGCTCATGTATGCCATTTTCCTGTTACCTAAACTTTTACTGTAAATATTATTTTTAAATGTTTGACTTTGCACAAATTTAGGAGGATTATTTGACCTTGACTTATTTTGAATTTGTTATTAAGATCAGAGTTACTATTGTTAACATTCATGTTAATGTTAAACATTGTGAACACTGTACTCTATGAAAACATTCTATTGCATTTGTGCAAGTTTACTAGGTTAGCACCTGAATGACTGAATGATTAGCTGGCCATATATTAATGTTAGGCTATCCTTTAACAGAATTTTTACAGTTCACAACTTATAGTTGGAAAAAAATCAGAGCCTTCAGAGATACTTGCCTTATTGTGCAGCTAAAAGGAACCAGGCGACACATTAAAACACTCTTTAGTGGAAAAGAGTACTGAAATTTCCCACTTAAATAAAAGTTGCAACACTGATAACAGTTAAAATATGAATAATAAAATCAATCCAGTTACTGCTTTGCTCTTTGAAAAACAATGGACCAACCAATGATGAGTCATTTGGACAGTGACGGGTATATTTTCTGTTAACATTAATTATAAAATGTACTATTTAATTGTATATACAGTGCAGTGAAAAAGGCCAATGAAAATGGTGTTTAAATGATCTTCATGTTCGAGTAAAAATATAGTATTATGCTTGTCAAAGTGTGTTAGCTTAGCCAATTCAAATTTTCTGCTAAAATCGCTCCAGTATTTGGAGCAACCATCCAACACACATGTAATTTATAACTCGGCCACTAGCACACCTCATATAGCTAATCAATATCAATTTTTTTAACTAATTGACAAATACATGGAATGTCTGAAGTGCCCCAGAGCAGAGCTTTGGGAACTGAAGTGATACCAGTAACTTTTTGGAGAACAGAAGAAACTCATTTTTATCAAGTTACTCTTAGTTTGCATATGTTCTAATGTTAAATTGTATCTTTTTCTACCAGCAAAAGTGTACTTACTACCCATACAAATAGCTTTAAACATTTCTTGACTGCCTAAGACTTTTATACAGTACTGGATTTATAAGGCAGTAATGTTTTAGACAGGCAGTGAAATTTCAAGGTTGCACAAGATGTGTTATTGCATTTTTATCGCATCAGTAAACACAATGAATCAGGCAGTGTTCCATCAGTGAAGGGCTAGTTTCAAAGGGGTTTTCTATCTGTGTTCTGTAAAAAGTTGACCTGGTCAGTGTTACAATAATTAACTTTTTCCCCGTATTTCAATGCTGAGTCAATTCTACCTTGTGTTCTAACATGTTATTGCAAAATTGCATGTTATTGAAATTAAACAAGACTCAAAACTCTGTCAGATGTCTGGTTTTGATTACTTCTGTTTCCTTTACAGATATCTGGATTCAATAACTATGAAATGATGAGACCAGAATCTGAATTTAATAATAGCGTTACAAAAGAAAACCAAGCCATCAATGATGACTACCAGGACACAGGATATGACCGTGGGCACCTTAACCCCAATAGTTTCCAAGTGGGTGATGGTCGTGTGGCAACGTTTACACTGACCAATGCTGCACCCATGGATGCCTGTTTTAACCGTGTACATTGGAAAGAGTGGGAGACAGAGTTACGGGAAATTATACAACAAAAGCTTCATACTGATAAGAACAAAGCAACAGCCTACCTTGTCACAGGTACTGTTCCCAGTGCAAGTTACAAAATACCTCAAAGAGGGGAATTTGATGAAGACAATGTACGTGACCTAGACAGTGACAGAGTAACAGTTCCTACTCATGTCTGGACAGCTCTATGTTACAAACATAAGAGTGATAACCGTAAATCATTTTCTCTTGCCTACATTGGACAGAACCAGCCAAGGAGTAACATAAGAGTGATGTCGGTTCAGGAAGCAAATTCTATACTCAGAAACCTGACTTATCAGAACCAGACAGTTCAGATATTTGATGATGACTGTTTCTCTGATAATCTGAGATCACAGAAAGCTGTAAACACTCTGTAAAAACAAAATCAGCTGTCAGTGAGCCAAAGGCTCCAGATACCCCCTGATGTGTTAAACAGTTTCCAAAAACAGCCCAGTAGCAAAGACCTTCAGCCATCCAACCATACAAAAAAGAGACCCAAGGATTTTAACATGGTCATAATGAGATCCTTTGATAATGCACCCTCCTTTTTCAAAGAGATGGAAAACTTGAAGTATGTGACTGAGTCAGCTTGTCTGTTGACTAAGGTTGCATGGTTGGATAGGTTTGCAAATGGGGATTCAACAGGAAGCCTAGCACCAGGGCATGAAGTTTTAGAATGTCAGCAGGTCCTTTGGAATTCAGAGTATGACTCAATGACAGCAGCTGATGGGACTCACTGCAAGAGCCCAATGTCTCCTGTGTACTGTGTATGTGATCAGGTGTACACTGCTGCTAAATGTCTGGTTGTCCCAGAGACATCTAGTGCTGACACAACTTTAGCAGATTTTTGGAGTGGCCTGCGTTGTTGTGACACAGAAACTGGAGTCAAGCCCTACTGCACATCCCCCTGCCTGTACCAGGAGAAGCTCAGGGACTACCGGTGTTACTCAGCACAGACCTCCATACCGTGCTCACCCCAGTACTCACTCATCACTGCTAAAGGGGAGAAATGCAAAGATGGTCGCCCCTGTGCCACATACGGCAATGACTACTACTGGTGTGATAAAGTTTTGGGGTCCTGGGATTACTGCAGCCCGCCTCTGCATGACAGTATAGCAAAAAATGGCCAAAAATGTCGTGCTAATCATGCATGTGGTAAATATAGTAAAAAGTACTACTGGTGTTACACTGATTATGATGACAACTGGGAGCACTGCTGCACTCATAATGATCATTTTTCAGCTATAAATGGAAAAACCTGCAAGGCTGATCACTCCTGTGGATACCATGGTAAGGGCTACCTATGGTGCCACACCACAGATGGTGGGTGGGATTATTGCTGTGTTGGAGTTTAATTTTGTATTTGTAGCAGTTACCAGCTATGATTTTTTTTGTCATCTTTGAAAAATGGCTCAGAATTTCTATGCTTTGCTAAGCTGAATTACACATATCATTCTATTGTGAGATTTTGCACAGATACATGCATTTGAATATTACTAAATAAATATTATGTATCTACAAGAAATAAATATTTCAACTTCTGCAAAATTATATTGTGTTTCTTTACAGATATCTTTATTTGATACTTTACTGTTGATATGGTTTCCTAAAAGTCAGTTTGACCTCTCAATACACTATTTTTTCTAGTAAAACTGATTCAACAATTTCCTTTTCTGTGTGTAAGTAAAACAGTGGCACAATCTTAAGCTGAGCTTCAGTACACTGTAAAAAAAAATATATGTTGTTTTTATGGTAAAAAAACTGGCAGCTGTGGTTGCCAGAATAATTCCGTAAAAAATACAGCAAAGCCGCAATCATCATTACGGAACCATGTGTAAATTTCACAGTATAGAAATGTAGAAAATTACAGTTTAAACCAGTATATTCAGTATACGGTTTATTTTTGCTGAATTAACATGAGAATTATGTTTAAAACCAATTCTTTCCATAAAATTTACAATGTTTATTGCTCATTATACATCCTATTCAGTTTCACTGAAAAATACAAAATAATACTGTGATGTGTTGATAATAGTGATGTGAAAAATTGTCAAAAAAAGATTAAAAATTGTCTTCTGCATGTGACGTAGGTGTAGTATTCAGGAAGTGGAATGTGGGGATACTGAATATCGTAGGAGTACCTTACCTGTCTGGGATTTGAACCAACAACCTTCCAGTTACAAAAACACATCTTTACCCAGTAGACCACCAGTACATTTCTTTCTTAAAAAACAGGATGTTCCCTTCAAAAGTTGCTGATGATGTAATGTTTCTTGATACATAATAATAATTTGTTACAGTGGGAGCAACATCTAAATACTGTAATCTTACATATAGGCAATCCTAGTTAATTCTGAACAGACAAAAGATCCGGCACGGATTCGCCTAACGCAGTGTTGGGGAACTTATTCACAAAAGTTCCCCATTATAGACAAAGGTAGGAAGTTCAGTTCCGGAAAGTTCAAACCCAGACCAAGGTTTTGTTTCAACCAACTACACTAAACAAAAAAGTTACTTTGAACGAACTCAGTTGAATCATCTACTGCGGTCCCACACAATTACAATGAGTATTCTGAAAATGAAACATTGACTGTGTTCTGAGAACAAAACAAAGGTTAGTTAATTTCAGTAAATTTTCTCATGGCTAATTAGACCAACTTTTGGTTGGTAGACTGCATAACATTATTTATCAGCTGTGATTGTATGTATAATGTAATAAAAATATTTTGAAATAGGGAAGTAGCTAAGCAGAACCATAACAGACGAGTCATGCTGGGTATGTCATATGCCACATAATATTAGTAGTCATAATTGTTTGAATTTGAGAAGTTGAGGTGACATGCAGAATTTTATTTTTTTAAAAGATGATGGATTAGCCACAATATGCCAGCAGCGTTTCGACTGCTGAATGCTGCTCCTCTACCTCCCCCAGCTGCTCCTCGCCTTCCCCCCGCTGCTCCTCGCCTTCCCCCCGCTGCGCCTCTCCCTCTGACAGCTCCTCTGCCTCTCCCAGCTCCTCTTTCTCTGGCTGCTGGTAGTGGTGGTGCTACTAGTTCATCCTCCTCCCTATGGAGACTGGAGATGGGGGTCTTAAAAAACAAAAACAAGTTCAAGAAAAAACTCATATAAAACACTTTGTCCTGACAGACTTGTGTACATTTGTGACTGTTTACCTGAAGTGTGTATTTGCAAGCTGTTTTCAGTATGCCAGTCCACTTTTTCAATTTCATGCACCTGGCCTTGATCTTCAATATAGCAAAGGCTGCCTTGTGCTATTCCATAATACGTTACCTAATTTTACCTTATAACTTCTGCCTATTACGTATGTTTTAAGCCAGTTCAAAACAAAAAACCCCAAGACGTCCAGGCCGGTTTGAGCCATGGCCTCGGCAGAACAGTAACATGTCCAAGGGCCCATAACCCCCAGCTCGAGGGGCATGGCGTGGTGCCCGAGCCTGTGCTGTGACCCCAAGCTATGAAGAGTACAATAGGGTAGGAAAAGAGAAGCCTTCCAATGTGCTTGTGCAAATGGCAAATAAAAGATTTATCATTAACCTGAAGGTAAACAACGTGTAAAATTTCACTCATATAATGAAGATTAGCAATTAGCCTCTATACAATGGTTATTAAGAAGAGTATTATCTAAGAAAGCTTTCTTACATATCATTAAAATCTGGAAAAGTGCCTGTTTGAAGCAGTTAATTTGCAATATGTAGTACCCAGTTATGGCCAGACATGCCGAAAGGACACAAAACATGTAGCAGCTCCAACTGACCCGAGGTTATTTAACAAAACCATCAGTAAAGGCAAACCAGAAAATGAAGGGACTGCAAGGGATCTAAACTAAAGGGGTAAAACAAACAACAATACTGAAAGCAGGGGAAACAGGAAAACTACAACAACTAACAGGAAGAAACTATCATGACTAGAGCGCAGAGAGACAGCCACAATGAACCAACAAGGAACAGAACAAAAGTAGGCACTTAAATATACAACCAGACATGGTGCAGGACAGACGTGCGGTATATCTTCCCAAGCTGTAGTCGGCGCTAGCACTCTGTAACAAGGTGGACTGGAGGAGGAAACGGTTGAGTAAAGTGGTGAACGGGTAGCTACATGTGGTCCGGGTCTTTTTTTCTGCTCATCAGTGAAGTCCGATACATAACATTTTGGCGACGAGGATAGCTCTCCTCGGTGTCACACCACCTCCTCCCTTTCTGCAAACACCAGGTGAGCCGCTGTTACACTCAGCCCCGCCCTTCGTGTTTTATCCCCTGTTTTGCCCTCTGGCGGGGCTTAATTGGCCACACCTGACCCTCATTACTGTTTTAAGGCCCGATTACAGCTCTACCGGTCGGTGCTGTGTTTGGATATTTTTGTATGTCTTGTGTTTTGTGTTCAGTTAGTCGTGCGAATAACATCTATAGCTGATATGATATTCTTAAGATTGGCATAGGCTACCGTGAGAGTGTAACTAGCGAATTTGTTCGCTTGCATAAGATACCGGTGGAAGTAACGAGGAGACCAGGCTCTCCGTGGATTATTATCCCTGTGGGGAGGAGGCGCGGGCGGCGCCAAGAGAGGAGGAAAAAGCGAGGCTGCCGGGCTGGCGTGCTAACCAGGCTACGGAGGCAGCCACTCAAACCACCACTCCCCAGTCTATTCCTCTCGAATGCCAGATCCCTTGCGAATAAGATGGATGAATTGAGGCTACAAATACCAGTGAACAGCCACGTCAAGGATTCATGTCTCCTGCTCATAACCGAGACATGGCTTCACCAATCCATTCCGGACTGCTATCGAGCTAGCGGTCTATACTACACAGCGCTATGACCGAACAGTGGACTCCGGTAAGAGCAAAGGAGGGGGGCTCTGTATGTTTGTGAACAACAGCTGATCGTCACTGTTCACCGGACATAGAATATCTGACTGTCAAATGCAGGCCCATTTATCTTCCAAGGGAGTTTACTGTGGTCATAATAACAACTGTTTATATACCCCCAGATGCTAATACTAACTCGGCTATCGCACTTTTGCATACGAACATTAGCAATAAGCAGAGCATATATCCAGATGCTGTACATATCGTAGCAGGGGACTTTAATTAGGCGGATTTAAAAACAGTATTCCCTAAATTTCACCAGCATGTTAAGTGTGCCACTAGGGGTGACAAAAATCTGGACAAAGTTTATTCTAACATCAAAAATGGCTATAGGGCAGGGGTTTCCAACTCCAGTCCTGGAGGGCCTGGAACAGGAAAAGAATTAAGCTACACAGGACTCCAGCCCCCCAGGACTGGAGTTGGAGACCCCTGCTATAGGGCCAGACCTTTATCACACCTGGGCCAGTCTGATCACTTGTCCCTGTTTCTAATTCCAGCATATGTCCCCCTCAAGAAAACTGCTCCCACCATCATAAAGACTGTTACTACATGGCCAGAGGGTGCCTCTCAGCAGCTGCATGATTGCTTTGACAAGACCAATTGGGATATTTTTGAACATCAAGGCCTGGAAATGTTCACAGACAGAGTACTCCGTTACTGTATATAAAACACTGCATAGACACTGTCACAGTGGACAAACGTATCCGGGCTTACCCCAACCATAAGCCCTGGATGACCCGGGAGGTCCAGCAGTTGCTGATGGAAAGGAACACCCCCTTCAGGACCGGCAACAGGGACCACTACAGCATGGCCCGAGCCAACCTGAAGAGAGGCATCAGGGAGGCCAAGGCAGACTTTAGGAGGAGGATTGAAGACCACCTGGAGAGTAACAACAGTCGGCAGGTGTGGCAGGGAGTCCAGCACTTGACAAACCACAAGACCAACCTCGGAGCTGCTGAAGGTGACCTTGCGCTGGCGGAAGAGCTGAACATCTTCTTCGCCCGCTTTGAGGTTACGGCACTAGAGGCACAGCAGCATCACACGGCCCACAGTAGCACCATCCTCAGTCTGGAGGAACACGAGGTGAGGCGCACCCTGCGGGCTGTCAGCCCGAGGATGGCAGCTGGTCCTGATGGCGTACCAGGTTGAGTGCTGAGGGACTGTGCAGACCAATTGGCTGGGATCTTCACCAGGATCTTCAACCAATCCCTTGCACAGTCAACTGTTCCACCCTGCCTCAAGTCTTCCACCATACACTGTAAAAAGAAAAGTGTTCACTCAACTCAAAATTTCAAGGCAACATGCTTCACTAAGATTTTGAGTTAACTCAACTCAGTTTCTCAAGTTCAACTACAAAAAAACACACAAAAAAACATTTTTGCAGAAAAAGACTGGCAGCTGTGGTTTCCAGAATAATTTAGAAAAAAGTACGGTCATCATTACGGAACAATGTATAAATTTAACAATGTAATTGTTAAAATTGTTGGCATGCACCACTTTTAATTTCGTTGTACCTGTGACAATGACAAATAAAGACATTATCTTATTATCTTATTCCAGGGATGGGTTGTTTTCCCCTGAAGATGACTTGCAATTTGAAATCTGCAAACTCCAACTTGTACACTGTAAAAGGTAATACTTGGAAAAGGAAACCCGCGAGGGTATTTAATAGGGCAAGAGTATAAAAAGCCCTGATGTAGCGCAGTCGGCTCCACTCTGCAGTATTAATAGGTTGGCATGCATCAGTTTTTCAGCTGGGTACTATTCTTGACTGAACTAGGAATCAGAGAACCTACACAAAGCCTTAATTCAGCTGAACATACAAGCTTTGACTGCAAACAAATGCAATTGTAATTTTGTAATTAAGCCTTTAGACCAAGTGACATGCAAGACTTGCTCTTTACAGTACCGAAGAATTGTTGGTAACACAAAATGTGGTAGAGACTAATATCCATGACATTCCATCCTCGAAAAAATAAAGTCAAGTAAATATTTGAATTTTAAATCTGCAGAATGATTTTATTTGTTCTAATATCCCAAGTCATGGTCTAAAAGCAATGAGGCCTCCACCCGTTATATCTGCTCCAGGGAAAATGCACTCCTATAGGCAGTAGGGGAGCTCTCACCTTCTCTCAGCCCTGATAATGTTATGCAGTCTTGCAACCAATTCCGTTAGTTCAATTAGACATGAGAAAATTTAGTGAGATTAATTCAACTATGTTCTATGTTCTGAATTAACTGGGATTGTCTATATGTAAAATTGCAGTATTTAGATGTTGCTTTCACTGTAAGAACTTATTAATGCATCAAGAAACATCACATTGTGGAAGTAAAAAATCTCGCTTGCTATTATTTCTCTAAGTTCTGATCAGCACCATGATTGAAGCGAATTTACCTGACACGACTTGAGTAAGATAAAATTTCTTTATTAAAGCAGGGTGCGCCCGGGGTTAACAGCAAAGAGACAGAGTATTCCCGTCTTTAAGAAGGACAGAAAGTGACTGTGTATAAAAACTACGCCTTCAGGGTGTGCCATGATCATGGTGCTTTGTTCTGAAAATAACTTCGTTTTGATTCAGACAGGTGTGACAGAGGAGGAGCTGTTCTGTGGATGGAAACAGGATGGCGCTATGATGCAGAGGGGAAGATACTCCAGGATTAACCGACTCTTTCTCCCCAGCTCTGTTTCTCCAGGAATGGCCAAAGCTGTTCATGCCTTCGATCATGTGTCCAGGGACAGGATGGTGGCTGTGGTCACCCATGTATGGCATTCATAAGGATTTTCCAGTGGAGCAGCCCGATTCTGCAGAAACTGTGCTGTTTGTATAGAATATAACATAGGAAAGAGTGTCCCAACAGAACCCTCTGTGACCCCCAGTCCTCAAGGGCCATTTGAACACCAGCAGATGGGTGTGGCCCCTACGGAGGTGCTGATGAGTTAGCCTATGCTTTCCGTACTCTAGCAGGTGACTTTGGAAACTGTGGATGGAGGTTTGCTGGCTTATCTTGCAGGGTTACGGCGTGTTCTAGGTGACGTGTGGACCCAGGTTCAGGACAGCTGGTGACTTCCAGAAAGCAGTGGGGACCCAGAGCCATCGTCCACCCCCTGAGGAGCCTGTGATCCCACACACAGCCACGCTGCCGAGCCCGGCAAGCCCCAAGGCTGACATCATGACACCGGATCAACTTTTCCTCTCTTCCTTCAACGGGTTCAATTGTGGACATGGCTGTGCTGAGTGGGACGTTGTGGACTTGGGGGACAATGCTGGGCTCGACATGTGGTGAACATCGCTGGGTTCCGTGTGTTCAAAAGGGGGGAATGTGGAAGAGGAATTCCAGTAGGGCCGGGCAATGGGGCATAGTAGGATTGCTGTCAATGTCTTAGGACTTAGGCAAAGAAGAATGTGTATGTTTATGTTATGTGCTGACCCTGAAACTGGAAGCTGAAACTGCCTATTTGCCTGTTCATGAAGATATTTGGAACCTCCTCTGCCATGCTGAGGGAACAAAACACCTTACATCAGCTGTTCAATGTTGCAGAGGAAGATAATGGGAGAGACATCAGAGATGTCTAATACAGAGCAGGCATATGTACGTGTGCAATGTTACATGTGTGCTTTGTTTAATCTGAATTGATTAACTGAATGGGATAGATTAAATGGAAAATACGTAAATGCAACTGATGGCGACTAGCTGTCTGACTCTGGGCCTGTCTCTAGGCCTAGGGGATCGCGGGGGTGTATGTGATCACCACCTCTGAGGTTATCATACTTTCATTTTAACAAATAGGGTAGAAGATTCCCATTAGGGGGGATCTACGAAATTGTATAAGAATCAAGCTTTTTCTTCTGTTCGGGGGTTCACTTCTTAAGACGGGAATACTCTGTCTCTTTGCTGTTAACCCCGGGTGTGCCCTGCTTCAATAAAGAAATTTTATCTTACTCAAGTCGTGTCAGGTAAACTCGCTTCGAACTTGGTGTTGAATTGGAACTTAGAGAAATAATAGCAAGGGAGATTTTTTACTTCCAAAACATTACATTACAGTGCAGTTGACCTGTAAAGTACACAGAAAAATGTATAAATCTATGACACTTGTTGTTTAACCCTCTGAGGTCGGCGGTCCTGCCGGCAGGACCGAACAGAAAATTCGCCGAACCGTTTAAAGTACTCCACGAGTGTTTGTCATAGAAACATATTTGCTTAGCTTTTTCAAGGCAATTGGTTTCCTAGATTCCTTTAAGTAAGATCAACATAAAATTTTACAGTGCATGTTGTGCCATCGGGGACGCTGATCCTGGGACTGGACCTTGTCACAGCCTTACAATTGGAAAATTTCTTTCTTTAGGCTGCCTACTACAGTCACAACAGATGCCTGTGACTATGGCATTGGGGCTGTCCTTACACAGAGCCATGGTGACAGCAAGAGAACTGTTGCTTTTGTCTCCTGCACCCTGACGGACTGTGAGAGGAAATACTCCGTCAATGAAAAAGAAGCCCTCGTCTATGTATGGGCAACTGAGCGTTGGTGTACCTACCTGTGGGGCAATCATTTTACCCTCCAAACCGATCATAGCCGCCTGACGACGCTGCTCACCTCCAAGGGCCTGGGGAGAGCAAGTATGAGAATTGCCAGGTGGTCTGCGTGACTCTTGCCATTCAATTACACCATTCAGTATAAACCGGGCTGTGACAACATAATCCCTGACTGTCTTGCGCATCTGCCAGTACTCAACACTGAATCACAAGTGGAACCAGACATGGAGATGGTGGCATTGGTATCTGATGCTGCTGTCACTGCTGAACAGCTGAAAGAGGCATGTAGGAATTGTCTGGTCTTACAACGGGTTAAAATGTTCATCAATGAAGGCTGGCCGCATACAGCCAAAGGCCCTGATACGGCTCTCCAACTGTCCTACTTCAAACTCCAGTCTAAGCTATCTGTATGTGATAAATGCATCATTTGGGGCATACACCGTGTGGTGGTTCCAGCAGCCATTCAGCTAAAGCTTGTCCGCCTTGCACATGATATACATCGAGGTATTGTGTAAACAAAGCAGAGGCTCTGAAGGCTCTATTAGTGGCCAAGTATAGACACTGACGGGCAAACTAGCATCACATTATGCATCATGCGCACAACGTGACAAGTCTGCCATTACCAGAGAACCACCACTGAATCCTGTCCAGCTTTCCAATGTAGCATGGAAAAAACGTGCAATTGATGTTGTAGGACCTTACCACCGTGCCCCGCCTGATTGCCATGTCGCCATAACCCTGGTTGATTACTACAGTAAATGGCCGGAGGTTGCGTTCACCTCTGACGTGACCGCTTTTGCGGTCATTAAGTTTTTGTCTACCGTCTTCAGCCGTGAGTCCTTCCTTGCCAGTTGAGACATTAAACACTGCCCAGGCCTGGAATGGCTAATCGGCAGGACCAGGACAATTCCCGGTGAGCCGGTCTGATGTTTGGGCCGCAAAGGCCGGTGTTCTCTTTTTTTTTTTGGGCCGGTGTTTAGTCATGGCACTGGGTTGATCACGTACACTGCTACCGCTGGTCCCTGGGCTGCCTCCGCCTCCACTGGCTCTCGTTTTTTTTTTTTTTCTTTTTGCAGACACCCTGACGTAACATGTCCGTGCACTCGGTCAGAGAAGACTATAATTAAAAACACAAAAGCTCTGGAAACAGATGCAGCTAAATGTGCAAAAACTGCCAACTTTTTCACTAAAATGAGCTTGCAGTTTGTAACGTCAAATGAAGACGATGAAAGGGGTAAGGCAAGATGTAGAACTTTGCCTGCAAACCACCATTCAAGTTAATTATCAAGTCAATGAATTGTGTGGCGTTGTGGCATATAACATAACGTTATATAATTTAAATGATATATAACTGCCACATAACTGCGAAACTTTGTCTTGTAGCCCCTCAGAGTCATATTTGTGAAATCTAAGTTGTCATTGAACTGTTTCCTTGCAGACAGAAATGAGATAATAGTGTTATTAGAAAGTGCTACACTTTTTATTTATTTTTTTATTTAATAATTATGATTTTTATTTATTCTTTTATTTCATTTTTAAGGTTTGGATATCTGTGAACACTTATTTGAACAGAATATAGATTCTGATATTGTTGAAATTGATGTGCTGTAAAAAATAATGTGCCTCATGTTGAAATAGTCTACATTGTGAAGCAACCCTTACTTGCACTGAATTGGAAATATTTTAGAAAAATACACTGAATAACAAGGCTTTACAGAACAGTGCACTATTGTAGACTTAACATGTAAGGTTATAATTACATGATTTTAATAATAATAGGTTGTGATCTAAAGTGGGCCGGTCTGAGGCATGAAACTCCATGACTGAAAATGAGTCCCACTCCGGCCCTGACACTGCCGCAGTTCTATTACCCACAATGCAATGGAGAGATCGAAAGGTTCTCAAGGACTGCCTCCAGACTGCAGACATTGAGGGCAGGCCTTGGAAGCAGTTTGTCACCGACTTCCTGTTTTCATACCATGCTACTCCCCATGCAGTTACTCAATTGGCTTTTTCTGTCTTTTCTCTCTGTTCGGTCTTCTTTAATTCTATGTATTATACCAATGTATTCTACACCCATGTAAAGCGCTCTGGGACAACCCTGTTGTGAAGGGCACTATATAAAAATAAACTGAATTAAAATTGAATAGAGTTACTCAAGCTTTACCAGCCAAAATTCTCCATGGTCGTCCTCTGCTTGCCAAGCTGCACTTTCCTTGTGTCAGTGGACCATGTAGGACTGAGCAATACGGTTCAGCGGAACCAGGTAAAATCTAAACGGTACACAGACAGACACCGTTAGTAGTAAAAAAATAAATAAATAAATGTTGTAATATTGTCATGGTTTTTGTGAAAAAAGGGTTGAAACCTATGTAGGATCACACACCCATGCAGGCCCAACATTCGAAGTTTTATGACTCTCAGATGCAGAGGACCAGAGAAGAAGGTCCTGATAATTTAAGGACCCAGCACGCTGGAAGAAGGCAGCTAAGAGGCGGGGGGGAGTTCCGCAGCTTCTTGTACGAAACTCCCCCTCACAGTCACCCACAATCTTTGGCTTAGGAAAAAGAGCCTTTCCAAAGTATCCCAATATATGCCATATACGTGTATTTGCATGCATGTTTGTTTTCATTATTGTTCAGCATCAGTATTTAAACGTTTGATGTGTATGTGTCTTGAGACAATCACAATGGTTATATCTTCTAAATGTAGCGCCCCCATGCCACGGTGACGGGCATGCTAACTAAATGTGCTTAGTCTCCCTATGGGGCACCATGAGTTCTTTTACATCATACAATTTATTTAGGGGCTAAGGTTTGAAGTGTTAGTTCCCAATCGGTCGAAATGTCTACCGCTCTTTACTACTAAGGAAACTTCCCCTGGAATATCCAATGGCTTCAATGGTACAACATAAATATCTTTACTTTCAAAAGCTTAATTGACCTTACACAAAAATATATGTGGTTGAACCTCCTAATCTTTTCTTCCCCTCAGTCCCACTTCAGCATAATAAACATAAAACAAAATCACTGTACATACCTTTAAAATAGAAATAAAACTCAGTTCCTTTAAATCAGTTTCCCACCTTAAAATAAATACGCCTTAGCTTATGGGAAAAAAATGGTGGGTGTGTAAGGACTAATAACTCAAAATTTCCACAGTGACTCGTAATAGCCCAGCTAAATGCATGGCATAGTCATACATCTAACGTCCCTATGCATTTACGACACGTTAAACAACACTTTTACAAAGTCCGATTAACTGTGCAATGAAAGTTTGCAGGATCTCCTATGCCAGTATTGAACCAAAAAGGGTCGCCTTCGGTGCAGGCCTGTCAATGTCATTTGGGAGCGAGTAGCTGCGAGCACACAAACTGAAAAACCAGGTACCTGTCGTCCCAGAAAAAGATGCTCTGACATGCGAAATTTCTTCCGGCTGCAAAATTCCTTCCCCCTGTGACGCATCGCCCAGCTGGCAGCGTATCGCTCAGCTGTTAGGCCGGTGACGCGCTCGCGAAGTTGTGGTTTTGAGGCACCCCGTATGTTTCGGGGTACCCCGGAAATTTCAAGTTCTCGAGTTCACGACAATAAAATACGTTTACAAATATTTTCTAAAGTGTGTTTTCATTACTTACTATTAAGAAGTCGTTCACATTTGGCTCAATAGTTGTTTTTTAGGTCATTAATGTATATACGGGAAACACTGGCTGAGTCTCTGAGGTGCTCACAAGCTCAGATACGGTGAGTGTCGGCTGAGCCTCTGAGGAGCTATTCAAATCACTGGGTCCGAATGGTCGTCTAGGCTGTCATAGTGTTACAGTATGTGTAGTGATTCCCCAACCTCTGAACCGAGTCCCATTCAGCAGATCCGCAGATTGCCATATTGGCCGAGGCAAATCCAATGATCTCCACCGTCCGTTATAAAAGGGAGTTCAGCAATATCAAGAAGAGCCCAGAAGCAACCTGAATAACATAAATGTCATGACAATAGCTTTTTTAATAAATCTTTAAATTGGAGTCAGACATAATTCAAGTTTTTATCTAAAAGGGTAAGTAACTTTGCAGGAGCGCTCGGACGGACTTACGCGCATTCAAAGCCTTCGGCTGTCCACTTGGATTCCGGCATTGGGCCAGTGGGCGGCTCCCTACAGGATAGAGACATGAGGTAGGAGGGGCGGTTGGGTAAGAACCCAGTCTGTCCTAGATGTCAGCATGTCCTGTAATACCAATAGAACGGAGATTGCACTTACTTTGTTTGTGTAAGCAGGAACTTTGAGGCGTCTACCAGCAGGAGGGGCCTGAGAGTACATGTGCAAAAAACATGAAGAAAACACTGATTAACTAATTAAAGGAACCACAAATAAATGACTAGGGAGCAGGACTATGGAACCAAACACACCAAATACATACGCAGAAATACAATGACTGACTCTGAACAACGGCCCCTCGCATTGTGATCCATAACTTTTGGCCTCTCGTCTGTTCCTGACCCCACTGGTATCCAGGAGGATAAACTGCAGGACCTTCAAGCTACCTGGAACGCCCTGTCATTGAACCCAACTATCCTCTGTTCCCCTTGGTTGTGTAAATGTCTCACTGAAGTGGGGAAACAGTTTGTGCAGCTGGCTCCCACGTTCCCAGAGGGGGATATGCATGGACTACACGTTACTGTAATTTGATTCTCTTTTTATTAACGTAGCAATTTAACGCGTTATAATTTGAAAATTGATAATTAGATTACGTTACAGTTTCAAGTAATTTCATGTTACCACTTCGTTACCAATAAAATCAAGCGCTTTAACATCTATATTGTAAAAACAGAAATAATTCACAGTAACCTGTCAGTGGCAGGCATATATGGGGGTATTATTGTAGCAAAATGATTTGCAAATGCGTGCGGAGAGTTGTGTGAACGTATCGTAATCCGTGTTTGCGTAATCACATTTGTAAATGTGTACAAAGATCGGTAAATGTGTTTTCAGAATCCGTGCGCGTAATCAGATTCGCAAACCTGTAAAAAGATTTGCAAGAGTATTGAGATTTGTACATGTAGAGACAAATTTGTAAATGCGTGCATAGATCTGTGATTGTGTAAATGCGTACATATATATAGGTATTCTTAATTATTAATACCTATGTACACATTTACATAATCACACATTTATCGATCGTTGTACACATTTGCAAATCTGATTACGCACACATGGATTGCAAATAATTTTGCTACAATAATACCCCCAACAGCAGATGTCTGTCTGACAGTCGCACGTGACTGTCGTCTACGGGAGACCTACATTCATGCGAAACCAGCTCAAATGAAAATAAAGTGAGCATGGCGAGTGAGAAGTACGTGTTCAGTAGCTGGAAATATAGCCATTACTTTGAATTCATCTCGGTTAAAGGCAAGAACATTATTGTGAGTTGTACGTTATGTGGGGGTAAGATATCATTGTCAACATCAAAAAATTCAAAATCAAATATATTGAAAGGCCTGAAAGGGCAGCACTGCGCAGTGAAATTAGTGGAGAAAATACCGGGAGCAGCGACTGATAAGCTCAATGCCAGTACATGTCCCACTCCTGCCAAGCAACAAAGGCTGAATTTCTCCCGCCAAACACCAACTATAAGTGGAGAAGACCTAAACAAACTTGTCACTGGGTATACTGTGGACAAAATGCTACCTATTTCCACTGTGGATTCTCCTTCCTTTCGTCGCATAATGGAGAAATTACCTGTCCTAAACAACGTTTGCCTACCACGCAGAAAAATGTTTGCTGCCTACTTGGACAGAGAATATGCAACGATGGAAGCTAATTTAAAGACTTAATTGGAAAAGGTAGAGTTTGTTTCCACAACTTTTGACATATGGACAGCGAACAATAAAAGCTATTTGGGTGTAACACTGCACTGGATCAATAAAGACACTTTGAAGCGTGAGAAAGCTGCTTTAGCATGTAAAAGCCTGAGAGGCAAACACAAATTTTATGTAACTGCTTCAGAATTAGAACAAATTCACTCATCATATTGACTGCTAAATAAAGTTGTTGCAACAGTGACAGACAATGCATCTAATTTCATCAAGGCATTCAAGACCTAAAAGACTGTCAGAAGAAGAAGATGAGCAAGAAGATGACTCTTTTACAGATGTCGCAGAAGCCCTCTGCGCTGAAAATAATGATGGTCAGCTGACTCTTCCCCCTCACTACAGGTGTGCATCACATACAATTAACCTAATTTCCACAGGTGATATTGAGGAATATGTAACTGCCAATGCAAACATTAAAGCAGTATATAGGATTACCATTGCAAAATGCACAGCTCTTTGGACAAAGGCAGAGAAAGCTTCTGGTACCATCATGCACAAGGTGGAATTCCTTTTATGAGGCAATTTCTAGAATCACAGAAATTCCCTTGAATGAGCTGAATAGCTTGTGCACCAAGCTTGGAGTAAAGTGCTTCAATGACAAGGAGTACCAGTTCTTGCATGAGTACTGCATCGTAATGAAGCCCCTTACAGCTGCGCTGGACATTTTACAAGGGGATGACTGTTTTTATGGGGCTTTGTTACCCACGCTCAACGTCCAGATGGCAAAGACCTTTTCTTTGAACGAGAGCCTCTCCAGAATGACAGCTGACCTTCCAGATGTCATTGTCAAGGTATGATTCTATACATATTGCAGTATATTGTAAGGAAGTCAGTAAAAGTAAAAAAATAATAATAGTTAAAATATATAACACAGTATCACAGCAAACAAAGATTAAATCAAAATACTAGTTTGAGAATGCTTATTATGCTGTATGTTGTTCATCCCTCAAAAGGCAGATTGTTGGACTACAGTAAATAGCCTGCACTGTAGCCTAAATAGTAAAATAACATTATAAACACGTCTAAGTATAGAGATATATATATTCTTATTTTATTTTATTTTCAGGCCATCCAGACTTGTTTTGCCAATGTGCTGGGCAACAAAGATGCACTTCTTGCTGCTGTCAGTTGTCCAAAATTCAAACTCCGATGGTTAAGGGATGAGGGTTGGAAACAGGAAGTGAAGGAGCTTCTGATAGCAGAGTGTGGCACAGTTGCTCCTGTAGCAGAAGAAACTGCCAGTGGGCACACAAAGTCAGCCATACCTGATGATGGGATGGACTTTTTTGGTTTTGAAATCAATTTTGAAGAGAGCTACTCTGCAGAAATGGACTATTTGAGGTCAGGGGGGTATGTACAACACTCCTACTCCATCTAGTGCCCCCGTGGAGAGGCTTTTTAGTTTGGGCAGTTTGGTCATCACAGACCAAACTTATTCACAAAAATTCTCCATTATAGCCAGTGGTAGGAAGTTCAGTTCCAGAAAGTTCAAACCCAGACCAAGGTTTTGTTTCAACCAACTACACTAAACAAAAAAGTTACTTTGACCGAACTCAGTTGAATCATCTGCTGTGGTCCCACACAATTACAATGAGTACTCTGAAAATGAAACATTGACTTTGTGTTCTGAGAACAAAACAAAGTTTAGTTAATCTCAGTAAATTTTCTCATGGCTAATTAGACCAACTGAATTGGTTGGTAGACTGCATAACGTTATTTATCAGGGCTAAGAGAATGTGAGAGCTCCCCTACTGGCTATAGGAGTGCATTTTCCATGGAGACGATATAGCGGGTGATGGCCTCATTGTTTTTAGTCCGTCACTTGGGGTAGGAGAACCAATCAAATCATTTTGCTCATTTAAAATTCAAATATTTACTTGGCTCATTTTTTCGAAGCCCTCCGTTATCGAGTATGGTATGTCATAGATATTAGTCTCTACCACATTGTATTTTGCTAGTTGTCTTTTTGGTGCTAAAACATTTGTTCTAAATCAATAGATATCCCACTGCTAATGAAACCACCTGCGAAAGAACTGCTAAGAAGCATTTATTTGTGGTTGATTCTAGTATTACTACTGCATCTATAAGCTGTTAAGATCCGACTTTAGGTCAGTCAAAAATAGTACCTTCAGAGAATGTCTCCCATCCAACTAGAAAACTTATGCATGCTAAATCTATTAAGACTCCAGATAAGAGCCGACTGCCCTACACCTGGGGTATTCATACTCTTGCCCGATTCAATACTATTGTGGTTTTTTCCCCCCAAGTCTGTAAGGTAGTACCATGTCAGGCTATGCAAATATACATGTAGTACCATTGGCCTACAGGGAAGGGGCCACTTACAGGAGCCGCACAGGAAAGGGCATCACTACCCTCCCAAAACATTTCTGCAAATATAAATAAACACCACCCCCAGAAGAGCAGTTCATAAACAACTAGGGTTTAATTTTTTTTTAATATGGGGAGAACATCATGTAATGTCACCATTTGTCTTCCTCATGACAGTGGGTAATATAAACTAGAGCTGCACTTAGTGCATATAATTAACTTAATTGAATGAAAGCAACTACAAGCTTAATAATACATGATAAAACATTCTGTTCCTAGAACACAAAATTTTACTCAATTTATATTAATTTAACACAGCCACCTGGGATAACAGCCAAGCATTTCTTTTTTTACAACAACAAGCCTTCCAAAAATCCCACGAAGGCTTGAAAAACATACCATACTCGATAACGGAGGGCTTCGAAAAAATGAGCCTGTTACACTCAGCCCCGCCCTTCGTGCCTCGTTCCCTGTTTTGCCCTCTGGCGGGGCTTAATTGGCCCCTCCTGATC
>JAODKM010000016.1:20717783-20734305 GCA_026780845.1 Petrocephalus sullivani | reverse complement strand
GTATGTAGCCTACATGTATATGTATAAAACGACAATATAATAAACTGTTATATAATAATTAAGCTGGAAAAATGTCCGCCGACGTACAAAAACTGTACACCGTTTTCCCTAACTCGAAAACTCCATAAGTCGAAATTTTTTTGGGTCCCTTTGAGTTCGATTTAGCAAGGTCCGACTGTATTATGTTTCTATGCAAGTTTTATGCAATCTTACAACAAATTGGTGAAAGGGTAAATTTCTATAAATGTAAGAGCAAAGTTTGAGAAAACATAATGATTTAATCGAGATATTATGTATATGGCAGCAAACTGTGCAAAACTGTTGTCAATACACAATCACAAAACGATTAATGAAACTACCAAGAACCTCATTCATAGAATACTGGAAAATAGACGGACAATTTACCAATCGCCCTTTTAGTTATGAATGCAGTCTTCCAATCCTCTCCTTGCTTTATATGATTCAAGCGTTGTAAGTGTTGCACAGGTCAAATTCAGTAAAAATACATGCACTATGCAGCTGTTGAAGCACTGAGGGAATGAGAGACAATGGGCCTTTCCACTTTATTGTTATCACGTTTAGAGCTCTATAATCAACATCCTTCTTCTTAACAAATGACAAACCCAACACAGTCGGAGACGTGGAGGGGTGGAAAATTCCCTGTACAATCCATCCTAGATATATGTGCTCATCACTTCCTCCTCGGGCTGAGACAGGAAAAACAGATGCTATCTCAGGAGGAGAGTGCCTTCCAACAGATCAATTGCACAATCACAGGACTGATGCAGGGGATAGTGAAATGCCTGAGCATTGCTAAATACATCACAAAAGTCCTGATATTCCACAGGGATGGACTTCTCTGGTTCCGGGCTCTCTATTGGAGGACACCCAGCATGGCAGAGATAAATAGCAGCTTGTTGGGGTCGCAAAGAAAAAAGTGGACAGTATGCACTTAAAGTGACCACGGTCACCCAGCATACAGAAACTTCTGTGCCCCCATAACATGCATGAGGCACAGCACAGCAACATGTCATGTTGCATAACCACCCTGAACTCAACTATGGTGAATTATGCCTGACTTGTACATGTCGTGGGTAGTGTTATTAATGTCTGCTACAGTGAACTGCCATTGGTGAATTGCAGCCTATGCTCATTTAAGGCTTTAATGATATCTAAACCTGGAACCTTCATGCTTCATTTGTCTGTTGCATGATTCAGCTTCAGACGATGTACAACATAAGGCTCAATGCAAATGGATCATCTGAAATTCCATCTGGTTCTCTGCTGCCTGTCAACCCTGCAGGTCATCTTACAATGTAAATCTTAAATAATTCCATGCCTCTTTACTCTTATATCAACTGAGTATCAGATGCAAAGAATCATTGTCCTAATTCTATCTTCACTATACCCAGTGCGAATTGGTTTGCAGTAAGGTTTTAGAAATAACTATGGGCTCAAATTATTGTGTTGCATTTAGGACTGCAGTCATATTAAAAATAAATCAATAACCATGGGAACATGAAACAGAGAATGAATGAGACAGTTTGGTCCATTTAAGCTGCCTCTACATTACATGACTATTATAGTCGTCATATCGCTACATGACTTGTTGCCTTGTAATTGGGAGTCTTGAAGTCGTTGTGTTAACGCACTACACGACTGATCAGTGAAAGGGGGTCACACACCTTTCACCAGGAGGAATCGCTGAAGAGTCTGTCTGGTCTCCAAACTATGATTTGATATAAAAACACACTGGGAAATCACAATTCTTGTGTCTTCAGATTGTAAGTCAAATGATAACACATATGCTCAAGGTTTCAGGAAACAGTATCACATACCTTGAGTCTTCAGTGACCCAGCATATCAAATTCATATATTTATTTATATAAACAGTTTCTAAACAAATAGAACCTTTTTAACACCTTTTTAAATCCCCCCTCAGGTCTTACCTCACCCTGTGTCTTGCACTATCATTGGCTGTTGCCACACATTGCTAGTCGTGACACATTTCACACCTTCAGGGTTTGGAGTTAGTGACAAAGTTTAAATGTTTAGGACTGCAATAATAAATAAGAGAAATAAGAAACCTTTATTGCCATTGTCACTTTCACAAAGAACAACGAAATTGAAGGTGCAGTCGACTCAGTGTGAGGCATAATAGATAGTCATACCGGGCTGGACAGAGGAGGGGAGGCACATAGGAATTGTTATACCCCATTCGGGGTTTCTTTATTAAATGAATCGCTCGAGCAAAGCGGGCGCAGTGGAGCCGGTCGTTCCGAAACTCAGAAGCCGCTCGGGCAGAGCGGGCGCAGCGAAGCTGGTCGCTCCGAAACTCAGGAGCCACTCGGGCAGAGGGGATCGTGACAGGACCCCCTCCCAAAGGCCCCCTCCCAAAATCTGACCGCGTTGCTGGTGGGAGTCAAGTAGGGACCACATGATTCAACGTATGTTAATTCAAAGTATTTTTGTTCGGTGTGGTTGGTTGAAGCAAAACTTTGGTCTGGATTTGAACTTTCTGGAACTGAACTTTATATCTCTATCTATAATGGAGAACTTTTGTGAATAAGTTCCTCAACACTGCGTTAGTGAATGCGTGCTGGATCTTTTGCTTGTTCTGAATTAACTAGGATTGTCTATATGTAAGACTGCAGTATTTAGATGTTGCTTTCACTGTAAGAAATTATTAATGCATCAAGAAACATTACATTATCAGCAAGGGGAAGGTGCAGAAATTTCTGTTACATGACAGTTTTATAATGAGGTTTTTGTTGCTGACACACTGTCATGATGGTTTAATGGTTAAGGAAGTATCCTTGTGATTGGAAGATAGCTGGTTCAAATCCCTGACTTGTTTAAGACCGACTAAATAGAGTAAGACATCAAGGAGGAAACACCAGGTGGGTGTGATTAAGCGAACAAAGGGATTTAACACATCAAGTAAGCACCACGAGGATCAGGTGAGGCCACTTAAGCCCCGCCTGAGGGGAACACTGGGCAGCAGACACGTTGGGCGGGGCTGATCGTGACATTGCCCCCCCCAAGGGCACGCACTCTGGGCATGACAAAACCCCGGGAGGGGACCCAGGGGACCGGAGGACAGGACGGGAACATGGGGCCGGGACACAGGGCTTGGATCAGGCACGTAGGACATGGGCAGACAGCGGACGGGCAGACTCAGGAGACGGAGGACCTAGGGAAGACACAACAGGCGTGAGCAAAGGCAGCACCAACCCCATGAGAACACAAACAAGACGACAGAAGCGGACAAGGACCCAGATCACGGGGACACCAACACCACCGGGGGAACAGAGATACGGGTAGGACTAGGCCGGCGATGCACGGTCATGACATGACTGACTAGGGGAAGAGGAAGGGCAGGTAGGGAAGGACACCATATCCCAGACGGAGAACACAATTAACGAGGGACACGAACACTAAGGCACACTGGGACAGGGAACCCAAAAGGATAGACAGAACCGGAGAAAACAGAGGGGAGACGGGACGAAAGGGCAGAAAATGAGGCAGGAGCGGAGGAGAGAAGGCAAAGGTGGTAACTTGAGGTCCCGGAGCCTTGGGCGGCTGCTGTGGGCGCCGGCGTCTTCCGGGCTCAGGGGCTCCCCAGGGACTAGCAGTGCCGGGGCCCTGGCTGAAGACCCCGTCGGCTGGAGGGCCGTGCAGCAGCTGCAGGACCATCAGGCTTGGTGGACCTCCCGGGAACCGTAGGGATGGTGGTCCTCGTTGGAGGTGCCAGGGCGCCGGCCCTTGCAGGAGCTGTTGGGGTTTCAGGCCTCGTGAAATCCGCAGGGGCACTGGGTCTCGCGGGAACTGCAGCAGCGCCGGGCCTCGCAGGAATTGCTGGGGCGCCAGACGCCTTGAGACCAGCCAGGTCCTCAGGCGCAGCGGAAACCGCTAGAACAGCGGACACCGGGGGAGCCGCAGGGACAGCTGACGCCTCAGTAACTGCAGGGACGGCAGGCGTCGCCTCCGGGATGGCAGGACCAGAAGGCGTGACAGGGACAGCAGGACCTGTGGGAGCCTCAGGGACCGCCGCCTTAGCTGGTGTGGTGACGAGACTAGGGGCCAGGAGCGGTGTTCTGGGGCCGAAGAAGGGTCCCGGAGCGCCCGACTGCCCCCGGCTGTCTGCGTCTTCCAGACTCCGGGGCCCCCGCAGGGCTAGGAACTCGGGGCCTGCTGTGCCTCGTGGCACCTGGGGCTGAGGACTGTGCCGTGGTTCCTGGTTCCCCAGGATCGACAGGCACTGCAGGAACGGCGGGTGCCGTGGGGACTGTAGAGACGGCAGGCGCCGCGGAGACTGACGGGACGGCGGGAACTGGAGTCCCTGAGCTGGGAGCCGACCTTGACCCGGGACAATGTCCTCCCCGCCGTGCTTGGAGTGCCCAGTCCAGGCACCAGGGTTCAGGGACAGCCCCACTGGGTCCCACTCGAGGTCCTCTACGAGCACTACGTCAGGGACCTCCTCCTCCAGGCAGGAGGACCACAGAGAGCCAGGTTCAAAGTCAGAGACTATGACGGGCCCGAACTGGAGCAGCTGCTGAAGCCGTTGGGGAGCTTGCTGCAGGCAAGGCACTGCAGTCTGCAGTAAGCGACCAGGCCACTTGGCGGAACCCGGCGAGGAGCCGGGCAAGGCAGCGGGCTCAGGAGAGGAGACGGGCGAGAGGCCCAGTGACGAGGAGGGCCCGGGAGACAAACCTGGCAACGAGGAGGTCCAGGAAGAACCAGTCGACGAGGGTGGTCTGGGAGAGGAGCCAGGAAATGAGCCAGGCGAATCCATGTGCCCTGGAGCAGAGCCGGGCAACCTTCCCCGAATTGCCCCAGGCGCGGCGATGCCCTCACCCGGACCGTAGGGGAGCATGGTGGCGCCCTCACCTGTCCTGGCCTGGAGCACGCTGGGCGCGGAAGGGACACCGGGGAGCACGCTGGGTGTGGACGACGTACCCGGGAGCACCTCTGGGTGCGCACGGGGCGTGGACTGAGCATCAAGGAGCGCACTGGGCGCAGACGGGACACCAAGGAGCGCACTGGCCGCGGTCAACCCGGAAGCCACCGGCAGCACAGGAGCAGGCGACGCTGGAACGGGAGGAACAGTCGGCGGCGGTGACGGAGCCGGGACAGGAACGGGCGGCGGCGGAGCCGGGACAGGAACGGGCGGCGGCGGAGCCGGGACAGGAACAGGCAGCAGCGACGGAGCCGGGACAGGAACAGGCGGCGATGGAGCTGGGACAGGAACAGGCGGTGACGCCGGAGCGGGAAGAGAAACAGGCGGTGGCGCCAGAGCGGGAACTGAAACAGATGCAGGCGGCGCCGGAGCGAGTTCAGGAAGCAAAGGAGAACTGGAGCCGGCGCCGAAGCGGAGATAGGACCAGGCGGCGATGCAGGAGTCGGCAGCACGGGAACAGGAGGCACCATGGTGTCTTTTCCTTGACCGGACGGGGGCGCAGCGGCTTCCTCCTCTGGACGGATCAGGGCCGTGCCGGCGCCATCGACCAGACTGTTTTTCCCCCTCCTGCAGAGCAAGCATCGCATCCCACCGCTAGGAGGGAGACGAGTCCGGGGTAGCGGCCGCCAATGCCACCTGCACTATGTCCAGGGCCCGGGAGGCTTCTGGATCCCGACGTAGCGCCGGATCCTCCACTAGCCTCCACCAGAGCCCCTGCAGGGTCCAAAATTCCTTTGTCCAGGCCGCCCGGTCCTCCCTCGTGAGGAGGTCTTCCTGGCCCGGAGGGGTGCAGGTTCCGGAGATTGAGGTGGACCCCACGAATACTTCTGTGGGCATCCGTGTGGAAGGCAGCGTCGGCGGAGAGGGCGAGGTGTGGCACAGGGCTCCCGGCTTCTTCGGCTTCCCGGACCTTCCCCTACAGCTCGGAGAAGCGGCGCTCAAGCTGCCGTGTCTGCTCTGCAGAGACACCCTGGGCGATTGCTAATATACAGTCCCCCAGCTGATTGATCATTAGAACAAGTGGTTGCTCCTCCCGAAGGGTGAGGTCCTGTAACAACCTCTCAAACCTTAGCCAAAGGTGAGACGTCTCGGATGGTGCCTGATTACAGCCGCTGGGTCGTTTGTTGGGGTCGGTTATTCTGTAGTGGCTGCTGCGGGAGGAACGACCCGTATCGCAAGCTGTGGGTTTGAACCCCGCAAAAGGGGCGTTTATTGCCAGGAATGGGGAAACAACAGGACGACAAGGGTGTGCAAGCCACATCGAACAGCAACACAGATCAAACAATAGCTGACGAGGGGAACAGGACGCAGACCAACTAAATAGGGTAAGACATCAAGGAGGAAACACCAGGTGGGTGTGATTAAGCGAACAAAGGGATTTAACACATCAGGTAAGCACCACGAGGATCAGGTGAGGCCACTTAAGCCCCGCCTGAGGGGAACACTAGGCAGCAGACACATTGGGCGGGGCTGATCGAATTTTGACTAAAATCTATTCAATTATATTGCATATCACTTTGTTGCCATTATTTTTTTCAGTAACATTGGGTCACATTTTTACAGTGCATGTGTGGGCCACCTCTGGCAAACCAGACCTGGGCCAGAACAGGGCCACCAGTGTCACGCCCCCCCCCCCCGTGCAAACGCCCGCTCGTCAGGGGGAACAAGCTGCGCCTGAGCACAACCCCTTTTAAGGCTCCCCGCAACGCTCCCCCGGGTGAGGCATTGTCCGTCCGTCCGTCTTGTTGCCATCACAGGCCAACCGAGGACCTGGACCCGCTGCCCTGTCTCGTCCTGCTTGTGCCCACATTCCAGGTTGCAGTTTTCTGTTGGCACCAAATCCGCCTGCTACGCGACGCACCCCCTCCTGACTTTCGGAGCGCCCGGCCCCGCTGCGCCCGATCTGCTTGAGCGGCTTCTAAGTACTATTGAATAAAGCCCCAGCCGGGACATTGAAGCACCTGACGTGTCTCCAGCTCTTGTGTCCCGCGGTAGAGCGTGACAGAATACCTAGTTGACAACGTACCTGCAGCGGAGCTCCGGGAACAGCTGTCCGACGCCCTATCCCGCCTCGACCAGCTGTCACGGGTGGTCGAGCGCCTTCAGAGAGACGCGACCATGGCCCCCCCTCCACCACTCCTACCCCGACTGACATCGGGACCCCCCCGGCTATCCACGAACGCTACTCTGGGAACCCGGAGCAATGGCGAACGTTCTGGATGCAGTGCGGTCTGTACCTGGAGCACCAGCCCGACTGGTTCCCAGATGAGCGGGGCCGGGTACACTTTATTCTGTCCCTACTAACAGGTCGGGCCCGGGCATGAGCCATCGCCCTGTGAATGGAGGGGAGCCTGGTGCTGGACTTGGCTGGCGCCTTCAAACCGCATTCTGGGCGGTCTTCGATCATCCGGCGGTGGGGCAGAGCCAGGGGGATCGGCTTCTGGACCTGCGCCACGGACTTCGGGCTTGAGTTCCGGACCCTGGCCGCTGGCCTGGACTGGTCACCCTCTTGCCTCCAGGTGGTGTACCTGCGTGCCCTCCACCCAGACCTCCAGACCGAGCTCGCCAGTTGCGGGGAGGCGAGGTCCTTCGAGGACTACGTCCAGCTGTCCATCATCCCGGACGCCCTGGTGCGCGACCGCAGGTGATTCCATACCCCTCCCGAAGCCCCTCGCCAGCCGCCACCAGTCCAGAGCGAGGAGATGGAGCCTATGCAGATCGGCAGAGTCTCTCTGGTTCCGGCGGAGCGGAAACACCGGCTGGTGGAGCATTCGCGCCTTTGTTGCAGGGAGGCGGGACACCAGACACGTATCTGCCCGCGCTCTCGTAGGCGCCCGCCCCCGTCCCGCGCCCCGGCCGCCAGGGGTCGGCCGTTGGGGGGGGGGCCTGTCATGCCATTCCAATTTTTCTATGTGGGATCAGAGGTGGGAGGGCGATGTCGGCATGGGAAGGGTGGATCGTGCTGTACTGTACCGGTTTCAGGAGGGACACGTGAACGGTAGGGGAGATCCGGTAAATCCGTGGCAGCTGTAGACGGTAGGAGACAGCAATCACCTGACAGAGGATGTGGAAGGGGCCGATGTAGCGAGGTGCCAGTTTGCGACAGCCAGAGAGACGGAGGTTTTTTGTGGATAGCCATACACGCTGTCCAGGGAGAAGGGGGAGCACTGGTCGTCGGTGCCAGTCAGCTTGGGCTTTGAACTTCTGGAGGAGCTGTTCGCTAATCCGTACAGCATCACGAGATATTCGTACTGACCGGTGCTGGTAATGAAGGCCGTTTTCCATTCGTCTCCTGTACGGATGCAAATGAGTTTGTAGGTGTCGCTGCGGAGATCCAATTGGGTGAAGAGGCGGGCCTCTCGCAGTTGTTCCAGTGCCGACGGGACGAGGGGGAGTGGTTCCCTCCGCTTACGGGTAGCGGCATTCAGCACATGGTAGTCAATGCACGGCCGAAGCCCCCCGTCCTTCTTCTTGACGAAGAAGAAGCTGGAAGAGATGGGGAAGGTGGACAGGCAGATAATACCGTGTGCGAGGGATTCCCAGATGTAGGTCGCCATGGCTTCCTCCTCTGGCCTGGAGAGCGCATAGAGGCGAGCCTTGGGCAGGGGGACGCCCTCTTCCAGCTCGATAGTGCAGTCAGAGTCCCTGTGGGGAGGCAGGACGAAGGCGCAGTCCCGATTAAACACATCGTCAAAATCGAGGCGCTCCCCTCCGGGATTTGGCTCTCCACCGTAGAGACCCGGCAAGACACGGACAGGCAACAGGACCGACAGGTGGCTGACCAAGCGCACAGCTCCCCCGCAAACCAGTCGATGCCTGGGTCGTGAAGCTAGAGCCAGGGATGTCCTAGGATGATGCCGTCTCTCACCACCGGGAGGACCTCGAATTGCAGAGTTTCCCATTGCAGTGCCCCCACCTGCAGCTACAGCGGCACGGTTCGGTGCGTTACCTATCCAATCAAGAGGGGTTTCCCATCGACGCTGCGTACGGACAGCAGAGCGGCCAGGGGTTCTAGTGTAATGCCGCCTCAATGAGTCACGAAGCTGCCCCGGAGTCCAATGCCACACTGTCGGGTCCTGCAGCTTTCCTCGGGTTCACCTTCCTCATCACCCACCTTACCTCACACTCCTCCACCATGAGCGCGTTGCTGTTGTGAACAGACGGCTGTGATGGAGCTGCTGTTGGTGTCACCCCAAAGCGGGCAAAAAAGATGTTCAGCTCCTCTGTCAGAGAAGCATCTCCCTCAGCGGCTGAGGAGTTGCTGGATTTGTAGTCAGTGATATTCTGGACACCATGCCACACATGTCTGGTGTTGGTGCTTCTCAGACGGTCCTCTATCCTCCTTCTGTAAGCTGCCTTGACCTCTCGCATGCCTCTTTTCAGGTTCGATCTGGCTACACTGTAAAGTGCTCCATCCCCAGACCTGAAAGCAGTATTTCTGGCTTTCAGCAGACTCTAGACCTCCCTCGCCATCCAGGGCTTCCTGTTGGGGTAAATCCTTACACGTCTGTCCCTGGCAATGTTGTCCCTGCAGAACCTGATGTAATCCAGGACTGCTGTAGTGTGTTTCTCCAGATCCTGGTGATTGAAAACATCCCAGTTGGTTATCTCGGTCCTGCAGCTGTTGGGAGGCCTCCTTGGACCATGGGGTAACAGTCCTGGTCATAGTGGGGGCCTGTTTCCTTAGGGGGGTATATGCAGGGATCAGAAGCAGGGACATGTGATCAGACAGGCTAAGATGTGCCAGGGGTTTAGCTCTGTAGGCCTGTCTGATGTTTGTGCACAGCTTGTCCAGTGTATTTACTCCCCTAGTTGCACACTTTATGTGTTGATGGAATCTGGGGAGGACTGCTTTCAGATCTGCTTGATTGAAATCCCCAGAAATGATGTGAACAGCCTCAGGATACCTGCTCTGTTTGCTGCTGATGGTATTGTGCAGAAGCCTCAGAGCCAAGCTAGCATTAGCATCTAGTGCTATGTACACAGTGGTTAGCAGTACAGCGTTGAGTTTGCGGGGGAGGTATATGGGTCTGCATACTGTATGTCTTAAACTCCACGTCAGGAGAGCAGTAACTGGTTACTATGGTGGAATTCGTGCACCAGTTGTTGTTCACATAAATGCACAGCCCCCCCTCCTCTTCTCCGGAGCTCTCTGTTCTGTCTTGCCGGTGCGCTGTGTAGCCTGTTATCTCGATAGCCGTATCCGGTATGAGTGGATTCAGCCACGTCCCCATGATCAGTAGAATGCAGCATTCCCTGAGGATCTTTTCGGTTGCATTCCGCAGCTTCCACTCGTCCAGTTTGTTCGCCAGAGACCTTGCATTGGAGAGGAAAATGCTTGGGAGTGGTGGTTTGTGCGGCTGCCTCCGTAGCCTCGCTAACGTGCCGCCCCGGCATCCCCTTTTTTGTTTGCAGTCTTTTCGCCGCCACCGGCTCCTCGGAGCTAGGATCATAATCCACAGGGAGCCCGGTGTCCATGCGATGTCATCCGGAATGTTTAAGACTGTAATCCACGGGGAGCCCAGTGTCCGTGCGATGTCATCCGGAATGTTTCAGACTGTAATCCACGGGGAACCCGGTATCCGTGCGATGTCATCCGGAATGTTTCAGACTGTAATCCACGGGGAGCCCGGTGTCCATGCGATGTCAACCAGAATGTTTCAGACTGTAATCCACGGGGAACCCGGTGTCCGTGCTATGTCATCCAGAATATTTCAGACTGTAATCCACGGGGAGCCCGGTGTCCATGCGATGTCAACCGGAATGTTTCAGACTGTAATCCACGGGGAGCCCGGTGTCCGTGCGATGTCATCCGGAATGTTTCAGACTGTAATCCACGGGGAGCCCGGTGTCCGTGCGATGTCATCCGGAATGTTTCAGACTGTAATCCACGGGGAGCCCGGTGTCCGTGCGATGTCGTCTGGAATATTTCAGACTGTAATCCACGGGGAGCCCGGTGTTCGTTGTGGGGATGATTTTATAAGGCCATAACTAATCAATATGGGAACTGACTAAATTGATGGAATGATTCTATAAGACTATAACTAATTGATATGAGAACTGACAGGCGCCAGCAGGACAGGGTCATCCAATCGGGACAGATAGAGGGAACAGACAGAGACATAAATGGCTCTTATTTACGTCTGGCCTTCTAGAAGGACAAGGACTAACCAGCTGACTAGAGCAAATGTTAAACATGTGGTTGTCACAGACATGGAAGGTACCGAGAGAGGGGGGAGATGCCCGAAAGGGCTATAAAAGGCATAGAGCGGATACATATGGTTGAGCTCCTTACTGTACATGCTGAATGTATGTCAGATAGTCGCTCCCGGATTGCAATCTGTCGGAAATAAACTTGGACCTGCAACTCCTCCACGTATCAGCTGTGAGTCTCTGCTCATCCACGGACCCGGCGGAGACGGCGATCTCCAACAGTCTTCATTACATGGGAAATCAGTGCCACAGGTCTGTAGTCTTGGGGGCCATTGGGACAAGACGTCTTTGGAACAGGAACGAGGCAGGACGTCTTCCACAGTACTGGGACCCTCTGCAGTCTCAGGCTCATCGTGAAGAGGTTATGAAAGACTCCACAAAGCTGGGGGGCACAGGCCTTGAGGACATGGGTACTCACCCCATCTGGTCCAGCCGACCTGCCTGAGTGAAGTCTTCTCATTTGTCTCTGAAAGTGGTCACAAGTAAAAGTGATAGGCGGCAGAGGGGTGTTCGGTCCTTCTCCGGAGGCAATGGTGCTGGGAGGAGAGAGAGGGGGAGAGAGTGGTGTGACTGTGGATTGCTGTCTGACTGCAGATAAGTGAGTAGGGGGTTCGACATTAACTGCAGAGTCGAATCTATTGAAGAACAAATTCAACTCACTGGCTCTGTCCTCACCTCCTTCAACTCCACTGCTGATGGATAGTCTGAATCCAGTGATGGTCTTCATGCCTCTCCATACGTCTCTCATGCTATTCTACTGGAGTTTCCACTCCAGCTTCTTCCTATAATTGTCTTTAGCCTCTTTGATCACACCCCTCAGTATTCCTTGAATCATTCTCACCTCCTCTCAAATGCCTGCTCTGAAGGCCCTCTTCTTGTCGTTGAGGAGGGCTTTGATGTCCTTAGTCACCCATGGCTTGTTATTTGCATAACAACGGACAGTCCGAGCTGGGACAATAGAGTCGGTGTAGAAGGTTATGTAATCGGTGATACACTCAGCAAGCTGATTGATGTCCTCACCATGGGGTTCACAAAGTGCCTGCTAGTCTGTCACCTCAAAACCGTCCTGTAGTTCCACCAAAGCCTCCCCTGACCACCTCCTAATACTCCTTGTGGTCGCCGGCTCCCTCTTCACAATGGGCACATAGCAGGGGGTGAGGTGGATCAGGCTATGATCTGACCTACCAAGTGGGGGGAGGGGGGAAGAACTGTATGAGTCCTTGGCATTAGGATACAGTAGGTATAAAATTCTCTCCCCCCTGGTGGGACAGGATACATACTGTATGAAGGTGAAATGTGTCAGTGTTTAATATGCACAATTGCAGGCTTCTACAGACACATTTGGGGGGGGGGAAGTTTTATCTTCAAACAAAGGTTAATGGTAATGAAAATAGTACTTGGAAGTACATATTATATATAAATAATAGTAAAAGCCCCGAAAGAATAACAAATATTTCAAAAACAAATTAAACAAAAATAACAAAACCGCTCTAGATCAGGGGTGGCCAATCTTATCCGCAGAGGGCCGGTGTGTATGCAGGTTTTTGGGATAAATCAGTCCATTAATTAGTACCCTAATTAGGGAGTTGCAGTGAAAACCCGCATACACATCTCATTATACTAGCCGTGGAATGAACTTGGGAAGTACAATACTCCCAAAAAAGAAATATTTTAAGAAATTTAAAAGCTGCTATTTCTTTCTCAGTATTACAGGGTATCCGCGGGTCATTAAAAAGTATTTCAAAGTGATGAATCAATTTAGTTAAAATTAAAGCCATTGAGAAGCATTAAAACATCTCGTGTGATATTTCGATTTTTTCGATTTTATATTTCGATTTTTACGTTGATAGCGTAGGAACGAATGGCATGAATTTATTACCCGATCTGTACCACTTCCTTGATTTATGCCTGTTTTTTTGATTTATGCATATATGCAAGTGTACACATACGCAGCATTATCAAGCATACCTGCACCGAATGATATGTTCTGGCACTGCCTGATCTGTTCATCCTGCCATTTTATGGTAAACCATGTTGTTTTTATTTACAGCAGACTTGTTCTGCCAAGTCATGCTCCCTGCTTGAAACATGCTACCTTAGCGCGAACCGACAGTTATGTCTATCGGTCAGTGCTACCTTACCGAAGAATGCTACCATAAGGCTGTGCTCACTCGCTCTGTCAGTGCTACATTATTGAACAATGCTACCATAATGCTGTGCTCGCTCTGAACGAGGGTAGAGCAAAACCACAAAAATATACAGGGAGTGCTGCATATATAATAATAATAATAATAATAATAACTAGGACTTGCAGGCAATTTCTGAGGGGTCCAAAGCGCAGGAAGATCGTCTTGGTCGTACAAACAGTAAAGGAGAAATGTGGGAGAACTGGAGGACTGACTGTCACTGGTGGCAGGTATATGAAAAAGTCAGACAGAACTACATGGTCTTGTGACAGGATGGAGATTTTTGTGTGTAGGCATAACAGGTCAGCAGATGTAGGATGGAGATAGAAAGACACTGACATGCAAACACTACATATATAGTAATGGACAGAATATCCATAGATAGAGTAGGACATAATGTAGGAACCTCCTGTCATGAAATGTCTGGTTTGGGTGAGTTGGTCTGAGTAGTAGGTAGAAATAGACACTATCCTACCTAATGGATCGAATATCTATAGATAGAGTAGGAAATAATGTAGAAACCTCCAGTGCATGACCCCCTGTCATAGAACGTCTGGTTTGGGTCAGATGGTCTGAGTAGTAGGTAGAAATAGGCACCTATGTACCTAATGTGGTAAGTGTAGCTCTTATAGGTTAAGCTTTGTTTATACCTCCTGTGTGAACATAGTCTGTGTTGCATCTTTAGAACAACAATGCTCAGTTGGGGGACTGTTGTATATGGCAGCAGTAGAAAAATAATAAGAACTGGAGGACTGACTGTCACTGGTGGCAGGTGTATGAAAAAAATCTGACAGAACTACATGGTCTTGTAACAGGATGGAGATTTTTGGGTGTAAGCATAACAGGTCAGCAGACGTAGGACAGAATGTGGTAGAGTTCCTGAGCTTGACTGAATGTCTGGTTTGGGTCAGATGGTTTGAGTAATAGGTAGAAATAGAAAGTCTGACACGTCAGCCACAGCATGCAAACGCTACATATATAGTAATGGACAGAATATACATAGATAAAGTTGGACATAATGTAGAAACCTCTGGTGCAGAACCTCCAGTCCTGGAATGTCTGGTTTGGAATAGAAGAAATAGCAGAAATAATCTGAGTAAAATGTGATTTCAAAACCTAAAAAACAGACATTTAAGCATTACTGATAAATAATCCATGGACTCAGTCCATGGCATAAAATCAGTAGTTCAGTAATGATGGGAAATGTAGTACAGACTGTAACTTCTGGCCAATGCATTGAAATAGTCAGAAAGTAGGAAACACTACCATGATAGGATGAGACGCAACGTCCTTGGCCGCTGGCTGGGGTCTCGGGGCCAGTAGGGGATCTGGCCCTGGTGCTGCGGGGGGCGCTCATTGCATGCCCCTATTGCTCCCCTGAGCCCAACACCACATCACACACAACACTAGGGCTTTGAGGGGCAGTGGGGAGGTGCACCGAGACACTGCTTCTCAATTTTAACTGGCACATTAGACACCACATGACATTTTGGCAGAGGGGGTGGGTTGGGGCAGTTGGCACTCTGTCGTCTACCAGTGATGGGGTGCCCATGCCTCAACAGCTCCACCAATGTCAATGCACATCCATACAGTCCATATTACACTAGGGCCTTGGGGGGCGTAATAATCCTAACAAAAACCATAGTTGTCCATTGCACTTTGTGCTTTGGACCCCTAATAATAATAAAGATACACTTCTGATCCGTACGGTTACAGAACATTAGGTGAAGCGCAGCAGTTTTCAGGTGCGCATTCTCTCTCTTAAATTAACATTACCTATTAAAAACAGAAGTTGACATATTTTCTATATAGTCAACATGCGGTTTTAGATTTTTTTTTAACAGAGGAGGATAATTTCCCATTTCAAGGGAAAAACTCTCGAATCTGAAGCAAGATATAGTGCCAAGTATCACGCACCCCACTTCAAATTTAACGGAGACCGCACTCGGAACATCTGCTGAAACGGCTTGCTTTGGCAACTGAAATGTAAATTACATTGGAAATCTGTACAACAGAAACCCACCATGTAAATGGCTTTCAAACTGTGAAAAGTACTTGTAGACTGAAGAGGGATTGCTGTATAATTTTTTTATTATTGCACTTGAGCATATGCTTCCTAACCATTGTCTAAAATAATTAAAAATTATTAAAAAAAATTAATAATTGGTAATAATTAAAAATAAAATTTATGATGAAATGAACTGAAACATTATTAATGGCAGTTATGAAAGGTAAACCCATTGTCCCATTGTATTCTTGTACTCGAGCAGTTTTGCTGAGAAATGCAGCTGAACCAAGTGCTGAGATGTCACGTAATGTCTCGCCTCTGGCGATGTTCTTATTCAGTTTATTATAATTTAAGTCATACATATTTACATTCTAACAAACAATTTGAATAGTCGCCTTCATCAAGTCTTTTAAGCAGCTGTCCAACATTTAAATTATTAATTAAATGTTGTAATGCAGAGTAATGTGGAGGTCTTAAAGTAAGTAACGCGGAAGTCTTTTTGAAAATTTTGAAAAGGTATTAAAAACGGCATTAAAAGGCATTGAAAAAAAAATTACTTATACCTGCAGATACCCTGTATTAGTAGAATGCGATGAAGTCAGCAGTCCTCACAGCTCTTCCTCTTATCAACACAAGGATACCCTGGAGTCCGAGGTGAAAAAGGTGACCTGGGCCCCCCTGGACCAGATGTCACCGGACTACCGGGGGACAAGGGGAGACCGGGCTTCCCTGGAGCTCCAGGGCCAGTGGGCCTTCCCGGTCTCCCTGGCCGGCCAGGTCAGGATGGGCTTCCTGGATTTCCAGGTAAGTGATCTCCCAAGATATATGCCTTTCACAGTGTGCTGGAAAACAGTGCAGGGGTCTGATTTGATAAATTTGTTTATATTTGCATTGGTGGTTATGTGGTATAATTCTTGCCTGCCATGCCAGAGGCCTGAATTTGAGTCTTGGCTGATGCAGCCTTGCATCCCACAGTTTCCCCTCTGAGCTTGATCACATCCCAGCACTGACTGCTGGGATTGCTGGGAAAAAGTGGTGTTGAGCTGCAGCGATTGTTTGTTGTAGTGTTTTGGAGGGGTATTTCGAGTGTTTGTGTGCTATAACTGTTACGTGGGTGGCTGTTTTATTTTTATTTTTCTTATTTCGGTCGGCGTG
>JAODKM010000016.1:20671886-20686311 GCA_026780845.1 Petrocephalus sullivani | reverse complement strand
CAGGGCACACAGGCAGCGTACCTGCATGGTCTTGGCCCTGTAATGGACACTGTGAATGTTACAGGGCACACAGGCAGTGTACCTGCATGGTTCTGGCCTTGTAATGGACACTGTGTCTGTGTTACAGGGCACACAGGCAGCGTACCTGCATGGTCTTGGCCCTGTAATGGATACTGTGAATGTTACAGGGCACACAGGGAGCGTACCTGCATGGTTCTGGCCTTGTAATGGACACTGTGTGAGTGTTACAGGGCACACAGGCAGCATACCTGCATGGTCTTGGCCCTGTAATAGACACTGTGAATGTAACAGGGCACACAGGGAGCGTACCTGCATGGTTCTGGCCTTGTAATGGACACTGTGTGAGTGTTACAGGGCACACAAGCAGCATATCTGCATGGTCTTGGCCCTGTAATGGACACTGTGTGACATTTCAGGTCATGCACAGAAGTTTGACATGTTCCTTATGGAGAAGTGGCCAATCATACAAGCCTATGCCCTGGATGGCATCGGGGGTGGGAGCTTCTTCACGATGAAACATAAGGTACCTCCCGCTCATGGCTACATGCTGCTCCGCAAGCTATGTAATCTGCTTAGATATATGTGAAAAAAAAGATTACAACAGCTGCTGATCATTTGAAAGAATAAAATTGAATCTAATTGGCAAATCCATAAATAGGTATGTTTCAAAACAATATGGTAAACAGTTAGCATTTCCCACTTTTAAGTTGTATTATACAAGAGCACGAAAACAATTTTTTATCAGTATAATAGAAAAGGCTGCTTATTTACTTTATAAGCTGAGGCCCAGTGTTGGGGAGTAACAGTATGTAATGAAATTGCAAAATAAATGCACGGTAGCACCCCAGTATCATTTCGGCATGTCGACCTCGACTTTGTCGCTTGTCTTTAGTAATTAAAATTATTTTAAGTAAATAATTAATTTACTTGAATTAACATGGTCCATTTACGTTGATATACACAATAGCAGACGACTGGAGAGGCTTGACAAAACTTATGTAAATTACGTAATTTATTTTGATGAAACGCAGTACAATATTTCATGTCATTTTTATTACAGTAATTTCTATTTTTTTCTGAATACTAGGTGAACATTAACAAAGTGAACACTGACTTTTATAATGATTTAAAAGTGCATTTACCGGTACTTCAATGGAAATGATTGTTTATTTATTAGTCATTCTCAGGCATTGTTAAGGCATTATTTTCAGGTTACGTCAAAAACTGGCTTATGACGGGGCTCTCGGAACCAATTAATAATGTAAGGGGGGGGTATGATTGTGAATGTAATCTGTTACAGTTGTTTAGAAAAAATATATTAAATTACAGTTTAATCAAATCAAAATGATAGTGATCGCAAAGGGGTTACATTCTAATATATTATTTTTGGTAAAAAGCGTATTTGTCAAATATACATTTTGCTGCTTTGCATCTTTTTGACATGGAGAAATGCTGTCTTTTGGCATATTTCAGAACAACGTGGGTCAGCAAAGCTTTAAGGAGTTTTCAGCTTTATTGGCCAGTTTAAAGCATTTGTTAGAAAAGTAATCAGAAAGTGAAGCAATAAAAACATTGATGAAGTTACATTGCTTATTACATTTTTAACAAGGTATCTAGTAATTTGTAACCTCTTATTGTTATATAACCAACTGTATGTCAAAAGTATCCTTCCCAGCACTGCTCAGATCATAGAGGACAGACCATATGGACTCAAACTGCCTTTTCCAATCTTCGAGTGTTTAGGATATGGAGTGATTTGTTCAGTGATGGCATTTCAAATATCCGGTATACTGCAATTATCTAAGGGTTCTGTTGACTTAGAATGCAAAGGTGAAATGATGTTATCACCCACTTTTCTTATTGCTTGGATTTTTAGCTGATTGACATGAGTGAGAAGCTCTGGCAAACCTACAGCAGAATGGATCCTATTTCCCTGAACATCTTGCTGACAGAGGTAAGCCAAATGGTGTATTCATCGTCACTCTGCAAGGGTGTGCTATGCTGTGTTGGCCAGCAGGGGGAGGCAATCTCCCCTGAAGTCTGGAACAACACTAAGGCCACCAAAATAAAACCCCCCAAAATTTTGTTCTTAGCTACAAACTATTTGAGCTGATAACATGCCATGAATGTACATTCTGATGCACAGTATTAAATGGCTGTTAAGTGACACACTGCAAAAGAACATCTACATCCATCTTCTGTTCTTCAGGATTTGGAGACATTTGAGAAACAGTGGACCAGCTTTTTCTCCAACTTTGCTATAGAGAGCTACTCGTCCATCTTGGAGCTTTCTGAATCCCAGGCTGGGGAGGTAATGTAATTTGTATGTCATGCCCTTGGTCTGAAAGGGATTTATTATGGAATAGATCGTATTGGTTTTATGTCTGTAACACAGCATCTTCACAATACTTTCATTTTGTAAAAGCCTCTTCTACCAGAGCTTTGGGGGTCCTTTCATTCACAGCTACTTCTTGTAGTAATTTGAGTTGTTGAGGTGGAATTGGGTCTAATCATGTATCAATGTATTGCTCCACAACAGTACACAGACGGTTTGAATTTCCTGGCAATAGTGGCTTAAATATCACTCGTAACCTAACTTTCAGAGTGAGTGTCTGCCGTGCTCATACTCAGATGATCTTCTCAGATGAATTAGCAGCAACATGTTCCCAGCAACATCTGCATTTAATCACATTCCAGTCAGCTGAAGTTTAGCCAGATGTGTATTATATATTTGGTGTAATATTTGGATTACCTAAAAACAACATAAGCTGGTGAATACTATTGTTTCCTAATTTACACTGTCTTCTTGAATTCACAGCCATTCCGCACTTACTTCTCCCATGGCCTCATGTCCAGCCAAATCACAGATAAAAGGTAACCGTGCTGCCTGAACATCCATGCATGAACAAAATTAAATGAATGGATTTCTGCTGGCCCTGCCTCCTAAATGGCAGGGAGGTGCTGCTGATAGTGTCTTACACGACGCCACCTTGGTTTCTCGACACAGTAACAGCCGACACCCCTTCGTGCTCTTTGGAGGCCACTCTACCAAGGAGCAGCTGGACAGTTACTGCTTCAGCTTCCCCTCTGATGGCCACCAGGTCCGAAACACAGGCCCTCAGGGGACTGCAGCCAAGCACATGGTAAGTAGAGAAGTACCACATGCCAAACCCGCAATACTCTCAAGATTGGCCATCGTTTTGGAATAACTAATGGTCAGTGAGGCTTTTAAAAATGTATAATGCACTGCATTGACCCACATTTACCCCGGTAGCAATACGTCGGGCTCTGAAAACATTATTTTGATTTAGGAACCCATCTCCATCCATTTTCTGTAACTGCCTGTTCAGGGTCGCAGGGGGCCCAAAGCCTATCCTAGATGCCACGGGTTACAAGGCAGGGAACAACCGGCACCAACTCATCACAGGGCACACTGACACACCATTCATTCACGCATGCACACCTATAGGCAATTTGATAACTTCAGTTAACTTCAGCATGTTTTTGGACTGTGGAGGGTAATTGGATTACCCAGAGGTAACCCCACAATGATACGGGGAGAACATGCAAACTCCACACACATGGAACCATGGTCAAGACTCAAACCCAGGCAACAGTGCTAACCACTGCACCACCATGCATTGACCACTAATTTATACCACTACACCACAGTGCCACAGTTACAAACCAAAAACGCATGTATTAGTAGAACTATCACAATAGTGTTGCTTTTTAAAATACCACTGAAATACCATATACCGTGGTGTACAACATGTAAAATATGATACTGCTATTAAAAATTTGCCTATATACAACCCAAGCCACTTTATTTTAAAAGTAGTCCATTGCTAAGACAATAAGCCTGTCATTAGCCAAATACATAGTAATTGTGGTATAAGCGAGGTAATGCAGTCCAAGAAGTACATTTTTAAGCACGCGGTTGGGGAGGGAAAGAAATGTAAATACATATTCAGCTGCTGTTTTATTGATTTGGCATTATGTACCTCCTGGTATCCAGCTGTATTATGGGTAAAACTAGACTTGTTTAGTGGTTAGGCGGGTTAAACGGGACTGTGAAGTATGACAAGTGTATTTCATAAGTAAATCATTTGGTATTTAATCACCGACTGCCTGTAGCACTATTGTTGTGATTTCTACCTTGTCAGATTGTGTGTGTTTGTTTCCATAGAGCACATTTAGTGACCAAAATGTCCCCAAAGTGTAGTAAAACCTAAAACTTCCTTACTTTTGAGGACATTTTTTCAGGTCCCCATTTGGTTAAACTCAATTTTATAAAAGTCTGTGAATGCAGTCAATAAAGTAAAAATGCCTAAAGTCTTGTATTTTGTTACTTGCAGTTAAGGTTAGGGCTGGGTAGGGGTTAAGGGAGTTGTGATTTTGATTAGGGTTTTTCCCATAGAAATGAATGGACAGTCCTCACTAAGATAGGGATACAAACGTGTATGCGTTGTGTGTATGCGTGTGTGAGTGTGTGTTTGTGATAGAGGCTCTACAGGCTCTTTGACACTTCATCTTTACCTCTCACTCCCAGGTAGTACAGTGTGTGTCACCGAAGGGCCCTCTGGCATGTGCTCGGACATACTTTTTTGGGACCACCCACATTCCTTGTTTAGGTTTGTTACCCTTGCGTTAACCTTTGATATGACAGTACACCATTAACTTGCTTTGTACCACTATTACATTTCTAAATGAAAATTAAAAAGTCATAATCAGGAGTTTTTATGTACATAATTACTGTTAAATGCACATGCTCTGATAAAGATAAAGCTTGGATTGGATTTTATAATCATCACATCATGATCACATCATCACACTTGGCCTCCAGAGTGATCTCTGACAGGTCCCTCCCCACCCTCTAGAAAGTCATTAGTTTATGTTGCACCCTTGACTATATTTGACTATATTGATACATACATGTTATTTAGCTTTGGTCTCAAAATGCAAACTGCTGATGGCAAGAGGTCAGTAACAGTGCTGCCTTGTTAAACAGGGGGTTCAAAGGATTATGCTCCCCTTTGCCAAGAAGACAGTTGGTCAAGGTTGTTATCATCATGTAGCATGGAAGGAGAAGTTGAACAGTATTTCCAGTGCTCATTGCTACAGTAGCATTGCAACACCAGTCAGTGTGTCAGAAGGTAACGTCTCTTTATTCCTCACAGGGGATGGCAGCAAGTCAAACAAGAGGACGGAAATAACGTAAGTGGCACTTTCAGCAGCACAGCGTCACCATTTGCATGGGTTTTTTGGTGAATCAGTGTGTACATAGTTTGGTATATTGTGGCACTGTGCTGTAACATGTGAAACCCTAAGGGCACTGTTTTTTCTCGTAGGCTCCTGTCTGGGCTGTATGGCGCCATGGTCCAAGCAGTGCTGACTGGCATCAGATGCTACTGTAACACTTCCAGCCCCACCAAGGTAAGGTCTCACAGACCTGCAGCTGTGGAGGGCCAGGGCCTATAATTCTTCATAGAAGTACTGGGGTATATTTTCCGCTCATTTGGTCTTGCCAAAGGAAAAGAAACTTAATAAATTACTTATCGTTTTAGGTCATGCTTTTTGCACAACATGCTAGCCATGTGAAGGATTATTTCAGTAACAGACACTGTCCATTGTGCTGGTCTTTACAGCCAGTGACTGTCAGACTCCATAATCACTCTGGCTCTCAAACTCTCACCTCCTGAAGCAAGCTGTGAATCATTACTCACGTGCACATATTTCTGCTCGCTCGCTCTCTTTGTCTGTCTGTCTGTCTGTCTGCCTGCCTATCCATCTATCTGTCTCACTGACTGTCTGTCCATCTATTTGTCTATCTGCCTGTCTATCTCGCTGTCTGTTTGCATTTGCCTGTCTGTCCGTCTGTCTATCCTGAAGGCTTCTAGCTTGTCCTGCATGGATTATATGTGAAAGAAGAGCCTCTGCTCCTTCCACAGGCATGGGAGGCCGCAGAGCAGAGCCTTCAGTTGTCCTTGGATGCACACGGTCTGACCCTGTATAAAAGCGCTCTTCTGTGAGTCACGCCTTAATCTCGCCAGCACATGGCACTTTCTACCAATCTCCATAATTTAGTGCTTGACGAACTTTTTTGACTGCAGATGTTCTTGACTAAAGTTACCTTACCAGATTCCTTTTCCTGGCCGTCGTGTTATCGCTGGGTCTCATTAAAACCACATTGAGTCCACATTTTTTCCATCTGTAGTTTTGAAAAAGTCCTACTAAACAAACGTCGATCAAACAGAACAATGATGTTGTTTAGCAGAAACGAAATTCTAACACTGTCTGTTCGTACGTCATTTACTTTAAAGTAATTTGAAGACATGGGTATTCTGCCTTACTCTCCAAATCCATCAATCTGGATTCATTCAGCATATCACAGTTGGGAAATTTATGCTTTTTATGCTTTTATACATTTAACTAGGCAACCAAACAGATGCATGCACTAACTCTCTGTGTAGATCATGATAGCACTTTTTTCCAAAATAACTTACAATCTCCTATTTCCAGTAGCTGTTCCCATGGTAATGTGATTTCCAGATTTTCAATGCTACAGGTTAAAAGCTTACTTGTACTTTGAGGGATTATCTCCTTCAAGGCTAGTCTTTCAGTTAGGGTTATGAGATGTTTGGAAATTGTATTCCTCTACACACCCACACAGAGGGATCAATTATGTATTGTGCTGTAACTTCTGGGTAAAATAATATTTGTGATATTTTTACAGATCGAAAACCATATTCAACATTCAAGCTGTGAATAATGAAGGAAGGTTGGTGCATTCCTCTTGTACTCTTGACCCAAATGTATCTCTTGGTGAAAATGCGACTTATAAGCATGAGTAATGTACGCAATGGGATTTGCCCTGCCTGGGGCTTTTAGGGGCAGCAGACTTAGGCATACTCATATACACATTCAATATTTTAGTCCATCATTTCTGTCTGTCATCTTTTTAAGCTACAATTATTTACATTTTTCACAGAGTAATTCCCCTGGAAAGCGTGGAGAGTAGGTTCTTGGTGAAAACTGTGAGTGATTTATCTCATCCAACCTTCAATGAACATTAAGTCATGGAACATATACTAGGCATAAGCTGTTACATTTACTGCCTCTGGAAAGGTCCGTCAACTTCTAAGGTTGAAGCTAAAGTGGTAATTGTCTGTGGGTGCTGCTGTTTGCCCTATGTCTTCATGTAGAAGTTTGATCCCTCCACACAGGCCTTCATGGCAGTCTATGACATCCCTCACCCTCTGGGGGGCAGAGAGGCCCTCGGCTCTCTCGTCTTCTCAGAGTCTTTCCTGGAATCCTGCCTCTACGTCCAAGAGCCAGGTAACACATGCCTCACATAGCCCGCACAACCTGGAGAAGTAAAATGGGACCCTCTTCCAAACCAGATATGTCGCACAGTTTGTGTAAATCCACCTGAAAATATGATTTACCTTCATTAGCATTAAATCAGCTGATTGTCTGTCTGACACATGACATCTCTGGGGTTGGTCCTGTAGATGGCAGTGTTTCCCGCGACAGCCACTTCACCATCCTGACCGCTGACGTCCCACGCTACGTCTCCTGGCTGGTTAGTGCTTTCTTCCTTATTGGGGACCTCTGCTCTCGGTTTCTCCCCCAGGCTCATGACAGATTCCTTCATATAATTTATTTTTAATAAGGAATAATTATGAGTGGAGTTTGTATGATCTCAGGTATAGGTTTCCTCTGAGTACTTTGGTTTCTTCCCACAGTCTAAAGGCATGCAGTTGGGCTAACTGGTGTCTCTAAAGTGCTGGTATCATATTGTGTGTGAGTGCATATGCCCTGCAATAGACATGCATCCCATCCATGGTGCAGCCAGACCTTGTGTAGTGTGCTGCCTGCGATCCCTCCCCCGCTGTGTGCTTCCACATGGCACTGCCTGGATAAGCCATTCAAAGATGGATGGATTGACAGATGGTTGTGCTAAATTGTCCTCTATGTTAGGAAATTATAAGGTGCGTAACTGAGTGTCATGAAGCCTGTTTTAAATGCTCCTTGCTGTGCTGTGTGTGTTTTCCAGGTGGATGAGTGTGAGGTGAAGCTGTCAGAGTGTGTTCAGCACCTGCTGAAGGTAGGAGTGCACCTCAGGTCCCCTTGTTTCCAGCTGCCTCAAAGGAAACAAACTGTTATGCTGCTTTAACGGGATCTGCAATAGATGGTAGCACTCGCTCTAAGGTACACAAGAATTTTAGCAGTGTCTTGCGTAGCAGTATCACGTGTCTCTAAAATTAAGTTACCACATTATGGGGACAAATTTCCCCTCAATGTGATAAAACATGATATTTTGACGTTGTGGGGACCACTGTTTCCCTCCCCACTAGGGGAGACTCGGTTTTACAAAGTCTTGTATTTTTTTGCTTACTTATGGGTAAGGTTAGGGCAAAGTAGGGATTAAGGGTGTCGTGATTGGGGTTAGTGTTTTTCCTATAAAAATGAATGGACGATCCCCACAAAAATATGAATACAAATACCAGTGTGTGTGTTTGTGTATGAATGTGATAGGAGGAAGAGGAAACCTGTTTCGGGGTGGCGCTGTCAGCAGGGGACACAGCCCTGGTGTACTCCTCCGGGCTGCTAGCTACTGCTGACGAAGGTGAGGCCCTGTGCTGCTCCCTGCAGCTTTCCTGGGCTGCCTCCCGCAAAGTGCCCCAGTCGCTGCCAAAGTGTGTGTTACACCAGTGACACCTGTCCACAGCACGCTGACACCGCTTGTCAGTCTGTCACACCTTCAAGCAGTGTAGAGGTAGCAATCATAGAACAACTGACGTTTGTGAGCTCGACAGTTATACAGCTATGGCTTCTTGCATACTCTGGAAAACACATAGAACACACTGGAGATACATGCATGCAAAAATACCAGTGTTATTCAAAAGAGCATTTTCAAAATTGTATTAGTCCACATTAACAGATCACCATCCATCCAGCTATTCCTATTCATTCAGATTGTCCGCATTTGTCTAATCTTGAATTGCAGGTAAAATCAGCTTCTTCTCTGAGGGGATCCTCTTTGTCCATCCTCAATATGGCAGCGTGACCTTGCCAAGGAACCTCATCAGCACCCTTAAATTTTACCAAGGGGTAGGCCACATGTCTCTGCCATTTTCTGGTTTATTGAAGGACCTTCCTTCTTTAATTACAGATACTGCTATTACAGAGTGTGCAGTGCTCTCCATGGGTATTTAAACCTAGGCTGGAGTAGTATTATGGTAATACAGTATACTGTGGTATTTGTGCATAATATGGTATTTTTGGTAATCACAGTGTTTTGGTATATTGTGATATTTTTGTTCTGCAAAATATATCACATGGAACCCCTCTGCTTGGCAAATTGTACCATGGGGAGCCGTCATTAATGGCTTTAATGCGCATTAATTCAGCATTCTTACTGATGAATTCTGTGCATTATTCTTAGTTTTAAGTGGAAACAAGCAAATTCTGTGCTGTGAAACACTGGACAGCCCCAAAGCAAATGAACACAGCTACATAGTGACTGGTTTTCTATGAGGTCATTTGGAGTTGAGCTCTGCTCCGCTTCAATGCGTCGGAGGTGGCCGTGTTTGGATGCCACGGAGCTGTGTGTTGGCTTTAATCGAGCTCGGCGTTCCAAGTCTCGACGGCGTCTCTCACGGGCCCAGGGACACAGACGCTCGGAAACGCCTCAGCTGTCAGCAGCGCAAACACGGAAGCCGTGGCTCTTTGTTTTCTTAAGCGGCAGGCCCCCCGAACGTGGAGGGAGAGGGACCACGCCACTCCTGGGGGGCTGGAATGAAGCGCCGCTTTGCATTCATGTTATCGTAGTGTAGAGGGTTTGGTAACAAAGCTTGTTTTGGAGAGCGGCTGTCCCCCGGGGCCAGCGGAGCGGTGCGCCCTGAATACCAATGGAGCCTCAAACACGGGCCTCATTCTTGCCCCGGTGCTGCCCTGTCACTCCGCAGCCATTCTACTGCTGCTGCCCCGGCTCGCTGGCCAAGTCACCTCCGGGCCTTTCGGTACCAGGGATGTGGCTCATGTTCTGGATTCTTCTGTGCTTTTTCTCGGCTCCCTGTTTTTCTGTATGAGATTTCCCTGCTTGAAATGATAGGCGCTTACTGTTTAGCTGGTGAACATTATTGAAAGAAATATCAGCTCAAGTTCTACCCTCGTTGCATATTTCTGTACTTGATTGTGTCGTCTTTGTGTGTTTGACAGGATTCGTCTAGGACTGTGGCAGTCATTTTTCTGGAGTACAAGAGTTCCATGCTCCCCTTCCTCCCATTCCAGCTCCATAGCGCCTCCCACAGGCTGGCTTTTGGCCTGCAGGCCAAGTCCAAGAGCTATAGGTCCTTTTGCACACAGGTAGGAGCTGCTGTTGGCAGGCAGTAGAGGGAGCTGTGATCTATTGATGGCCTTGAGTAGGCCTCATGTGTGAAAGCCTTTAGGTATCTTAACACATCTGATTTTTCCTCATCATTAACGGGGACCATCCCTCACCCGCCCCCCACATCCTTACACTGCTCGTTGTGCTGCAGGTGCTCCCCATGTGGTTGCAGCAGACATGCGACGTCGGGAAGATTGTCCAGATGGTCGGCAGGGATCAGCTGACCCCCGAGCAGAGCACCATGTCAGTCATGCTACACAGTATATCACATTTTTGCTTCTTACGTGCATTCCCTCTTTTATGGTTAAATGACCGAGCTGTCTTGCAGATGGTTGAGCACAAAACTAACTGCACTTTCTCCTACAGGCTTTGCCTACTCGAGCGCCTGTATGAGAGTCACGCCCCCCTAACCAGCCTGCCCGGTGACTGCATGAAGGCCTCAAGCACGGCGCCCCCGGAACTCGAAGCGTATGTAGCCCCTTACCTGGGCTCTTTGGTCTCTCTTTCTATTACTTTGCCTGAGGCCGCTGTCCTGCTCCGTGCTGTGTAACATTCTGCAGGGCTGACACTAACCTACTGTCATGTAGATGTTGGTGTCTCTTACACAGTGACTGCCCTGTCATGGTCCATGGTAGCTTCCTGCAGGGTACAGTAGTTCGGTTTATGTTTTTCAGCCTGACGGCCCTTACAACCTCCGTGTTCCCCTAGGTTCCTGCAGCACTTTGCCCTCAGCAGCATGGGCCAGGAGGTAGTACAGAGAAACCACCTGGAAGTCCTGTTCAGCCAGAGGGAGACCTCCCCTCATCAGCACACCCGAGACTGCAAGGTGGGTCCGCCGTGTGCCGTCTGGGGAATGACCACTACAGTGAGGAATGTATGAGTATAACGCGTTGTGCTTGTGCGTGCATTTCTGTTTGTACAGATTGTGATGACCATTCTAACTGGGATTCCCGGGAGCTGCAAGGACAACCTCTGTAACTTCTTGATGAATCTGAATAAGTCTTATGGAAGGTAGGGCACATTTATATTCAACGGCAGCTTTCACAAGGAAGTGCTTTGTATTTTCAATTTTTTCCTTCTGTCTCCATACGCGTCCGTGCTGTGCTATGATGGCCCACAGGTGGATGGTGTACCGCCCCCCTCTGGACAGACGCGAGGTGTTCTGCAGAGCGCACTTCCAGCGATACCTGTCTTCTCTGCTGGAGAGTCAGTTGAACACTGGAACCCGGTTCTCTGGCCTGAGTCCCAGCAAGTGCCGGCTATTAGTGCTCACCCCTGGGTAAGACCACATGCTATCTGCAGGGGGCAATACTGTCAATGCATGTCTGTACCTATCTGCACAGTCAACCAGCCTTCTGTGTGCTGAGTTTTTGAGTATCTGAGTTGGAGTGTACTATTGCTTAGTCTGGGACAATCAGAACAAACCGTGGGTTAAAGCAGTTGATGACAGGTAGCACTCAACAACTCCATCCACAGTTTGAAATCCAGCTTTGTTGACAGCCCTCTTTAATTGTAGACAGCCGAACTGTCACATTAACCAACTGTATACTGTAGGTTCTACCTCATTGATTTTGACTTCTTATTGTTTTTCAGTGTTTCAGTATATGTATGGAAATCTCTTTTCCATATTTACACAATGCAATTTAAATAAGAGATTAGAACTGTGGAGGCTTGAATTCTGTGGTTGATGGTGGAGCTCATAAGCCCCTGATCCAGAGTCAATGTTGCATGTGGAGCTGCACTCTAACCCAACCAGACTGTGCCAAGTTCCACAGCTAGGCATTTGCTGTCCTTTAAGCACACAAACGCAGGATCTCCTTGCGAAAGCGGCATATTGGAAAGCGCCTGTGTTCTTCTCCACTGTCCTCAGAGAGCTGTGGATGTGTCAGGTCATAATGAGCCCTCAGAAAATACCGTGTTGGTAACTGACACTTGACTTCAGAAAATTTGTGTACTTTATGTCAGAGCTGCTTGCCTGTTGTGTCATAACGTTCAGAACAGGGCAAACCAAAGGTATTGGCATTTTTTTAAATCAAATCCATTTGTAGTACCATACATTAGCTGCATTTCACACTTTAGTGTAGGCTAATGGGTGAATTACCAAACAGAATAATACTGGAAGAGAAGAGAATATTGTTATTTTGTTAATGACATATGTTGTATCATAATTATGTGGTGTAAATATTATCATTGTCCTGTTCATCTGTTCATTGTAATGATTAGAAGGAAAGCAATAGCAATGTCTATAGATCAGACTGGGTAGAAAGTTAGGGATGTAGAAACTGGCCCAGTTCTGTCAAAGAGCGTTAGAGAGCGGATGGTGTGAAGCTATGTAAATAATATTCAAATGGTATTTTGGAATTGAGTCTACATTGTATTACATTCCCTGGTCAAATCACAACGGAGGAAGCTGTCACCTTTATAGTCACCGTATTTTCACTATATTTATGACATTCCATAGTCCGTTGGATGTGAATTCCGTGGTGATTTACATACCTCATATCTACCTGTATTTTGTCCTCGCTGTTACATGACCTACCACATCTGAGGGTGTAAACAGCAGCGCCTTCTGCTTTTATCCCGCTCGCATCCTCAGAAATACAGAAGTAAACAAAAAAGAAGTAAACAAAAAACAGCATTCCCAGCGGTATCAGCCATCGTATGTTACCATGGGCAGCCGTGTCACGTCTCAGCGTGTCAGTGGCCACTAGCGACGGCTCCTGCTTCTGCTCTTGCACACCAGTCAGAAAGCTATCTGATCCTTCCCACGGTGCTGCTGCGGTGCACGAATCCGTGGCTTATCTCTTCTGCTCATGGGACTCCTGCCTGACATGCGACTGTTGACATGTCTGTGATTCTGTCACTCACGGAAGGTCAGGACAACTTATTCCTCACAGTACATAAGGTCACGTTGCTCTTCTGCCGTTAGGTCTGCTGTACAAATGGTAGCATTATTCACAAATTCATAATCTGTGTATTGTGATTCCTACTGTACTGTAATGCATATGGAAGGCCCTGAAACAGGGGTACATTATCTCTGTTCCTTTCCATTTCAAAGTGTTTCCCTTTGAAGCTCTTAATGTCCTTTAGCAGGGCATCCCTATTCTTTTAGGGAAACATGGACACTTGGCCTCACGCCTGCCATCTTCCTTCCACTTCAGATACACAGATGTAGCAGACGTCGTGCAGGCGGTGCTCGCCCACCCAGACCCCGAAGTTCGGGATACCTTCAGCGTGGGGGCCGTTACTGCCTGTGTGGACCCCCTCAGCTCCTTCATGGGGCACAGGTGAATAAACTGGCCAGAATTTACATTAATTGTAAATAATCATCCAGCCAAATTAGAGTGAAATGAAAATGACATGGATCCTTTTACATTAAGATTTATAATTTATAGGTGGCTCTGTGGGTACTGCTGTACTCTCATACTTCCAGCGTAAGTGAGGGTTCCCTTTTTTAAGCTGGGGTTTGCGTTTGGCATGAAGCTCAGTGAGTTTAGGAGGCTCTGGCTGTGACATTTTGTCGGTAGGTCACCAGTTCAAATCCCAGGATCAACAGAGTGATTTCACCACTTGCCCCTTAAGTATGACCCTTAATCTAATTATTGTTCTGGGAATTGCCTTTCTAGAAGAATTGTATATCTCTTTGGACAAAAATGTGTCTGCTTAGTAAATAAAGTGTCCACTGCATGCACATCTAAATTCATGTTATTCAGCTTTTCTCTGTGTTGGTTACATGGGGCTCATTGTTGCTTCAGTGGAAATGGTTAACAGCCCTAGCTTTGCACAGGAATGACATGGAACTACCTACAGCTTAAGCTATTTCACCAATTAAGAATATCAGCTGCCACTTTACAATAAGCTATTTATTTCAGCCTAATGTGCTGCGTTGAGCTACCTGAAAACCTGTATTATTCGCGGGCCCCCCCCCCCCCCGCTCCGCCCTCGCGCCGCCCGTCTGCCTCTGTTTTCGGTTCTTGCGTCTTTTTTGTTTTTTTTTCTTTTTTGTTG
>JAODKM010000016.1:20657858-20671786 GCA_026780845.1 Petrocephalus sullivani | reverse complement strand
ATCTTTTTTTTCCCCCCCATGTCTTCCGGTGTTCAGCCAGTATAACTTGTTTCTTTGCCCCCCCCCCCCCCCCAAGCTGTTTATCACTTAACTGCTGATGGCATTTATTAAAGGATTAAGTCTGTCTGATTATTCCTTTATTACTCGTGGTTCTGTGTGCTTTGAGTAGGGATAAATAAATAAGCTTAAGTACTAACAAACACCTCACTGAAGAATGCTGTGATAATAAATTAACTAATACATATGTTTATTTCTGGGGTTGATTTACCCTTTTTAGTTTTACCTGTATTTCATTTCAGCTTCAGGGAAAGCAAAACGTTTCCATGCTCAGTGAATTTAATTTGTTTATTCTGAACAATGTAACTCAAAACTAATGTTGGAACATGATGTAAGAATATTTGAAATTTGAAATTGTTCGTTGTATCTGACTTGGGCCCCAAAATATGTTCCTCAGGATTGTCCTGTACTAGAGAAAATCAGGGATTCATTTCCCTATTAAAATGTACCTCAGTGAGGCACTTAACCAGTTATGGCATCAGTGTGAAGGAATAATCAAGCCTGATTTATATGCTTTGACAGTGTCACGTGTCCCACAAATAAAAATTAATTTTACATTTTGTGTCATTTTATCCCTGGTGTCACACTTGGGATTCTGTTGGTGTCGTGGACCTGTCAACATGGCGGGCACGAGCTGGTCACATAGTCTGCTTATTTTTATATCAAATACATGATCAGCGGAGTAGGACTTATACAGTAGTCCCCTATATCTATAGGTGATACATTCCAAGACCTACTGCAGATAGCCAAAATTATAGATGATGGCAAACCATCTGCAGACCCCATATATAACATGATTTTCATGAGCATATATATGGTAAAGTTTAATAGATAAGTAAGTACAGTAAGACATTGCCTATATTAATTGCAGTAATCATAAAGTACATTATACAGTACTATACTGTCTTGTGTGAAAAGAATACTGATGTTTTAGCGTGATTCTCAGGAGATGGTAAAGCTCTGAAAAAATAGCATGTATCAAGGTATGGCGGAGCAGTGAAATTCATCGTTTTATACTCGTCAAAGAACAGCGAAACAATGAAAAACATAGTCTACTGTTACACATTTTGTATCATGTACCTGTACATAATCTATAATGTGAAAAATATATTTATTTAGAAATATCAGCCTATTGTGGGTACTCACTGGCTTACAGCCCTGTACTTGTCTGATGCACAGTTTGAAACTTATGAACCACGAGTAACTGAAACTGAAACCAGCAGCAATTTTAATACATTAGTTCTACTGAACAGCAGTTTATGAACAGCAATCTACTGTTAAAAATTATGTAAATATATAGTTTTAAAGCATTTTCTAATTTTTTTTCCTTGCAGATATACGTTTCCCAAGCTCTTAGAACAGTGCAGCCATGGTAAGTTGTGTAGTTGCTTACTCCAACAACTAAGGGAGGTGTACTTCATTCTTTATTTTGTATTTTCAAAATGTCTTATCTATACGAACATTGTCAAGCTGCGAATAAATAGCTAACTTAAGCTAACATAGTGCAGCTGTGAATAAATGGCTAACTTAAGCTAACATAAAAAGCTAACACAGTGAATCTGCGAATAAACTTAAGCCGCATCTAACTTTGCCATTAGTTTAGGCAATGTGACCAACCATGTGCATGGAACACAACGGTAACAGAATCCACAACCACACTGAGGAAGCACGACAGTGCCTGAGACGTGGATCCACAGCCACGCCCACTTCCCGCCCCAGTTAACATATATTTTCATGTTGTGAACTTGAAAATGAAAAGGCAAATTGGAAAATAGCAGCACAAAGTAGGAAATGAAAAGTCATGTTGGAAAATGAAAAGACAAAAAGGTTTTTTTTTTTTTATCTTTTAATTATTCACAAATGGCTCATGCATGAGTGGAAAGTTAAAATGCAAATAGGCTTTTTTCATTTTGGCAGAATTTTTTGTACATAGGCTTAGAAAACAATGTCAGAGTAGTACTGTATTTTCAATTTATCATTTTCATTTTAATATTTTGCGGGAAATGCCTCCCATAAACAGCTGGTTATCATCATACCTTAAGCAATCATAGAATATGGGTAACATGTTGTGCAATAAATAGGATAAATAAATCTCACTGCGCTTTTTTGTTTTATCCTGTCCAAGTCGTGGCTGTTGTTCAGAAGCTCCGTTTCATGTTGTTGTTCCATGCTGCTAGCCATGAGGCAATATCTTCATTTGTGGCATATTCAACAGCTGGGCAAAATTTTCTGATGGATATGATGACCTGTCCAGGTGGATCGTGTTGTTGTTTATATTTTATTTATTTGTTTCTGCTTGGCATGGACAGCGTGATGCCTATAAGTTTCTCACCTCTTTCAGTGGGAGGTCCTTTTCTTTGTTTGCGCTGATTTCCTGTCTGAAGGCTTATCAGAAGCTGGAGGCCTTTGGGCTTCTGGACTGTTGGAGACCACCTATGGTGGCCTACTGGTCTTCCTCACTTAACCGCAGTGGGTAGTGGATGTCAGAGAATTCTTGCACAGTGTGAGACTGCGCATCTCTGACTACCGGTGCCTTTCCCTGCCAGTTTGCCTGTTGCTTGGAGGCAGCTTGGCAAAGATCACAGTTGTGTATTGGCAAGGAAGATTTATGCACAGGGCTGCCCTGCAAGGGGCGCATCTCAGGACCCTCAGGCAATGTGCAATGATACCCAGGGTAGTTCAGTGCCCATCCTGAAAGTAGGCTCAGAGTCAGCTTTAGTTTGTCATGTGCATGATATATTCAAGAAATTTAATTTGTTATGCATTTTCATACAAAATTAATTAAATCTGTATAAATATGACACTGCACTAAAACTATAACAGCTCACTGCTACCCGTCAGAAAGTTTCCAAAGCAGAATATCTCTGTTGTTCTTCACTCTGCTATTGCTATCACGTTATTACAGCAGTGGCACTCTTGGACTTAAGCTAAGATTCTGACCTAAATGCTCTTCTGTGGGCCCCAGGTTTGGTGAGCAACATAGTTTTTACGGGGCTGACCCAGGAGCCACGACACCCTCTTCTGAAGCAGGTACAGCAGCTAGTACGAGCTGCCAACCCTGGTGCCGCCTTCATCCTGGCCGAGAAGGGCGCTGTGACCAGGTGAGTTTTATTGCTGCTGCCAGGGTTGGTAGGATAAGTTAAAGAACAAGTGTAAAACTGATCTTCCTCAAATAATAATAATATGACATGCCCTCTATAGGAATGAAGATGTAGAGATGATCCTGTCTGAGAGGAGCTTTTCAGAACCCCAGATGCTAACGGCCCGTTACCTCCTTTACCCTGGATGGTATGCATCCTCCTGTGTTGTCGATGAGTTATACCTGGGGCACATGGACACCTGACAGCAGAGTCATACCCCTGGTCTTATCGGTTAAGTGTAGCTATTAACATTTATAGGCTAATGTTCTGGCAAAATGTAGCCCATCTCTGAGGCTCAGAGAAGGTTTCAGGTGATTGGTTAGGACAGGGGTGCCAAACTCCATTCTTGGAGGGCCAAAATCCAACACAGTTTACATATTTCCCAGCTCAAACACATCGTAATCAGCTAATTACCAGGTTCAATAGGTATGTTTGAGCAGGGAAATTACAAACTGTGTTGGATTCTGCCCCTCCGGACTGGAGTTGGGCACCCCTGGGTTAGGATTTTGATAGCAGAGGAGAATAAATGTAGTAACTGTCAATGTGTGTAGTTACTGATTGATATTTCTGGTGCTTGACAGCAATGACTGTGTTTGTGTCCAGGAATGTGGGGAAGTTCTACTCCGGTGACATGTCGCCCACAATGAACCACCACTGTGTGACCTTCAGTCGTCCGCTTGAACGGATGCATTTCATGGCTAGATGCAAAGGTAGGACCTTGACATGCCACAGACTCACTACACATCACACTGTAACTCACACTGCCAACTTCTTGCTATCCATGTGCTTAAATCATCCCCTCTTATCTTCCACAGAGTTGAAGCCTTTGAGACCTGACCCTTTCTGTGGAAATATCTACCACATTTGTGGTAGAGTCAAGTTTTCTGGTAAACGTTCCCTACTAAGTGTGTTGCTTTCTGGTAAACACTGCCTTTTTTAGTAGTGCATAAACTTCTCTTCTGGATTTGACGTGAGCACCTTGGACTCGAACGGTGTGGTATATTTTAAATTTTGGCAGTCATTTACTCCTCTTTCATTAGACTGTGTTTTCAGTATGGAAGTCATTCTTTCCACCTACCTGGAAGTGTGCATTTATTATAAATGTGGACTTTCTTGGTATATGCTTTATGTTAATTGTATTTCAACACAAACAGTATTGAATATTTTAGAGGAAGTGCTCATCTACCGAAGTTGTAATACGGTAGGAAACTTGGTGGTGTTTCTGCGTCTTATGTCATGTAGAACATTTATAGTTCAAGTCATAAATGTTGGTTCCTCTTGGTTTTCCTTTCTTTTTCCCACATGTTCTCTGGATCGTTTTTCATTTGCACAGTGAGAACGTGCTGCTGTTTACACAACCAAACGAAGTGGCGATGCCTAGTAGTACAGTACAACGTTAACGTAATTAAAAGTGACTGTACCCATTGGCAGACTGCAGGCAGGATTATTGTGCTTTAATATTAGAGATCTTATTGAGTGGCTAAATTAGGATCCAAGGATCCAAGATAAAATAATGCAGAATACCAATGGGACAGGAGAAGAGAGCGCAGTAAAATTAGCATGGTGGTTCACGATGCCACAGGAAGACAGCTCACAGCAGCTGCATTGTTTAATTTAAACTACCCCGCATGTTTGAAAAGCACATGTCCATTTCCTGACTGTCAGCACCTTCTTGCTTGTACATTGCCTGAGGTGTGTGTTATGTTCAGATATTGCTTGGACATACATTTTATTGGTGTAGCCCAGTGGTGCATATGCATAACCTTTTCATAGCATTAAGGTAACATTTTATGAAGATCACATTAGTCTTTTGGCATGGGGCAAGTTGGTGTTTGGTGCCGTGAGTAACAGCTGTTCTTCTTCAGACTCAGACAAGCTAATGGAGGTGAGATTCAGCTCAGTAAGTGGAACTCTGAGCCTGGTCCCAGCAATGGAGGGTTCCAACCCGACCACCCACATCTGTTCCCTGCAGTTCTATGGGGTGGACCTCACCATGGAGGGCCTCAAGGATTGGTTGCGCCAATGCACTCTGCAGGTACATGATCATGACCCATTAGCCCTTAATGGGCAAAGACCTTACCCCCCATGCTCAGTGCAATGAGGAAGAATAAAGGAAATGAGAGTATAGCCAAAATGAAGTAGTAGAACATGGTTAACATTGAGTGTTGATGAAGAGTAGCATGTGGTTGATGGAGTGTTGAAGTAGAGTAGCTACTAGAGCTAGTAGAGTAACTCAGATTTATGTTTTTTGTTTAAAGCTTTTTAGACCTATTTTTCTTTTAAATGTCAATCCAGAAAGCTGCAAGGAAAGCCTTAAAAACAAGGAAGACACTGACCCCTCAGGAGATCCGGACCATCCATGTGAGTCATCCAAAATGAATATTTTCCTTCCTGTTCTTTCACCAGAATGATTTATGATGGTTATACACCCACTGATGAGCCAAAATATTATGACCTATACAAAACAGATGTTGTAAAAACAGGGCTGGGATTCATGGTAAGATGGAAAGCTAAAAGCGCCTACTTCGTAGTCGAGCTGAATGCAGAAAAAATGGACAGGGATAAAGGTCCAAGTGACATTAACAAAGGGCCAAATCACTATGGCCGGACAACTAGGTCAGAGCATTTCTGAAATGGCAAGGCTTGTGGGGTGTTAACGGTCAGCAGTAATGAGTACCTTCTGTGGCACAATTGGCAGATTTGATGGGGTTCACGGGAGTAATGTGTCACAGTGCACAGTGCGTGGAGCCCTGCTCGAAGCAGCTCGCATTTAAAAGTGATAAGTTTATGATTATGAATTGTTGCATTTTGGTTAAAAACCAACCTGGCTTATTTTCTGACCTAACAGATTATGTAGACTGCACTTGTGTACACAGTATGTAACTCATAAGCATTAGCTTGCTTTCTTTACCTTTGCTGTTGGCTTTTGACCTACTTATGTATAATTATGTTTAATAGCTTCTTCATGCCTTCTTCAAATTGTCTAATACCACTAAGAGCCTAAAACTGAACACCTTTCTATATTTTCAGGTGGCTCATCACTTAGACCCTCTGCCAGCAGGGTACTTCTACAATGGGAGCCAGTATGTGACCTTTTTTGGGGAGAAAATGACCTTTCATCCATGTATCCTTTCACATTTTCACAAAATTGATCTTTACACGTGATATGTGCTGGTTCAGCCCATAATTATAGTTTGAAGGCCTGTGCTGTGTTCTCCTTACCTGGAGTTTATCCAGTGATGGAGGAGTTCATTGATGAGTATTTGGAAGAAGCCAACAAAGAGATTGAGCGCTTCAACCACCAGCTGGAGCAGCAGTGCCAGGGCGATCTGTTTGACCCCTAGACACGACCGTCCGCAACATTCACATCCTCCAAGGGAAGTTATGGGTGGGTCAGGGAGGGGGGTCCTACAACAGATATAGCATTAATTATTTATACAAGAGGCTGATATGGTCATCTCTACACCTAAACCACACAATATAACTGTACAAGATTCTGCTCTATATAAATATGAGGCTCCTTCAAAGTCGTGACGGGCTGAGTTGGGTAAAATACGCAGTGAAGTCTGCATTTAGACTGCAGCATCTCTGGTCTCATGGGCAAGTTATCAGATCCTCAAAGCGTGCTCATATGAAGAGGCTGTTGATAGCAACCCAATACTGCAGCCACCTGTTATCCTGCAGAATTTATGTTGCCACAGATTCATAATGAGCCTTATATCACCTTTTGCAGTTTAGATAAGTGTCACACTATCTTATCTAACTATTGTCTGTTCTGCATCTAGCTTCTTTCTGGGTGACCTACAGAGAATAGTATATGCCTAAAGAAACTAGCTGTTCCCTTCAACACGTTTCGTTATACTGAGCTCCAGTCATTGGCAGAACATCACGTTTTGCAACGGGATTATGGGGGTTTGGGTTGTTGGGTTGGGTTGGGCAGCTTAGCTGAAGTTCGGGTAATGATTATAGGCATCCTTCTGGAATGCCTTTGCTGTGTGTGTGCAGAGTTTAGCCTCTGCAGCAGTAGGTCTGTTGCAGCACTATGCTCCAACAGTTGTGTCTTCAGTCCTATGCATGACTAATGCTTGTCTAGGTGACTGACCTAGTTAGTCCGAATTGCAGGAGGGGTCCAACAGTATTTATACAACAGCTGAATATAAATTTCATTTTAAAAATGCAATGTTTCTAGAAGAATTGCTTTAAGGTCAGCTGTCTTTATTGCACGGCAAAATTTTCTTGCCTTTTCTTGACCTTGATGAGAGTAAGCACACAGTGTCCACAGAATAAACAGACAGCTGGCTACTTGCATGGTGAACCCTTCACCACTCGAATACCATATTTTTTGCACTCATTGGAACAACTCTATCTGTACCGCTTACTTACTGAGCTGTTTCTTTGGGTTAAATATAGAGGGATCGACTGATTTTTAGTATTGTCCTAGGTATAGCCATTTAGAATGGATTGGCTTCACGGTGGCTCAAGGTAGGATAATGTAGTTCAGATCTTGTGGCCTGAATTACGCTGTGTTTAACATACACATGTCTTGTGTGCAGAAAGTATCAGGTTTCATGAACAGGTCACGTGCATTAGATAGAATTGACCTTGAAGTTGATCTAATTCCTGTCTTCAGCAGTCTGGACTGACGGGATCAATCAGCCCTAACAAAGAATGCCAGTGATAGGATGACCAAAGACTCCATGGCTCTGTATAAATGCTGTGGGCCCCTCGGCTTTGTCACTTTTGAGAGGGATCTAAGATCAGACCCTGACCAAGCTCTCTGCTTGAAAATGGTCAGGGTGCCGCTGATGTCTCCTAGACCCCAGGAGATGCTACAGGTCCCCTCATAGCAACTCTAGGCAACGTGGTGTCTGGAAAAAATCCTACTTATGTTGTCTTTTTCTAATATTAAGTGCAATTTTATTCAGCAACTTCTGTACACCTGCCCTTGGACGCTTTAAGGATTGAACATTTTAAACTATAAATTGCTGACCCTGCCAGTGTACAGATGTCCTCACTGTTGTCTTACATGTTTGGGAAGGAGAAAATGTCATTGTGAGTCCCAGACAGCTGTTGGGTGCATTGAGGGTGATTCAGGTTTAATCCCCTTCACTTATGCTTGGAATCTGTTTGATCTAAACCAAGCTTCTGGACTCATCGTTTGCTGTGCTGCTTACCATGTGCCTGACAACCATCAGTCTGTGCAGACTCTGAGTCCTAAATGTAGCATTCTCTGCTTTTCTGTTCTTCATCCAATTTGAAATGTGGCTAGTACTGATGGGATTAAGGCATTAAGAGCATGTAGGGTGCAGCCTAGCTAGGGTGAAATTAAGTCTTTCGTACATGTGATAATGTATTATTGATTTAATAGGCCTTCGATTGCATGAATATTGCAGTCCTCAAAGGGTCCAAAGGGTATATGAAATATTTACTTCAGTAAATCGTACTAAAAAGTAATTACTCTTTATGTACTTTTTGCATGTGTTAATATGAGATCTGTTTACTTGTATGAAACGGCCTTTCACCAAACTGGTTCCTAAGAAGTCTGCATTCTTTGAAGTATGTGAGAAGAATTTAATGACCTCTACAAAATATATTTTTTGTATTTAATACTGTGAATTGGTTAAGAAATCCAGGAGATTAGTATTTTAATAATAAAGTATTAAATAAAAAGTGAACCTTTTAGTGAAAAAGAAAATCTGAGGAACGCCATTGGGGGTTCTGCTCCAGCAAGGCCTTGGCAGCGGCTGAGCTGAGCATCATTAGGATGCGTATGGTTTGCCTCTCCTGCAGGGATACAATGAGGGCGGAGGGACCCTCTTAGCTCAGTCTTGGTGAAAGGAGTCTTAGTAAGCTGTTCTTTAGGAAGTATTCTACTCAACCAGAGGGGATGTGGCAGAGTGGGGACCCCTCCAGCTCCAGTCCAAGTGGAAACGAATCAAGTAGACCAAAAACAATAAGGACTAGCTGCCCCAGGGACATTCCTGGTGCCCGGAGGACAGCTTGCATCATGTTACCATGGCTTAATCAGAAAGATTGGAACAGGAGCGATGCCAATTCTGAAGGCTCCCCTCAGCGTCTCCCAAAGTGGTGACAGAGATCGGGCGTGATGGATGGCATTTGGTTGGGGCTCTATCCTTGCGTTAGGTGGCCCCCACAGGAGCCTGGAGCACCCCTTCCCCCCACTGCGCCAGCACCCCCTCTGTGCCACGCTGACATAACCGAGTGCTGTGTGTTCTTATAACGTAGAGGCTAGTGGTTTTGTCACTGAAGTTATAGGACAAAAACGTGATTGGGAGTCAAAGGGAGGGGTTATTCTAAGTTATTTATATACACACTTCTGTGCAATGAAAACAATCTCTTGCCTTAGCATTCATTGTTTTAATGTCAGGAATTGCTCAACTCCTGTAACTCAGTGGTGTTTAGTTTTTAAGGGTGAATAATTTATTTAAAGGGCCCAGATTTTAAATTTGCACTTTCTAATAAGAACAGAAATTTGAATTCTATATATTTGTATGATTTTGTTACCAAATAAGGTGGCTGATTTTGATACATTCAGTATCTACAAGAGAGGCTTGTTCCTGGACAGAATCCCTTTATCAGAACCTCCTCCCTCACTTTTGAGAAAAAAAAACACATTAAGCTCTGTAAACTGCTGCTATCAGGTGTCCTGCTTACTTTCTGTATTGGCTCAGTGCTCTCAAACCAGAGTGGACCAGTTTTGGCTGACCTAGGACTTAGGGCTAAAGGAAAGAGGAGCTGAACTCCAGATCTCAGGCCAAGCAGATACTGATGACACTGGCTGCCAGGTCGCAGGGGATAGGAGCACCTGCCGTGGTCATGTAAGAGGTACTTTAAGTTTAGACTGTGAAATTCTGTGAAGGGCTCACCGCTTCTTACCTGCCTCCTGTCTCTGTAATCCATACCATAACAGCCGTGGCTCTCATTCTGCAAGCACAGGAACAAGCCTCTTATGTGGAGAGAGAAGTCTACTGAAATTGCACAAAGCCCTTCAAGCTGAGATACCAGCGAAATGCTCCCTAACAGATGGGTCTTATTCTGAGGTTTTATGTTTGCAGTTTTTGGTTCCGTTCGATAGTTTTGGGGTTTTGGGGTTTTGGGGCTGTTCCAAATGTTTCTGAAGACTTTCCTTAGTCTATAAACTCTAAAATATTTTAAACAAAACTAAAATCAACTTCAAAAACTTACCTCAGTTCTGAATTAAGATTATTTTTAGTCTAGTTGGATAAAACTTATTCTAAAGACTAAAAATAATTTCAGGATATCATAAATGTGACTTGAAATGTGCCATATATATTTACATGTTGCTGTTAGCTTTACTTTGGAAAAAATAAATTTGACGAAACAACTTAATTGTATTTGCACAATGCTACTGTTTTTTTCCTATGACTTTTTATAGTATATGTATCACAAGTAAATCATTAAAATCTATATTAATATTGGTAATTCCTCTGGTTTTGTATTATCCTATGATTTGTTTTCGTTTGTTGCAGGTTTTTCTTATGTATGCAAACACTGCAGCTATAAAGCAAATAAAAGGCTTTGTTCACACATTGAGCTCACCTTTCATTTGGCACCCGTGTTCTGCCTCATGCATTTTCTCTCATGTATAAGCTGTGGTGAATCCAGCTCATAGCCCTAATAGTCCCTATTTTCATTGTCAGGAAATGTTGCCACATCAGAATGAGGTTTTGGTACTTGGGCAGGGGCGAGCAGCAGGTCTTAGGTCTGATTACTGAGTGCCCTTTTCCATCACTGACAATCACACAGATCAGTCACCGAATTTTATTGAATGCCCCCTTTTAATCACTAATGAATTTACAGAAGGAACCCCAACCCCCAGTGGCTGAGCACCTGCCCCTCAAAAGGTGACTGCAATGCATCGTGGGGGTAAACACTGGCAGCCTAGCTGCAGTGCACTGAAGGCAAACACATGGTGGATATATCCATTACTGTGCCCCTGCGATGGAATGGAGATAATCAGGGTATCCAGGAGATGACTGTTGACAGGATCAACATCTTTTAAAGCCTTTGCTAAAGATAGCCCAAGGCTTGCTTTCAGCATTATAATTAACTATTATGAGTCCAAGCTATTTGAATATACTCATAGCACCAAGGCTGTTAAGTGAAAAAGTCCATCGATCCATTTTCTGTTATCGCTTGTCCTATTCAGGCTCGCATGGGGTCTGGAGCCCATCAAAGAGGCTACCAACCCAGCACGAGAAGCCAACCTACACTCACACGCCATTCCCACAATAAAAGTTTTTGTTGTTTTGAGCTATAAGTTAGGGTGGCATGGTGGTGCGGTGGTTGGCACTGTTGCCTCACACCTCTGGGACTGGGGTTTGAATCCTGCCCAGTTCCATGTGTGTGGAGTTTGCGTGTTCTCGTTGTGGGGTTTCCTCCCATAATCCGAAGACAGGCTGATTGGCATTGCTAGATTGTCCGTAGGTGTGACTGAGGTGTGCCCAGCAATGGGCTGACCCCCCATCCTGGGTTGTTTCCTGCCTTGGGCCTATAGGTTCTGGACCCCCTGTGACCGTGTTAGGATAAGCAGTTTGGAAAATGGATGAAACTATAAATTAAAAGCAATTAATTATTGCCCTGGTTCTTGACACATTGTTTATCAATTTCAGTTGAGCATTCAGTATAATAATGCTGCAACAACTAATCCAAAAGCTGTCCCATCTTGCTCTGAAAACATAACTTTGCAATTGGATCCTGGACTTGCTGACAAGGAGCCCACAGTCTGTCAAGGTAGGAAACATCACTTCTGCTCCCATCAGTCTGAGCACAAAACTCCCCAAGGTGGCTACCTCAGCCCCCTGGTCTTCACACCGTCTCTAATTGAATTATAAAATGTACAGAAGACTCCACTATGATGGGCCTCATAAGTGGTGGTGATGAGTCTGCATACAGACATACAGAACGGAGGTGAGACAGCTGGTGGAGCGACACAAGGCCCCCAATCTGCTTCTCAGCACTGAAAAGACGAAAGAGATCATATGTACTTCAGAGGAACCCAAGGGGAGCATAACTGTCAGCAGAGCCAAAAGCATCACATTTGTCATTGTGCACCTCACTAAGGGTCTCTCCTCCCTGATCAAGAATCCCTAGCGACAAAGCCGCCTCCTGTGCCACTTGAGACAGGCGAGAATGCCACCTCCCGTCCTGTCCTCCCTCTACACAGGCCCGACTGAGCTTACCCTTACAAACTGCATCACAACCTGATTTGGATCCTCCAATGCCCCAGAAAGCCAGGCCCTCAAAAAACAGCAGAAAAGATTGCTAGGACCTCACTGCCTTCTCTGCTGCACATCTATGACAACTGCTGCATCTAGAGGGCGACCAGAGTGATCAGAGATCTATCACACCCCTCCCATAACCTCTTTGACCCGCTACCATCTGGTAGGGGGGTGTTCTGCTGCCTCAAATCCAAGGCTTAAACTTTTTGCCCCAGGTAGGTTGACTGTTGAATGTTCTGGCCCCTCCTGGTCTAAGACTAGATCTCAGAAAAGACAAACTTTCCCCACCTCTGCAGTGGAATCATAACTTTAACAAAAATCCATACCACACATTCCGTACTGCAACCATAGTCTATTTTGTACTTTCTGGCCTAATCAACTCATGTGAAACGTATTTTATGATTGCATTTTTCTGTCTCTTTGCCTTTGTCTTGTGGAAGAAACCTTGTCTAATAATCATAGTCCAGACTGATAGTGAGCAAAGTTTTCTCCTTTTTTCAGCTCCTCACACCCTGCTCATGACATGTTCCAACTGCTGCCATCAGGCAAAAGATGTAGACGCATCAAAATGATGACTAATAGACTGAGAAACAGTTTGTATCCGATTTCTATTAGGACACTGAATTGCCACCAAATCACCTCTGATCTGGTCTTATGTTAAATGTTTGTGGTATACCTTATTTCTTCTTATCTTTCTTATCTTTTAAATTATATTCACTATTTTTTATTATTATACTTATTTATATGTTTTTTAATTATATTTATTTATATGTTGACACCGCAGGGACTGCACTCAATTTCGTTGTATTCATTACAATAAAGAGGTATTCTATTCTATTCCAGCACTATGCTACAGCCGCACTCTGGTACATTGCAAACTGAATGCAAAAACCAGAAGGTTAACATACTCCAACTTCTTTGTGAGGCTTCAAACAGACAACAAATATAACCCATCACCTCTTTTGTTCTACCTCTGTGTCAGGGGTGTTCACCTCTCACCCAGCATCCGCCCAATTTGCTCAGTACTCACAATATAGTAGTTTCCCATCCCCTTTGGGGCTCACATGAATTCCATACTTAGTCCTGTCCATCCAGCCTAGGAACCCTAACCCTCCACTCCCAACTCACCAGAAGGTGCACTCCCCCTATATTGGTCCATGGCTGTCCCATCCATCCATCCTTTATCTACCACTTTTCCGGATCGGGTCACGGGGGCAGCAGCCTAAGCAGGGAAACCCAGACTTCCCTCTCCCCCGCCAATTCGTGCAGCTCTTCCAGGGGAATCCCGAGGTGTTCCCAGGCCAGCTAAGAGACATAGCCTCTCCAGCATGTACTGGGTCTTCTCCGGGGCCTCCTCCCAGTAGGACATGCCCGGGGACACCAGGGAGGTGTCCAGGAGGCATCCTGACCAGATGCCCAAGCCACCTCATCTGGCTCCTCTCGATGCGGAGGAGCAGCGGCTCTACTC
>JAODKM010000016.1:20620335-20655769 GCA_026780845.1 Petrocephalus sullivani | reverse complement strand
GTTCAAAATACACCCTCTCATCGTCTGAGTTGCAATCTTCCTCAGAGGAAAAGGTGAATTCTTCCTCGCTGTCCAAAGCTGTCTCTCAGTGGGATTTGACAAAAACTTACTGCAGGCACACCAGCTGTTCGGATTGTCAAACAGCAGTTCTCAGGTGGTGTTAGTATGACATATTATGGATTGATTGCTTGTTAGTAATGTGGCAGTAATGTTTCAATGGTACCAGCAGTGCAAATCATGGGCAGTGGACAATGCGAAACATATTGTTCTCTGATGAGTCCACCTTCACTGTCTCTCCCACATCGTGAAGAGATACGGTGTGGAGAAGCCCCAAAGAGGCTTACCACCAGGACAGTTACCCAGCATGGGGGTAGATCACTGATGATTTGGGCTGTAATATCACGGCATTCCCATGGGTGCATGACTGCCAAAGACTACCAAACCATTCTGGAGAACCATCTTCACTCAATTGTTCACTCAAACATCGTATCCTGAATGTGGTGCCATGTATTCAATTCAAAGCGTTTATTTTCATGTGAGTGAAGGTGATTAATCGTCATTGTTGTTGCACCACAGCACGCAACAAGGAAATGTGTCCTCTGCATTCAACCCATGTGAGCGCCCGGGGAGCAGTGCTTGGGGACGGTACCTTACTCAGGGTACCTCAGCAGTACTTGCGGGTCAGGGACTCTAACCAGCAATCTTTCGATCACGCGGTTACGTCCCTAACCACTACACCACCTACCTGCCTGTTTTTCTCTGTGCAATGAAATTCTTACTTAGCTGTCCACACAAAATTGCCAAAATAACATGTATCGGGATGATAGTGCACCAATGCATGTTCTGCAAGAGAAATGGCTCAGAATCCCTCTGGCTACTGAGCCGGACTTTTATCTGTCATTCCCAAGACACAGTGATGCTGTTTGGGCCACAAAAGGAGCCCCTACACCATATTAATAAATGATTGTGGTCTAAACCAGATGCTTCATTTTCATTGTCCCACCCCTGTATGCATGGTGACCCTGTGTAAGCATGAAGTGACTGATGAGCAAATGTGTAACAAGAACTGCCTACAAATACGAATCTTTTATAATAAGAACTTTTTATTATAGCATTGTTGCATTAATGATATCATACTTATAGTAAGTACATCAGTATCCCTGGGAGGTATGATCATTAGTAGAATCTGGAATATTATCCAGATGCATCACTCCATTCAGAATGTACACATCATGCAGTCGTCCATCTTCTAATGACTCATTTTGGCCAGGGTCACTGGAGGCATGGGGTCTATCCCAGGCAGCATAGGGCACAAAGACTCAACACACATCTTTAGTAATATTAACACTCCTTTCTTAGTTGTTGGTAATATTGTACTGATTATCACATCATCTTGTATAACCATTGCCTGTACTGACACATAAAATATAATTACTAAAGCTGCTTCTAATATTCACACCTTGCAGCTGCATCTGGCAGCTGTTTTAACCCTGAGGTTCTTATAGCTGCCGTATTTCATATCCGCTGCTCAGTTAAATGATTCGTTTGTAGCTGCTGGGTGAGAAAGCTTAGCTGACTTTGTGTCTGTAGGGTGAAGACTCAGGTTGACACTTGTGTTATAACTTGTCGGACCGTTTAATATTATTAAATATTTTTGTAAGAGTTAAAATATCAATGGGTAATTTCTGAGAAATGGAAAATAGATTAAAAAATAGTCAGAAAACAATGTTTTTAAATTGATTTGAGCTGAAAAATGTGACTTTCCTGCATTAAATATCACTAAGATTTTTTGTCTTACGTCTATGCTCCCTACTCTCCTTCTAACAGGAAACATTTCTCTTGACTTTCTAATGAGTGCTTTGAAGTTTGAAGGTGCTATACAGGACCTTTCACTCCTCGTTACACTGGCTCAGGACATCAAAGACCATCATGACAGCCATGTCAGTGGCCTCTCCACCCGAGCTGGAAGCCAGTTTCACCTGGGACCCGGGGCCACCAGTGTAGGCCTCACCTTCCCACACCCTGCTCTTATTGAGATGCAGGTCGGTCTGAGCCTCCCCGACCACGACCACCCTCTGTGCTCCGGGGACACGTACTCGGAACTGCAGGTGGGACCGTGGCTCCAGCAGCCCGCCACGGGGCTCGAAAAGCACGCAGCCCCTTGTCCATGCCGAGTAGGTGCGGGGGAAAGGAGGCCAGCTGACGTCCGAGTGGCTGCGCAGCACGAAATCACACAGCGGCCTGAAGTCTGGGCTGGGTGTACTCTTTCCATAGAGCCCCAGTCTGTAGACGCCGGCCTCAGGCAGCGTGATACTTAACGTGACCTTGGAGTCGGTGTAGGTGAAGAAGACGTGCCGGAGCAGGGCCTGCTCTGGCTGCTTGTGCACCTCTCGGGTGAGCACGGCGTGCAGATCCAGCCCCGGGGGACTGTGGAAGGTGATGTTGCACTTGCCCTGCTGAGTGCTGACGATGGCCCCCGTGTGGCTAAACTTGGACAAGCCGGCGCTGACCGTCCTGATGCCGGGTCCGCAGGAGGAGCTGAGGGACCGTGGGAATAACTCGTTGAGGTTAATGGGATTCCTTGTGCAGCACAGCAAGAAGTTCCCTGCATTCTGAAAGCTCTCTGCGGCCTGCTCGTAGTCCCGAACGAACACAGAGAGCCGGTAGAAGCCACGATAGGGGCAGACGACGTGGCAGGTGAGGAGGTCAGGCTGGATCTGAGTTGCTAAGCAATGCTTGGCCAGACTCTGGTCCAGGTCCTTATGGATCAGCTCACAGATCATCATGAGGGGCCGAAGGGTGTGGAGTTGTAGCTCAAGTGCACCGCTTTCCACCAGCACTGGCTCAGCACCAAGGCTGCACTGTCCCAGTCCCAGGCTGCTGGCACTGGGCTGCAGTCCCCAGGACTGGAAAGGGTTCTCTGGGAGCTCCTCCATGGGCTTGGGCTCGGGACACTCCAGCAGGAAGGAGCAGATCCAGCTGAAGGAGCTGGAGGAGCCAGAAGGACGGGCGAACATCATGATGTCATAGGTGCCTCTGGTGGGAGGCAGTACCCGCAGTTGCATGCTCAGCTGGGTCACAGTTAGGAGGCCAAATGAGCTGCTGACATCACTGGGCTCTCTGCCACCCTGCTGGCTGATCTGGTAAGTGAAGTCCAACTGACGTGAGAACCCCATGGACACAGTGGCCTCACCCCCCTCTGTGAAAACACACACACAGGTGCAGCATAGCTAAGGAGATATGCTATCATAGACATGCTAAGCATTCACAGCTCATTCTTACAGCTTGTCACCGCTTAGGTTCCAGAAGCGCTACTTTGGTACTGTCAACAAGGGGCTAGAATACTTACAGGTATTTTGGCTGGAACCTAAGGTAGGTGTATTACATTGACTGCATGTAAGTGTTGTTCTGATAATTCTGACCTGTAACCAGGAGGGACTGCCTGGGCTTTATTAGTTTAAGACCCAGCTTGTAGAACTGCGACGTCTTGAAGACCCGCTTCTCAAACTCCTCTAGGGTGATGGGAGTCTCCAGTAGCTGCCATTTCTGCTCAAGCGGGTAGTGGGAATCAATGAAGTCCTCAGGATCTGCCAGGAAGTAGAAGTCATCATACCTGGAGAATACAGGATGAGGATACAGGTACAAACATCCTCCTTCCATAGGCTTCCTGCTCAATATACACCACGGCGACCAATCTCCTCTCTGATGTGGGCGATGAGGAAAGCATATCAAGGTAACTGAAAAATCTGTATTGTACTGACCTTATAACCTCACAATGAACCCTCAACCTATGGGTAATGTGGTTAGGATGGTGGGATTCCAATCTAGGATGTCACTTGTGAAAAATGTGGAAATTAATAACTTGAAACACAAACTAATTTAATGGTGTAACATCCCAATATAGTTGTAAAAGGTAAAAAGCAACAGTGAACAATAATAATGATTACATTTACTAACGGCCATTTACAAATAACCTAATTTGTAATTAATTACATTGTCTTAGTTAAGAATAACTTCGTTTTTCAGTTATTTTATCCATGGAAAGCTATTGAAAGAATATGCATGCATTGACATACCTTAGGAATACATGGGTGTTATGCAGTGGTGTCCTAATGGTTAGGGCACTAGCCCTGTTATTTAAAGGTTGCTGCTCCCCTGTGCTGAATTAGCTGCCTACTGCTATGTTGCATATGAGTTAAAGACACATTTTGTTGTAGCGCTGAACAGTTTTAAAAACGTAAGTATAAATATTGTTACTATTTGTCTGTTATGCAGGGCAACATGAAGAAAAACCTTATAGATGTTAAGGTGACACAAACCTTACCAAACTATTTTTGTCCTGTATCCGGGCCATGTCTATTGTTTAACTGTGTCTCTGACCCCTCCAAATCTAGAAAGGGGCATGGTCTCACCTCTGAATGAAGGCTTTCTTCTTAATATCCACCTTCCCAGCTCCCCAGCAAGCATCCAGCAGGTACCAATGCCCCCCAAGCTGGACAGTGTTCCACATGTGGTTGGATTCGATGTTCTGGTAGCTTTGGCCTTGCTGATAATCAATTCCCTTTCCATGGCCTGATACCTCGAGACACTCAATGCCCACCTCCCTGTGGACCCACATATAAGCAAAGCAGATGTACTCACACATGCTCAGAAACATGCTGGAGAATGACAGCGCACCCAGATAGACATTAACACGCAAGCACACACATGGCCCTTGATTTTTGGCTTTCCTGGACTCTTGTTGTGCATGTGTGCAGGAAAATCAGCTGTTCTATGCCAAATTGAATCTTACTATAATGACATACACCAGTCATATGCTGTTGGGTCCAACTGTAACTATAGCGATGGACCAGTCATTTACCTGCACAGCTCTCGGCAGATGCTGGAATACCCTGAGCAGACACCTCGACCAGCTTCGATGACCTGCTCTGGGGAACACAGCTTCTCTGACTGACCCAGATAGCCATCCAAGTCATATTCTGGGTAGAAAAAGAACATCATCAGCAGCATAATAATTATCCTGACAGACTTATCCTGTTTCTAGGTAATAGATAAACGGGGTGGATGTCTGCTCTGATGGTGAAGGACTGACCAATGTTGTGGCACAGCCACACCCAGATGGCACGCAATTTCTCCAGATCGCTCTTCATTCCTCGTGTGATGGCTTTGGCGATGGTTTGCACCGAGAAGACCTTCTGCTTCCTCAGCTGCACACCAGCATGCAAATACAGACACAATAGATGCTTCAGTACAAACTTATTTGTGTACATTTGAAGTCCTGTAGATGAATATGCATAAAAATAACAGCATCCTATAATGTATTGTGCATTTCCGGCAAAGTAATAACAGTTATCAACTACTAAAATGCTTTTCCTAGCTCCTCACTTCTTTTCCTTCATTAATTGCATGAGTGTCCACTTTCTGGAAGACTTCTTCGCTGGAGAAAAGGTCTCCGCGAGCCTTTCTCATGGAGTGACATGTCCTGGGAGCACTGGGCGTCTGGAGCCTGGGACTGGGCTCTGCTTCCTGCTGCCGGACTGCGGTCTTCTTCAGCACCCTAAAGGGCCGTGTGGCGCTCTCCACTGACAGCTGTCGCTTGGTTAAAGGTCTTTGAGAGTCTTGTCCCTTGGAGGCCCACTTTTCAAACACTGTCCTCTTCGACTGTACACCATCTGTAGATAGAGGGTTTGGTTCGGAACTTTGGTTCCCCAGCACTTCCAATTTCCACTGCTGGTGGACCACCCGTGTGCCCCGCTCAGTCTTCAGCAGTGCCTGGGAACCCTCCTGAGGCAAGGCCCCAGTTAGCACTGGAACCACACTGGTGTCATGGGCATCTAGGTCATGGCTACCTTTGTAGTTCTGTCGATGCGAGTCCTCTGTCATCTCCGTGTTGTTGTTGATGTCATTTTGGCTACATGAGTTAATGCTGCCATTAGAAAGAGGCAGATCGTGGGCCAAACACAGGGACCTTGCTGGTTTAAGAAACTCCATCGTCATAATTTGCATCCCATAATCAATGCAGTCTTGTTATGCCTGTAAACTGCAGAGAGGTGGAGAACAAACTGGTCACCAGTGACATAGAAATTTCAGACTGGCATCTTCGTAGGCCATCTCAGTTTCCAGCACATTTATGATCCTTATGAGCTGGCATTATAATGAAAATATGCAGAGATTACAATATAATATCCTGCTCTAAAATTACTTATCTTTGATAAAATAAATAGGAAGTATGTGAGATTACCGGTGTGTAAGGTAACAGTCTGAAGAATGTGCGCTGGTCCTGTGATATATGATACCGGACGCCCCATTAGGAATAAAAAAAATGTTCAGTGAAGCTTCCCACCTGTATCTCTAACCTCTGCTGCACTGAATGTTCTTCACTAAATCTTTTCCTTGCTGACATTTTATGATTCATGTAGCTAAACAATATAGAGAAGCACAAAATTTCCAGTCATGTATCAGCTATACGTTTTTTTTAATTAGCTGAAAATAGTTTAAACTCTGATTTTAATTGTTTTTGTATTGCCTTGGAATGTTTCCGGTGTTCTGTGGTCTCTGAACCTATTGTCCAACATCTACATACATATACCAAGATTTTGGCCACCTCGAAAAGCATTTAACTGAAAAAATATCTCATGAATATGAAGTTATTATGGCTTTACGCAATAAAATCTTTCCAGAGATTCGCTCAAAGAAAATAATTGAGAAAAAAAAAATCTCAATAGCACTAATACTTCTATGCATAACATGCTGAAATGACCATAGACTAATGCATTTTTCTTGTCACCTTGTCTTAGCAAGGGAACCAAATTGTGAAAACAAATCTATTGCTTTCCCTTGTTTATTGTGGTCTTTTTCTGCTGATTCCCGTTAATGTCCTGTCCTTAAATTACAGCAGGAAATATACTGCAACCACACAGGCTTTGCATATACCAAGAAAGATATCCTAACCTTGCAGAGACGACACCTCCTACCAGTCTGTTCATGGGAGCAGTGTTTCCATCCAAAGTCACACTAAAGTGTTCACCCGCTGTGCCCTTCGGCAGCCTTTATATGCTGTCCGGGGCCTGCGTTGTACCCCACTCGCATGCTGAGGGGATGACAGGCCTAAAAATACTACAAAGCAGCTGATAGCAGTTTCCACTACCCCAGAGGGGAAGGCAGGTTGTGTGGAGGGAGGTGGGGATCTGCGGAAAAGAGGGAGCCCTTCCCAGGGGAGGCCAGAGAGGAAGAGAAGTATGGGATGATGGAAAGGTCATAGGTACTGTTTACTGTGAGGCCAAATTGGGGGAGGGGGCATGGAGTTTCAAGTGGTGCAAAAGAACGTGCTTCACTCATGATATTGTAAGAGTGCGGGACCTCAGTAAGAGAATTCTAATCTAAGCTATAAAATATATATATATATATATATATATATATATGTGTGTGTGTGTGATAATGTCATAGCGTGGAGTGGGAAATAGATGTTACCTGGGACTCCATTAAAAATCAATTACGCCGAAATGCGTCTGTTTGTTGCGTGCAGACTCAGAAAAAAGTTGGATTGAAGCTAAGTATGACGTCTTGTTATATTGATGGAGTTCCAAGTAAAATCTATTTCTCACTCCATGCTATGGCATCACAGCACCATCACAACAATATCACAGTGCAATCACAACAATATCATAGCGCTATCACAGCACTATCACAACGTTATCACAGCTCTATCACAGCACCATCACAACAGTATCACAGTGTTATCACAGCATGATCACAACAATATCATAGTGCTATCGAAGAACTGTTACACCAATATCACAGTGCTATCACATCAATATCATAATGCTGTCATAGCTGTATCACAACAGTATCACAGCATTATGACAACTGTGTCGTAACATTATCACTGCTGTATTGCAACTGTTTCACAGTGCTTTCACATCACTATCGTGACAATATCACAGTTCTATCATGTAGATCAGTATTCAGTGTGGCAGTAATGTTTAGGTGCTCCCTTAAGGAACAGTCATGGACATGCTATCACTCAGGCTACATGTAACCAGGGTCAGACTTTTCATAAGGTAAGTGTACAGTATGCACCCGCCAGGGGCCCCGTGAAAACTAAGGGCCCCAGTAGTTGCATTTATGGATATAAGATAATATTTAAATATAATAATTAAATAATAGCAACAAATAATGTGATCATCAAAATATAGCAATATATCTGTTTTTCAACATGATCTGCTACTTGTATTTTTAGTGACAGATTTCAGGATAGACAAAGTTGCCCACAATCCTGGCTGTAATGGAATTTAAGACTTCAAGCTCCCCTGCGAAGCGAACTGGCAAAAAACAGTCTAACCGAAGAAGAAGAAAATGGTGCAATGAGCCTCAGGAGCAGAGTAAGGCATAGGCTACAGTTTAAGCCCATGGGAAAAGAGGGAACAGGTAAACTTCTTATATTTTGCTGATCGACCCACCAGCGTGACACCCCTGTCCCCCATTCAGAGAATTTTGCCAACAGCACTCCCACCCCAACTCTTTTAGTGCTAGCACCCCACGCTTTGATTTGCATATTATTCATATTTAGTCATTTTTAATTCCCTCTCATTCCTTCAAATTGCCCACTTTGGAGGCCTACCCATGGCGGCACTAGGGCCCCAGAGAATTTAATCCACCCCTGGAGGTATCCATGCAAACACTGCTCAGCATTTCAAATCCTGGACTGTGATAGACCAGCCAAGCATTTCGCTCTGAGTTATCGAATGACACTCCTACAGCAATAGTGCATGTTCATCATGTTTGAAACATATATAAGGGCTGAAAATCGTCAATCTTTAAAAGTAAAAATGTAAGGAGATATTTTCTGTTTTTATGAGTCCTGAAAAATCTGAATTGGGGCTTTACAATGCTAGACCAGATGAACTATGCCGTATTCAAGCACTGCAGTGCTATGATTCATCCTGAGAGACCCCATGTCGTCAAGTGCCTTGACATTATCTCTGCGAACAAAGGCGTCCATTTAGACATTTAAACACTGCTTTGTGCCTTTGGGTCTTTCTGCAAGCTTTCATGTGCAGTCCTGCCTCATTGAGTCGTGTTCATTACGGAACTACAGCCTATGGCGGGATTCTGTGGCCGATGAGTGAGGAATAAATGACAGGTGTGGGAGGAGGGGAGTATGGTACTAAGGCCGCGCTTAGTGTTATGGAAACCAAGTCTGAGAAATCATCAGACCTGGACACACTAAGGGGGAACTTGTGGTGAGATTCACACTGAATCTCATGTGTAATCCCTGGGGTAATGAAGTGGATAATTATCAGGTAAAAATTTGTGATGATTGTTAGTAGTACACGTGAAGGCATGATCACGAGAGCTCCACATTCAGAAGAAGGTATCCTCCATCTGCTATTAGGGTGAATTATGAAATATAAACCTCTAATATTTCATTCGTTTTCCTGAGCAGAGTAGCTGTGAGTAGAAATCAATCAGGAGAGAGGCTAACTCTGTAAAATGAGAATGTTGAATTGTGGCTATTAGCATTTCATTTTTCCTGGATATTACTTAAGCAAACTATGAAAGATACTATGTATGACTAGGAATGGGTTTGTTGTTCCTGGGACCCCACTCGAAAAGTTGCTTTGGGGCCCCCTGCACCTCCATCATGCTTCAAAACAAAATTAAAATGAGCAAAAATTATAATCAGAAATACTTAAAAATGCCTCCTAGCCTGTAATGCTTCTTCATCCAGTCAGAAGTTGACCACCCTGGTTTCTTCTTCACATTCAGTTCACATTCAGAGTTCTAAGAGCTCAGTGGAGACCATTTCTATGTCATCCAGGCCTTCAGGAAACATAGTAGCGTGCAGGTAAGTATTAATCAACTTGAAGTAACAGTGATAGACAAGCGTAAGAACAACGTCAATGTCAACGGCAGCATCAGCTTTGCTGACCACTGAGTCACACAATGTTAGCATTAGCATTAACACTGGAAGCAAAGCCAGTCTCAGCCAAGGTGCTGTATTCTCATTTGCCCCTTTGTCTGTCTTTGTAAAATTTGCTACATCACCATCAAGCATTTCATTGTTGGTGCTTGTTAGACACTTCCTATCTTTGATTTTTTTTCTTTTCGTTGTGCCATTGGGATATGTTCAATTCATGATCAAATATAAGAATAATGTTAAGCTACAAAGTACAGTCAAAAGAGTGTAGCCAGCTAGCTAATTAGCAGGAAATCTGTGGTTTTCCTTGAAAAGCCTGTATCCTGCCTGACCATTGGTAGCCTGTGTGTGTGAGGTATGGGGTGCCTACTTTCACAGACATTACACTAATGGTTTCCAGAGAATTGCCCCTGTGCCATTGTTTTTTGGCTGGGGTCACAGTGCCACCTGACCTTTATCTCACCCCACGTCAAAAACAGTGCATAAGGTATGTTCATTTTTTTGTGTTTTGCCCTTGTAGTAAGTATGGGAAAGGATTATTGCATTACATGCTCTGGGGTGATTGGACATATATATACTATAAAGTTCACACAAAAAAACACCAATTTTATATAATAACTATTCTGGGTCAAAATGTAGTCAGCAATATATACTGCATTTTGCCATGCTGAATTTCGATCATGAAAGGATGATAGTCTAGATTATATTACTATTATTCATAGCATATACATTACAGTAATTACCTCAGATAGTATGTAAGTGAGGACTGATCCTGAGATTCTACAGACTGTATATTCATTCAGGCAGCCAAAGACTGTTCTGGAACTATAATCAGGGGTCATCCTGACTTCAGTGATGATTCACTCCATAGTGAAGTGACAGGAAGTGTAAAGGAGGATGTCAACTGGCTTCGGATCCGTCTGCCACATGCGCCAAGCGCAAATGACAGGAGCCTAGTGGGATAAGCGAGGATGTAGGGGAAGTACTGCTGAAGCTGTCATGTCACTGGAGGAAGGAAACTGCCCTGGCCTCAGTGTATGAGGTCACAGATCATACTGTAAGGGAAGGCGAACATTGTAGCATTAAGTATTATCAGGAAAAAGCAAGATTATTGCAAATATTGTGACATTTCCATAATTATTTAGAGCTTATTTATTTATGTGTCCACCTTATCCTGCTGAGGGTCCCACTGAGTGGCAATGCCACATGTATTTTTACATGTTGCTGGATATATAACCTAAGCAATTCAGTGTAAGGGTATAGGAGGACTTGAACTGGTTACTGTAAGACATAACCCTACACTCATAAAGGCCAAGCTAAGATGTATGCTGAATCGTTAAGTACTGCAAGACCAATTTATTTACTCTGCTTGCATCTTTATCCCACGATGGAGCGCAACAATAACCGCAAATATATATATATATATATACATACACATATATATGTCAAATGTCAACTGTCAAAGAAAACAACTTTTTAGTTAAAGCTTACTATAAAGGGGGTGGGGGCACATCGCGTTTCTGTCCTCTTCGCATCGGCTGGAGTACAGCAAGTCGCTTCTCATTGGCTGAGCGGACCATGTAATTAACCCCCCCCCACCAGTCCAAAAAAAAAAAATCGGAAAAAAAACCGAAAGAAAATAAAAAGTCGTAGGTGCGCTGTCACGGGCACCTGGACGCCGTCCTCGCGCAGCCGGTCTCGAGCGCGCCTCTGAGGAATAAACCAGTCATAAAGTTATACATTTGCGTTTAAACCATACTTATAACTTTTAATACAAAATTCATTTAGTTCAGGTGAACTATTAAAAACGCCAAAAAAGAAACACCAAGCACGGCATGAAGACTGAAAAAGAAATGGGAGATATGACGGGAGTGACAGTTAATCGTTTCGCGGAAGGTAATTTTCTTTTCCTGTCGTTAAACGTACTTATTTGTTCATTTTAAACTTAAAACGACGTACCATTACATACTGTGTAGATAGGTCGGAATTTACCTGTTTTAAATAGTTTTTTTTTGCAGGGCTAAGCATATTGTTGAACATTGTGTCATTAATATTTATGTATTTAAAATGAGAGTTGTTAAACTTTATTAATTTAACTATATTAATTTAACCATCCAAGTTTTCTGAGATCGATAGTTAATCTGATTTCAGACCCTCTGTTATTATAACAAAGTAATATCGTGTTGTAAGCAAATTTATATGTTTAATAAGCTCTGTTGTGTAACATTCCTCAGACGGTGCCGTTTGTAGCCCACCCCCACAATGGTCGCTGTTTAACATGCAGAAAAGGACATCTTCAAACAAACAAACAAACAAACAAAAACACCTTCAACTCGACTGCAAAACTTGTGAGCCTAGATCTATGCGAAAGCCATCCCGAAATGATGGCTATCTTGACAGTGTTTTGGGGGTGCGGGCGTATTTATAATGGTACAATACCCAGCTCTAAGCAGGTGATTTACTTTAAAGTAAACGTGTCATTTAAAGAAGAAAAAGCGTACCATTTTATGCAAGCAGAGATGACACTTAAGGTGATCTGTTCAGTGACAACAGCTTGCAGATATAGAGTTTCAGCTGTTGTTCAGCATTAGCAGGAGGTGCCCGGTGCAACTGAACCTGTACCTGAAAAGGTAATGTCCAGCAGTCTTGCTGAATATCCTTCCACTGAGAGCCCAAGAGAGACGTTTGCTGGGGTTGCCGTTTTCAGAATGGCCTTGTCATTTATCTGGTCAATCCTCTCTCAGTGATTGTGTGAATATATCATTTTCCCCTGTGACCCTGCTCAGGACAACTGGTTGCAAGATGGATGTGTGCATGGTTGGGTAAACCCATTTGCATTTATTTTGCCTGCCACTTTGCCCCAAATTCATAGCAAATTGTGCTTGTGAAAATATGTAGTGATTCAGAGATTCTTTTGCAATCTTGGTAGTGTTAGGAATGAGAAACTTTGAGGAATGTGTTCACATTAATAATCTTTCTGTGCACTGTACCCTCATTGCATATCTACCTGTGTATCAACAGTTTTATTATTATTCTCATTTAACTTGTAAGTCAAAATTGCATCAGTGATTCAAAATGATTACGGACTGCCAGTTTAATGAAAACGAAAAGAGAATAATTTTATTTTGCAGTTTTTAATTTTCGAGTTGCTGTACAGAGATGCTTATGTAAATTGGAATCTGTAAGTCACCACTAGGTACATGATACATTTGCTTCTGGATGTAAAGGTAGAAATTACTGGAGGTGAAATGCTGATATGGTTCAATGATGACACTACCTTGTGAATATGAAAGAACAAAGTATTTGAAAACCTACTGAGTAGTTGGTTACTTTAGTTATTTGTATAATGATAAATGTAATTTTTATGCACTGTGCCATCCATACATAATTAAGTAACCCCTGTTGACTAAAACATGATCTTCTGTTTTTTCTTAGATGCCATTTTAAATGATATGCAGCCTTCCGCAAACAGGTCCTACCCAAAATCCTTTTTCGGTACGCCGTATGTGTAGAAAGTGTATGTCCAATTCTTTTGTTCATTTTTAGCATTCAATTTAGAATTTGTATCAGAGGTCAGAACGTATTGCTATCTTAGTTCAAACATTAGTATCAAACATGGGTAATTATATAAGGAAAGTTTTTTAATTTCACTGCCAGCTGATCTCCACAAGCCTTTGCAAATGACAAAACATTTCCAGGGCAGCTAATGTTCACTTGCTAGTTCCTTAAATTTATTCTTCTGGTTAAAGGATTTCTGTGACATGGATCTATGGCATTTATAATTAATCATGAGTCATCTGCCATCTGGTGTTGTATGTTAAGAAATACTGTTGGTCACATTTATTGATGACTTAATATGCAGAACATACCTCCAATACACATTCCCTGATAAATGTTTTATATACATTTGCTGCCTTTATATACCAGGTATCTTATTTTTGCCTCATGTTTGGTATTCTGTAGGTGTTAATCAGTTATTCGCTGGGTTTCTTAAAAAAATTACCTCAAAAGAGAAATACAGTCGTCCCTCGTTTATCACGTTTAATCCGTTCCAGACTCTACCGTGAAAAGTGAATTTCCACGAAGTAGGATTCTTTATTTGTAAATCAAATATTTTCGTAGTTAGAGCATAGAAAACCTGTTTACGACCTTATAATATGGTTTTTAACATTATTTGAGCCCTCTATAGACATGAAACAAGATCCTTTAGTCACCATTACACTCGTATTACCCAATATATCAGACAAAATAAGTGAAAATAAGACATTACAAATATCATATTATTATTATTGTACATTTAATTACACACACACAGTTCTTACACAGAACCACTAACCTACTGTATGAAAATTAGAAGAAGCAGCACGTTTAGGAGCCTGAGACGTGGGCACTGGAGCAAAGGCCCCAGCCAAGTCCTGCAGAGCGGAGCGCTGGCGTCCGACGTACCAAGGGGCTGTGGAAGTGGGCAGGAAATCCCTTGGCACCCGTAGAGTCTGCCCATAGACCAATTCGGCCGACAAGGACTGTAGGTCCTGCTTGAGAGCGGTTCGGAGACCCAGCAGAACCCAGGGAAGCCTGTCCACCCATCTGCCATCCCGGAGGCTGGCCCGAAGAGCGGCTTTCAGGGACTGATGAAAACGCTCACAAAGGCCATTGGGCTGCGGATGGTTGGCCATGGTCCGATGGAGGGAAACCCCCAAAACCTGGGCCACCACTGCCCAGAGCTCAGAGGTGAACTGAGCATCACGGTCCGAGGTGACATCGGACGGAACCCCAAAACGGGACACCCAACCACCAATGAAAGCTCTGGCCACGTCTGTCGTGGTGGAGGCGGACAATGGTATGGCCTCCGGCCACCGTGTAGACCGGTCTACCACGGTGAGCAGGTGAGTGAAACCCAGGGATGGAGGAAGAGGCCCAACCAGGTCCACATGCACATGGTCAAAACGGCGCTCAGGCACCGCAAAAGGCGCCAGGGGTGCCTTGGTGTGTTGGTGCACCTTAGCCCGCTGACACGGAATGCAGGAAGAGGCCCAACTACGGATGCCCTTCCGCAGCCCATGCCAGACAAACTTGGCGGCCATCAGCCGTTGAGATGCACGCCTGCCTGGGTGCGAGAGCCTATGCACCACCTTGAAAATGTGACGCCGCCAACTGGCTGGCACGATAAGCCTAGCTAGACCGGTTGACACGGCACAGGAGGGTGGTGCCACATTCAAGGAAGGGAACATCCGTCAGCCGCAGACTGGTGGCTGCGGTCCTATAAGCTTGCCCTCTGGGTCAACCTGCTGGTCTGCTGCCAACTGAGCAAAATCCACCCCCAAATGTACAGCACCCGCCACTGAGCGGGAAAGACAGTCGGCAACCCTGTTACTCTTGCCTGCCACATGTCGGATGTCCGTTGTGAACTCCGATATAAAGGAGAGCTGCCGCTGCTGACGAGCGGGCCTAGGCTCAGAAGTCTTAGCCATTGCAAATGTCAGGGGCTTGTGGTCAACAAAAACGGTGACCGGGCGGACTTCTATGAGGAACCGGAAGTGACGCACAGCCAAGTACAGACCAAGAAGCTCACGATCAAAAGTACTGTACTTTTGCTTGCGTGGCCTGAGCTGCCGGCTGAAAAAGGCAAGCGGCTGCCAGGCACCATCCACCCACTGTTTGTGCCTGGACCCCACAGCATAGTCCGAGGCGTCAGTGGTGAGCGCGATCGGAGCATTAGGCAGTGGGTGGGCCAACATGGTCGCGTTGACCAGAGCAGATTTGGCAGCCACAAAAGCCTGGGTTTGCTCATCCGTCCACTCAAGGACCTGCTTGGCCGTCCTACCCTTGAGAGCCCCGTACAGCGGCCGCATCAGCTGGGCAGCCCGCGGGATGAAACGATGGTAGAACGTAACCATGCCCAGGAACTCCTGCAGGGCTCTGGCCATAGCAGGCTACGGAAATGCAGAGATGGCCTCCACTTTGGCAGGCAGCAGAACTGTCCCGTCACCTGTGATGCGGTGGCCAAGAAAATCAATGGCGGACAAACCAAAATGGCACTTTTGTCGGTTGATAATCAACCCGTGACCACTCAGATGCTCAAAAAGGGTCCGTAGGTGGGCTAAGTGGTCAGCCCTAGTGCCGCTGGCCACCAGGATGTCGTCCAGATAGATGAATATAAATGGAATGTCCTTCAGGACACTGTCCATGAGCCGCTGGAAAGATTGTGCAGCGTTTTTAAGCCCGAAGGGCATCCGAAGAAATTCGAAAAGCCCAAACGGGGTGATGACCGCAGTCTTTGCGACGTCCCCCGGATGCACTGGGACCTGATGGTAGCCACGCACCAGGTCAACCTTTGAAAAAATCGATGCCCCCGCCAACCGGGAAGAAAAATCCTGGATGTGTGGGATTGGGTAGCGATCCGGGGTTGTAGCGTCATTAAGCCGGCGGTAATCGCCACAAGGGTGCCATCCCCCACCTGGCTTGGGCATCATGTGCAGAGGGGAAGCCCAAGCACTGTTGGAACGCCGAACAATACCGAGGCGCTCAAATGTGTCAAACTCAGCTCTAGGGATGGCTAATTTACCTGCATCCAGGCGTGGGGCTCGGGCATGGACCGGCGGTCCTGTCGTGAGGATGTGATGTTCAACACCGTACTTAGCCGTGACGTAAAGGTAGGCCGGGTGAGACTGGGAATTCTGCCAGCAGGCGGGCAAAGGTGTCAGTTGCACCCAAGGCGCTAGACAGCCGAGACGAGCCAGCACAGGTTGTTAGCGCACAAAAAAATCGGCCCCCAGCAGGGGGATGGACACCCTCGCTACTACGAAATGCTACCGGAACTGCTGGCCACCAAAGCAGACTGCCGCAACGTGAGTGCCTTAAGTGTAGATATTGCTGCCATTAGCGGCCTCCAGGGCCAGGCCCGTCTCCCCGGAACGCAAATCCGCCACCAACGCAGGCAAAACACTGACCTGCGCGCCCGTGTCACAGAGGAAACGCCGGCCAGACACAGCATCCGTGACGAAGAGCAGCCTGCCAGAACGGCATTTCCCGGCCCCTTAAAACGGCAAGGAGCAGTGCATTTTTTAGCTCTGTCACCTAACCGCGCATGGTAAAAGCAGAGACCCGGCCAGTGCTGCCAACTTAGCGAGTTTGTCGCTAGATCTAGCGACTTTTCAGACCCCTTTAGCGACTTATTTTTCAAAAAGCGTCTAGCGACAAATTTCTGACAAACCTTAGCTACTTTCTGTACAATATTGTCGTCAATATAGAAGTGAGCCGAGCTCCCTGCTACTACGCCCGGTGTCCTGCCGAGTTGTGCTACCTTGTCGAAATATGCTACCGTAGCACGAACCAACAGTTCATTTCGATCAGTGCTACCTTATGGAACAAAGCTACCATAAGGCTGCACTCGCTCACCCTGACCGGTTTCACCGCCTCCCACAGGGAGCGCTCCCTGGGGCAGTCCAGCTGCTGAGCTGATCACTCTGACAGACAGACGTGAAAATGAATGATCTGCACACTGACTATAGTCAGAAACCTTTCTGCCCATTTATTCCTATCCATTTAATATTAACAGTTAATAACATATCATATGCCTTTTCTACATCGGTCAAGCTTTGTTCTTTTGTAAATAGACATTTGAGAGGAAACCGCAATTTTAAATGGTTTTGTGTGTATGTTAATAGCCTGTTATTTTACAGTGATTTTTGGTGGTAAATAATATAAATGACCGTAAATAGAATAGATGATAATAAATGAAATACTACGAGCTGCGTTAAAATAAAATAGCCTATATGAGTGTTAGGCACAGAGTAGGAAAAAAGCGAGCACAATGTGGTGACACTTGAATGAACGTGAACGCTACGTGATGACGCAATTGATATGCAAATCTAGCGATATCTAGCGACTTTCTGGGAATATTTCAGCGACTTCTTGTAGGAAATAGTTGGCAACACTGCTGAGGCATGCACAAATCAGAACGCGCGTGGAGCGGTAGCGCTCACTCGCTCACTCAGCGAGTCTGAGGCATGCGCAAATCGGAACGTGCGTGGAGCGGTAGCGCTCATACCGCGAGTCTGAGGCATGCCCAAATCGGAACGCGCGTGGAGTGGTAGCGCTCACTCCGCGAGTCTGAGGCATGCCCAAATCGGAACGCGCGTGGAGTGGTAGCGCTCACTCCGCGAGTCTGAGGCATGCGCAAATCGGAACGTGCGTGGAGTGGTAGCGCTCACTCCGCGAGTCTGAGGCATGCGCAAATCAGAACGCACGTGGGGCGGTAGCGCTCACTCAGCGAGTCTGAGGGATGCGCAAATCGGAACGTGCGTGGAGCGGTAGCGCTCATACCGCGAGTCTGAGGCATGCCCAAATCGGCGCGTGGAGTGGTAGCGCTCACTCCGCGAGTCTGAGGCATGCCCAAATCGGAACGCGCGTGGAGTGGTAGCGCTCACTCCGCGAGTCTGAGGCATGCGCAAATCAGAACGCACGTGGAGCTCTGAGGCGGTGAGTCACTGTGTGACCCCAGCCCTGAGGTGCGGCAGGCGGCTGCTTATGGGGTGGGAGTCATGGTACAGTTTGGTGGGGAGAGCTACAGGCCCTTCTGCACAGGTAATGGGACCAGGCCTCCCTTAGGGTTACTCAGTGTGGTAGTTGGGAGGAAATGGTTTTTGTATAGGTATTTTAATAAAAATGCCTCTACAATATTGGAAGAAGTAGTGGTTCACACTGACTATTTGGCTAATGCTAACTGGATTAATGTGTCTTGTTGATAGAGGCCCTTCCTCTGCTAGTGGGTGTGATCCAGGCAGCCAACTCAAAGGCCAAAGAAAACATCAATGCCACAGAGAACTGCATCTCTGCTGTTGGCAAGGTTTTGCGGGTAGCGCCCATACGGCGAGTCTGAAGCATGCCCAAATCGGAATGCACGTGGAGCGGTAGCGCTCATACCGCGAGTCAGAGGCATGCCCAAACCGGAATGCGCTTGAAGTGGTAGCGCTCATACCGCGAGTCAGAGGCATGCCCAAACCGGAATGCGCTTGAAGTGGTAGCGCTCATACCGCGAGTCAGAGGCATGGCCAAATCGGAATGCGCGCAGAGCAGTATCACTCACACTGCAAGTCTGAGGCATGCCCAAATCGGAACACGCGTGGAGCGATATTGAGCGGAGGAGCAGGCTAACAGCCTTTCGGGCAAGGAGCGGAAATTCTCACGGCTCCGCTCTGGTGTGTTGATGCTCTGGTCATCAACAGCCACTACCGCGGTAGGCCGGTATATTCAATATCTCTCCCACTGGCCAAATATATATCGTATACCATTTATACCAGCCACCCTTAATGCCGAAGGCCAGCAATAACCCAGGATGGGGGTGCCAACCCATCGCAGAGTTTGCGCACACACACCATTTGCACCTGTCAACAATTTGGCAACTCAAATTCACTTCTCTGTGGGGGTGAAACGGGCAGAAGTGGGGCTCAAGTCACAGCCTCGTATCTCGACTCGGACTCAAGTCTGACCTGGAACTCGATTCGGCAAAGCTGAAGGAATGACTTGGACTTGAGGGCAGCGACTCGAGACTTGGACACTATGACTCGAGAAGTTCCCCCTCTGGATACCAAAACATTAATTTCATAATTTCAGTATACACTTTCATTTGGCTGAATGCAAGGTCTCCTGAGATTTTGTTGGGGAGATGCATCACTCCTGGATATACATGGATGTAAATACTGTGTGAGACAACAATGACAGAACAGAGACCCTTTTCAACCTCTTTCTGCTTATAATGGACCAACAGCGAACCATGCCAGGTATTTTAATCACTAAAGCTTAAAAACACTGACATGGATTAACACTAGAGGTACGTGACACACACCTCGATTTGAACTTGTCACAAATTTGATGACTTGTGACTCAACTGCAAAAATGATGAAAAGACATGGACTTGCGATATTTTGACTCGAGACTTGACTTGGACTCGCCAAGGAGTACTTGTTCCCATCTCTCGAAACCGGAGTACCCGGAGGAAGCCCCATGATGACACGGGGAGAACATGCAACCTCCAAATACACGGAACCATAGCGGACACTCGAACTCGTCCGCCGTGCCGCTCCGTCTACAGTTTATTTACATTTTCCTCCAAGGAATGGCTTACTAGCACATCCGACGATGTAAATGGGTACTACGCAGGCACCCGATAATGACTTTACCATTACTGGACAGTAGCTAACTGGGAAACAGCAAAAAATAAGACTATTTCCATTTTAGATCCCATAGACTCGCAATAACAAGAGTAAAAATGGCGCAGCCCGCAGATGCGTTTATTACACGCTCAAAGGGTGCTGGCCTCATAAGAAAAGCCATATATTACACTGATTAAATACCCATGGTCAGATCTATAGCATCAATAACCGGCCGTTTATAAAGAGCGAGCAGGCGTGACAGCCGGAGGAAGCGCACTTTGGGAGGCATGCAAAGCGGCGGCTCCTTTGGAAGCGCGGTTCTGTGCGGTCCCGCTGTCATTGTAAGCAGCCGTCAGATAGCGGACCCGCGGCGGAGGAGTCCCAATGACGGGCGGCCGCTTCCCGGGGCCCGGGCACCCGCAGCAGAACCACGACAGCGTCTGCCCCAAGGCCGGCGGCGCGGCGCACCGTCCCGCCACAGAGCGCGGCCACAAGACCCCCGAAATATTTGCGCGATATACCCGGGCTCACCTCCGAAAGCATCCGCTTTGGCCGGCTTCCGCTTTGCGACACTGTTTGCGGGGGAGGGTGAGTGGATTCAATCAGAGGGGCCGGCTCCGACAGGCGGCCAATCGGAGGGGCCGGCTCCGGCATGTGGCCAATCAGACGCTGCCGCGGCGGCGGAGAGCACTCGCCTGAAAACGCGACAGCGACACCTGGGGGACAGGAGGCTCATTGACACACGCGTCACTGCTGCGTGCGATGGAAAGTGCGATGTACGCTGCCTGGCGCACTTTGTTTCATGGACCGCTTTTTATCTTTATGGGGCACATTCGTCACGGTATTGTCTCCACGTGCAGCATCTCAACATTTTTCCCATCTTGATTTGCATCCATTTCTCGTCCAGAGCTTGCATTCATGATAGGCGAGTTGAACCGCTCCTTAGACTCTTCAGGACATCTCAAAAGACACGCAGTGGGGTTAGGGCCAAGACTCCGATGCCCAAATAGTGTGAAAATGATTCCTCCGCCCCCCTGAACCGCTCTCAGTTCGAGCGCGGTGAATCTTGACATTCTCATGCTGGAATATACCCATGCATATTCAATTTTAATCTGTAATAGCAAAAAAAAACCGCTTTAAATTCTGTGTATTTATCGAAGTTCCAAACGGATGATACATTCAGGCTGGTTTTGTAAGGCAGGGGATTTCAACATTTCGTTAACCAGAACCCCCCCCCCCGCTACTAATGTGTGTCGCTTAACTAAGGACGGGGGCGGGTCCCTTTAAAAACGTACGCGTGTGTCATGTCACTTAATGACCCAGTTAAGGGTGGGACATCTAGTGGTAAAAAAAAGAAAACTTCCAAATTAGTTTACTGAGCTTTGAGGTCCCAAAGACTGGGGCGAGCGCGCCACCTAGTGGGCTGCAGGTGAAACCGCAGCCTGTGGCGCGCGGAGGGGGTCGGTGGGACGCCTAAAATGGTTAGGCAGGCGAAGAGAGACCGATTATTACCACAACTGCCCTATAATCCCCGAAAAAAGGAGAGGACGCAGACAGGCATGCGCAGAAGTTTCACGGAACGGTGTCAAATACACGATTAATAGAAAAATAGCGTCAGTATCACAGCTCGTTTGCCAGCGGCTTACATTCTGACAGCTGCCATGTAGCGGCTGCGGTACGAAGGCGCCGGTGCCCGGGCAGGGCAGCTTTGCCCGGAGGACGGCCCGCAGCCTCAGTACGGGCAATGAGCCAACGCCGTTCGTGCGTCTGAAACCTCAATCGCTGCATAAGTCACCTTTAAAATGTGCCAGTGGAGGTATTGTGGCAACAGAACCTAAGTGGTGAATCTTCCTTCTAAAATTACTTCCAATCACTGCTGCAAAAAACCTGCCATCTTGCCAAGGCGGAAAAGAGGAAGCTACTGCTTGGTGTCACAATTACCAGGTCACTTCTCTGGAAGTCACATTACAAGCGGCACGTCTTTGTGGGGATGTTAGTCAGCTATGAGACTACACCTAAATGTAAGGTTAATTCATACCGACTAAGCAGCATCCCCCCCCCCAAAAAAGTAGTTCAAGTTCTAGTCTCCAAGGCGAACAGCTGTTTTCCCATCAGTTTATTTCAAGGAGGACTGAATGAGCTACTGTCACATGCCATTAAATTGTACAATGCTTTAGAGGGCCGGCCACACGGCCTCTGCCGTCAGCAGCTGGTCACGAAGCATTTACGCTGGTCTTAAGAACAACAAAACGGGGCAGCCAGCGTGACACAGGTGGCGGCTGCCCCCCCCAAACCACACACGTACGCACTTCTAGAAGGTCCTCAAAAATGTCCAGTCCTGCGAAACCAGAGATAAGCAGCGCTACCGCAGGGCAGTTTAGTACAGAGTACACTAGGTGAACAGAAACGCATCAGGTTGTTACAATGCACACCTACATGACTGATCTGGAAGGAGAAAGAAATCCAAACACTAGAAATTCATTATGCCTAACTGTAAAATGGATGACAGGTTCTTTCCCTTTCACCAAATGAGGGTGCCGCTCCAATACAAAAATACTCTAAAGTGTCAGTACTGTAGGGGGCCTGTATCTTGGGGTCCTTTGTGGGACACCAAAGTGACAAGCACAGACCCAGAGCCCACAACAGGCTGGGGGGGGGGGGGCTTTGGGGGGAGCTGGCTGCACGGCAAATCCACGCATGCTACAGTTCATTGCTTGGAAAAGGAAGGAGAGCCATGGAGGAGTGGAGAGGGTTGTCAGGAGCGAGGATGTCCATGTTAAGATGGCAGAGGATTTTTCAAGCAGTGTTGAGCAGGTCCTGAATAGCCTTCTGCTGAGTCTCATTCAGCGTCGATACACATTCTGTCCACAGTCCTCCGGAGACCTAGGAGGCGACAGCCACAGCTTACCGCAGACCTGTCATCACCGATAGTGCACTTTCAGCATATCTAAGATTGGTGCTGACCTGTACTTGACGGATGACGTTCGCCAGCCGTTTGCTACATCCATCTTCCCGTTTGATTGACTCGCTGACAATGCCGTCTGCGATGATCGAGAATATCTTGGGAAGATTTGAGTTGTCGGGTCCAAGGACAATCGGATTGTTGCTATGGAGAAACAAAAGCAAGTTTGATCAGCGGTCCTGAAGCACAATCATGTGGCTTAACAAGAGGAAGCAACGTTGACTGCTCACCATTCAATGAGGTCACACAAGAAGTTGAAGGTGTGCACAGCTTCCTCTTTGTCTTCATTGAGTGGCAGCCAAGACAGCCAATGGGGTAGGATCTCACTGACATTGACACACTCTGGTCTATACTTCATCACCTTGCCAACAGCAGAGATGCAGTTCTCTGTGGCATTGATGTTTTCTTTGGCCTTTGAGTTGGCTGCCTGGATCACGCCCACCAGCAAAGGAATGGCCTCTATCAACAAGACACATTAATCCAGTTAGCATTAGCCAAATAGTCAGTGTGAACCACTGCTTCTTCCAATATTGTAGAGGCATTTATTAAAATACCTATACAAAAACCATTTCCTCCTAACTACCACACTGAGCAACCCTAAAGGAGGCCTGGTCCCATTACCTGTGCAGAAGGGCCTGTAGCTCTCCCCACCAAACTGAGCCATGACTCCCACCCCGTAAGCAGCCGCCTGCCGCACCTCAGGGCTGGGGTCACACAGTGACTGCAGCATGGGCTGCAGGAAGCATTCTGCATACTTGAAGGAAGAGGGACTGCAGTGCTCCACCACGTCGTCGAATATGCAGAGCCCCCACTGTCGGTCGGCCCAGGGCCTGTGCGGACACTGCAGGACAGGAGGCAGACCGTTAGACTGCCAATAAACATGCCACCAGGCCCGACGTTGACATTCACACAAAGTTATAATCCAATAGAGCAAATACTCACAATAAGGTTGACTATGAGCTGTAAGAGCTGCTCAAACCAGGGCAGAACCTTCTCCTTGTAACTGCTGAACACTGAGTGGAGGATGTCGGACACCTTTGTTAGGATGTACACGTCATTTTCATCCTGGAGGGGAAAATTAATCCACTTAACTAGGCCAAAACACAAATATATGCAGGAAAATTTACAAAGCCAGGCTCTTTACCCATCCAGGAAAGTAGACCGGCACACTTTAATCCTCAAGGTTCAACATATCCAGTAGCCTAGTTTGACAGAACTGCCCACTGATTTTTGATGGCCGCTACATTTACCTCATCCTGTAAGGTTTCTTCTACCTGTTCATCATAATCTTCATCCTGTCGCTTGGCTGAAGAGGAAAGAGGAGATGAGTGACGAGAGCAAGAACACAAGTAGGATGGACCTTGACGGACCAAGACTCACCCTGTCTAAGCTCCTGGTTCTTGAAGTGCTCCTCCAGCTTGCTTTTCAGGATGCCACCCAGCTCCTCAAAGTGCTCATTGTTAAGGCAGCCATCTCCCATCAGTTCAATGCACTGGAGAGAGAATGGAATGGACCAAGTCAGAAGCCCCTTCAGGTACCACAATTCCAAATTACTGCTTAGCAGAGCTGCCCCCTTTTAATCCATTACTCCTCATTACTGCTGAAAATGTACTTAAGCCAGGAGTCTATGCCCTCAACCATCATGACACCAGCCAGAGATGGCAAGTTCAGGATCACCTGAACTTTCCACCTGTCAACTGCCAGATAAAATGGATTCTAAAGCATAAGAACAGTCACATCTAGATGGGTCGACATATAGTACTTTAGTGAATGATGGATCCCAACCTACCTTGGCAAAAGAGTGCATGATTTCAGATAGGACATCAGAGTCTGGTTCTGTACCAATGGCCTTGATAAGGGCATCACACATGAAGTGCCACATCTGGGTGAGGTATTCAGGTCCCCTGACACGTGCACACTCCAGTAATAGGGGCATGGACTCCGCTGCTGCTACTCGCACACGTGTCGTACGGTCAAGGAACTCAACCACCTCCAGTTCATGGGTCAGCAAAACCTGGTGACCCAACATCCAGCCTGGTACAAGTATGTAGAATTAACAGCCAGGCATAATGGCTAGGAACTCACTACAAGTAATTTCTCTCCTGGGCAGGGAGCTAAATATGCTCAAGTTACATAAAAGGGATGCTCTGGAAAGGATATCATCGTGGAAATAGAACTTCAGCAGTGGGACCATCATTTTCACAACCTGCTCTGTGTATTCTACAAAACCTTCTTTCAGCTCTTTAGCGTAACACACCTGGAAGAGAACGCAAGTTGAGATTAGAAGCAATGCCCATAAGCAAAAATTGGCTTGACGGGCAGCAATCTCCATTTGTGATTATTGGATGCATAAGTTTGTGAAAGTTATATTTATTAACCAAAGTAGACCAAGGTTTATCTAAAATACCTCAAGTCAAGGAGGGGTGTTCTTCCAGAAACTGAGCTGAAACCTAAAACCTGAATGAAATCCCATAATGCTCACCAACATCTGGCAAGCCGTGGCCTTCTCCTCCAATCCTGCAGTCTTTATGCCAAAGCTTTGCTGGTCACCAAGGTTGACAAATTCCCAACCATCATCTTCACTCATGTTCTCCATATCCTGGGCTGAAATATGGATGAACCAAACTGCTTATGCAAGCCCGGGTGAACACATGAAAAAAGTGTACGAGACCAATTGCGAAGTTTAAGACACTCATTCCGGCAAGATCAACATCACTTCATATGCAGAGGGCAAGACACTTACTGTCCAGAAGGGCCACCTCAGGCTTGATGGAAGCAGTTTTCATGAGGGGCCCCATGACCACAGGCAGATACTGCTGGAACTCCTTCCCCAGGATCTTGCACATTCTGGCCCATGCTGAGATCATGTATGAGATCTGAGATGATCAGGAGAGAGCTGGTTAAAAGCAAGAAGGCCCCCCCCAGAAGAGCCTAAACCGGGAGCTCCAGGCATCCCTAACCTGTGGGTCATCATCTTCCAAGTCATTGAAGTCCGTCTGGGTCTTCAGAAGCAGCTGCATGACAGCTGCGGCATCAGGCATGAACTGCAGCCAACCACGGAAGAGAGGTGGTGCATTAGGAGTGCAGCCAGTACACTTACTTTGGTCTTGTCTGGGTGCAAAACACCACGGGATGGCTTTGGTACCTTCTCCTTGCCCACGGCCAGCCCAATGAGGCTGATGCACTCGATAGTCTTCCCCCTCAGCAGCCGTAACTCCTTCTGCACGGCATTCTCAACGATGTGCTTCAGCGAGGGTATGAAGAGGTCGTAGTACGGCACAAACTTCTCCTCCGCTGTGTCGGCCACGGATGCGATAGATGTCACCACCTGCTCCAGCACCAGCTTGGTGCCTTTCTGTATCAGCTACGCCAACAGGGAACAAAATCCATGTTGCGAATCACAATGGAGCTTCAACAATTGTCACCAGATGAGATTCCCTGGGCTATAACACACCTATTATGACAACCAAGGAACACTGAGAACAAAATCTAAAGCTAGGAATTAAAATCTTTGGGTACCCACTTGGGTACCCCACATCGACTCCAAAGGCAAAGTACCTCCTGCAGCTTGGCGACCATGATGGTATGCAGGTGCTGCACCAGGTTATCTAGATAAGGAACGAGCAGGGACTTGGGGCAGTCTTCTGTGAAGTTGATGAGAGCAGCGGCCGCGTGGGCCTGCACACGAGGGTTGGACTGGTCCTCCATGGTTTGAAGCAGGGCTGAGATGACCTGGGAGGGGGGTGCTGACTGTCAGACAGACTGCTCAGATTTAGACCACTTCCTGAAGATCTGCAGGATAGATACCTTATCATGGAACTTCTTCTGGAAGGTGGGAGCAAAGTCTGTGGCCATCTGTCCAATAGCATTGCAAGCAGCATAACGGACTCTGGGATGCTGAAGGGGGGGAAAAGAATAAAAAAAAAAAAAATAAGTTAAGCTCCCACATCTACTGGGCTTCCGGAAAACGTTGCTGAAAAGGGTGCGATTTAATATAACTCACGGGATCTTGACAGAAGAGTAGCACAAAGCTGACGATCTCGTTAAGGATGGATTCCATCTGCTGGTGGCAGCCCTCCCCTATTGCCGAGAGGGCCATGAGGCCCGCATGGCGGTACTTCCAGTCAGCTATTTGAGGAGAACAGCGTGAGATTTACGATTAGCCCCGCCTGTCCACTACCGACCTTCAGCCTGGTTGGAACCTAGGAAACACTGCTCTGGTCCTCCGATACTGCCCAGGTGTTTGAGCGGGAATCGGGCTAAAGGTGACCCAGCACCCCCACCGCTCGCAGCACATACGTACGGTTCTGCAGCATCTGCATGATGTGCTGCTTGATCATCGGCAGCACGATCTTTCCGCCGAGGCCGCAGGCGATGCGATCCAGAGCGCTCTCACCAGCCACCGCGTTGCTGTGCACAAGAGGGCATGCAGCATCTTAAGCGCCCGCTACTCACACGGTCATCAGTCATCGCTCCATTAACCAACAGGCTACATCTTGCTGCACAATACAGTGGCTCCACATCATGGTCCCATTTACCACAATCTGGTCCACCATTTAAGAGCAGGAGAAGCCAGATAAGACACATGGCACCTGCAGCCTGCGTGTGCGCGCGCACGATGATCTGTACCTGTCAAAATCGTCGTCCTCCAGTTCATCTGCCATTGCCCATTCCTCATCATCCTCCAAATCTACCATCATGGCCAGCATCTGGGGGACTAGTGAGGTGCCAAAAAAAAAAAAGCGACATGTAGCAGTTAAGCAGCCTGTTCAGAGTGAGATGAGGGGTATTTCATAGAGCGGCTCAAACCAAAGCCAAGAACACTTCATGAAACCTTGGGAGGAACCAGACTAAGGGGGAGCCCATCCTCCAGGGGCCAGCAGAGGTCAAATGACCAAGAACTAGATCTACATAAGATCTGTTACATAGCAACACAGCTGCATTCCCTGCCGCCACAGACTATACACCCAACCAGTTAGTTACTCAGCTGAAAGTCACACTAAGAACTGCTAGACCCATGGATCACTCTGGGTCCACCTAGCTGACACTCGATTTCGTGGTCACCAACTCATCACCGATTTTTTGCTGAACTGTGGTCCTAATGGTTCTCGGGAAACTTCTCTTGTTAGATGCAAGGCCGCATTAAATGCACCGTCCGTTGGCAGCGACTAGGCTGTCCATGCTGAAAATGGAAGTGTGGCTCCCAGAGTTCACTCATTTCAACATATCCAGCGTAAAAATACATGCTTTACAGCCATGACACCCACTACACTTAGTCAGGAATGTCAGGCTAAAGCCCCTAATCAATGTTCCTCAGCTTCCACAAAAGCAGCCTAAAAATGCCATAAACTGAAAGAGGAAACAAAAAAAAAAAAGATTTGCTGCAGATTTATCACTGAAAATTAAGCATTTACAATTTCCCTGAAAGTGTCACAAAATAAAGATACCAACAAAAGGGAGCCATTTCCTAGCACCCAGTGAGGCAAACAATCTGAAATGCCAATGATTTGATAAAATGCCCGTGACACGTCCATAGCCCAAAAAGGCAACATCACCCTACGTTATGCTGCATCCTCAAAGCGAAATACGGCTCTTACAAGAAGCTCAATCTTCAATAAAGAAAATGCTTCCTCTGCATGTTCACTTCAAACAAACACCGACCCCATGAACCTATTTGATCCTCTGTAAAACTGTAATAAAAACCTTAATCCAAGGACAGTCGATTCAGCGGAACACTGCTCATCTTCTGAGTCAACCTGAACTTGCATTATTATTACTGCACCGAGAGCCATGTTAACTTTTAAAAGCTCCGATTTGAGTTTACATTTCAGTTCAATTACAGCATTCAAGATTTGCCCTTTGAAAATGACAGGGCTCATACAGAGTCACCCAGCTTCAGTAGACCTATTCAGCCACAGGCACCATAAGATGGCATCACAGAACTGGTCACTTACAATACATGGAGCTCTTAAACTCAGGAAGGAGATCATCATTATGAGGTGAGGACCTCGGCTCAGCCCTCTTGCACCGATGGGCAATTCCCAGAACGCCTCCTTACCGCTCTGAGCCACGATGCTGGTGTGTTTCCGGAGCATGGCTGCGGCAGTCTCTGACAGCGTGACGATCACTTCCAGGGCTAGCTGTCTCTGCATGTTGCTCAGGCTGGTGTCGGCACAGAGCTGCAAAAACCAAATGAATGTTCAGTTCAGCTGAGTTCTTGGTTTCCTGCAGGCCCAGGGATGTGACCCTCTCACCTTCAGGCTCAGCTGCAGTGTGGCCTCCAAGTTGGGTCTCAGGTACTTAGGGGCCGTGTCAGCAATCTCTACTAGGGACTTGAGAACAGAGTCATCTCCCCGGTAGCACGACTCGTTCACTGCCTGTGGACAGACGGACAAAACCAGGGTTAAGTTCTAGACCCAAGCCAACCCTACCTTGAGTAACAATGACCATGCTTTGAAAACAATGGGTATAAGCAGACAGAAGCAAAGCGAGCGTGGATGGAGATTGGCGATACCTGCAGGATGCCGGGCAGCAGGTCCGAGAAGTGCTTCAGCAAAGCCGTGTTGTTCTCGTTGGAGAGGACAAAGGAGGCTGCAGCTCGGGCAGCCAGGGTACGGATCTAAAGAGCACAGCAGATGGATCACCAGAGCGATTCTGAAGGCCGCACGCTATGGCTTAGCTCAGGGCTACCTCCAGGCTGGTATAAACAAAGTCATTCAAGATGTTTGGCAGAAAGCAGCCACAACAATGTAATGCTGGAGAAGAGTAAGGACTCAGAAAAGTAGTGCCAAGTCACCTCAGCGTCACCAAAACCTCCATTACCACCCCACAAAATCCCCTCTGTGTTCCATGCCAAAATATGGCTCTGCCTGCCCGATAAGAGCGAGCACACTATTCCACCTTCGACAGAAGGCGCCCCGCACGCTCCAGAGCCCGGGGGAAAAGTCATCCCACAGCGAATTCTAACCATCGAGAGCGATGCAGATGTCTTTCAAACAGGCACAGCAGGCTAAACAGCTGACATTTGAGACTGTGGGCAGTGTCCATACATAGAGAACAGAGATAAAAAGGCTGTCATTTCCCCCCTGACTGCTCATGTACAGTATGTGTGGCAGCCCCGCGTGTCAGGCAGGGACTCACCGTCGGGTTCTCCTGGTCCTGCATGCACTGCACCAGCATACGCTTGATCACCTCCAGGTAGTGCTGCTGCTGGTTGCCAAATATTCCTGGGAAGTTCCTATCAATAACAAAAAGGGAACCACATCTTGTAAGGGGGGAGGGGCGGGTTGAAGGGCACCCATGCCAGGAACTGCAGGCCTGCAGAGGGAGAACGCTACCCAGCACCTTTAGTTCTGCAAATCTGCATAACGTCACCCTGTACTTTAACAGGATTTCTCCACTGAAGCCAGAAGCGAAAGGTCACCAGACCGCCACCCAGGCTCACCAGAAGATGTGCAGAGCTGATTCTCGCAGGCCGACGTCCGGCGAGTTGACAGACTCAAACAGGAACTTCAGCACCTCGGGCCACTGGTTGTTTCCATCATCATCTAAAGCATCAGAAGTATTGGGCGCCTTACATTCTAGTTGCTTGGGCAGCAGGCGATGACTAAGAGCGTATGCATGTCCACAGCAGAGACCTGCTTACTGAAGCAAGCCAATTTAGGTACCCTTGAGCAAGGTAGCGCAGTGGGACGGTGCTGGGATTTCATGAAATCCAGGGTACTACCCACTAAGAGCTTGATAGGATGAACAAAGCAAAGGCAGCAGATTCTGACAAGGGGATGACATGCAATAAGAATGTCTTGGGGGTGTGGGCTTTGCACGAGTGCTCCTACCGATGAGGTTGCGAGAGAGCTCCGCAGCAATGTCGCACACCTTCTTGCGGATGGTGGGTGAGCCCTCGGCCTGGATACCCACCAGCAGCTCGCTCTTAATGGCCGTCTGCATGTCCGCCGGCAGGCCGGGGTAGATCTCGTCAAACGACGACGACAGTAGCCTCCTCAGCAGCACCGCTGCCATCTGCTTGACCTGATTGTTGGGGCGGGGAACGACACGTTTTACCATTCAAGCCACACGGAAGGCAACAAATTCAGGTAACTGCAGGATGGCAGCCTCAAGTGAGAGGCAGGAAAAATGAGAGCAGAGCACACTAAAAATATCGGAAGTCACAGGAGCAACACAGGAGGCTTTATGGAATCACTGAGCACGAGAAAGTGTAGCAGGTCAACTACTGGGAGCAAGAAGCTCCAGCAGAGTGAAGGCACCCTGAGGGGGCCCAGGCACCTCCCACCGGCCACGCTCACAGCCCGGGGGGGGTGGGGGGGAATGTTACTGGAACTTTAGTGCTTACTAGCAACATTAAATAGTAATAGGATGCTTCTGCCTGCTCCCAACAGAGGTATAACCAAATAATGACAACCTTTAAATTTGATTATGTAGTAAGTGAATAGGAACCCAGAGCCCCGCAGGTTAGGGATCAGTGCCCAGCAGTGCTTGGGTTCAAACCCCAAGGACGCCAACAATGGCACTAATGGGCCTTTAAGCGCCCACCTGCCAGCATGTTTAGAGGCCCTGCTATCTGACCCCAAGCAGTCCTCACTCATATGTGGCTTTGAACAAGCCTCGGCTAAACAAACATGAAATGACATCACCAGGAAGAGGCGAAATGCCTGCTTATATAGGCTGCAGGATGGAGGGCATGCCTCCTTACATGGAGCTCTCACTTTAAACACCCTAGCCCCATTACCAAACAATACCGTCGGGTTTCCCCAGATCAGGCATCCGCAGAATTTATCAAAATCACAAGGTTCCAAACCCTCCGACTTGAGAAGGGTACAAGAACCACATACCTCCTCCGTGGCAGATGCATCTCGGATGGCCTGTAGGAGGAACGTGATCTTCGTCTGACCAGGTATGTTGTCGTACGTCTCCTGCACAAGAAAGGCCAGTTAAAGGACACTGGCTACAGTCATCTCTGCTACAATGAGGGCTTCATCTGGCAACAAGAGAAGATTCAATTGCTGGAAGAGTTTAGGCCACTTCACCTCTTGGATTTCAACCGACATTACAGCTATGACAGCACTTGGGAAGTGACCAACGCAGATACTTCTGAACGTTTCACCCACAAAATTACCGGGTATTCCTTTCCTCTGACACCAGTGAGATAGACGGAAACAGAAAACAGGACCCTGCATCCTCGGAACATCTGCTAGAAAGTCGAGCTTCCCACCCCCTCCAAACTGCTCAGATTTGGTCTTCTGACTCATTACACACAAAATGTCAAGAATCCAAGATCTGTGGCAGGATGAGAGGCCTGGAATGCTTTCAGCTGCTAGTCACATGGTTAATAAACAACAAACAGCAACCTCTCTTTCCATTAAAAAAAGAAAAACTGGTCATATCGACCCAACATATATGACCATGCTTATGAAATAAAGTGGACTACCCCAAAACTTCCAAGTTCATCTAGTATTCTCTAGGATGGAGACACAATTTCAATCAAAAACAGTGTTGAAAACACAACCATTTTCCATTACAGAAGGACAACATCCCATACACCAGAAACAGAGCGTGCATGCAGAATTTCCCCTTGGTGTAATGGCACATTACTGACTTCCGGACCATTATGGATATTTGCAGTCTGGGACTCCAAATCCTGTAGTGCGAAAAGTGCCGGGAAGGGCTGGCAATGCGTGCGGCGATGGGCTCCAGCCGAGTTTATAATCTGCTCTTAGTGATCAGGGATGATTATTATTATATTAATTATATCCACACACACAGCCAGGATTTTTAAAATACTGGGGTCAAAAGTGTTAGCCCTTAGGTGTGCCTTGTAATGGGTCCTGGTTGTTGGAGTTGGAGAAGAAAAAAAAATACTGAGGACTTCCGTGTGCTCAGTGGTACAAGCATGCATGCGCGCGCACACACACACACACACACACACACACACACCCCTGTGTGTGATAGCGCTTCCTGAAAGTAGTATACATGCGTGGATTAATTCGTTTCCTGTTTGCAGATGTGCAGCATGAATGCCGCCATTGGATCAGTGCTTTAACAATTGATAGGGCGTCACACTACAATAGTGACAATCCGGTGTCAGTCACACGTGGGTCTCCGTGACAAACCGCAGTCCGGGGAGCAGACGGCCTGCTCAGCGATCCCGGCCGGCGGGGAGGCGCCCTCACCCGGGGGGGCCCCCATGCAAGGACGCGGCCGGCATTGTCTGCGGGCGCCGGGGAATGTGCTGACCGAGGCAGGGGTCAGCCCGGGCCGCCGCTGACAGACAGGCCCCCTGCGCGGAGGCAGCGAGCCGGCGGCGCGGCTTAGGGCGCCTCCCGTCCCCAGGAGCGGCTCACACGCCCGGGCACCGGGAGCGCGGGGCGCAGCGCAGCGCCATTAGCGGGGCAGCCGGGCGGCGTAGCGTGTTAGCGGCTCCCGGAGCGGCTCTTAGGGAGAAAGGCGCCGGCCCAGGCCCGCTCGGCCGCCGCGCCCCCGCGCCCCGATGCGCGTTCCCGCGGAGCCCAGCGCTCCGCCATCGGCTCCGCTCCGCACGTGGGCCGGGCCGCCGCCGCGCCGCTAACGGCCCGGGCCGCCGAGAAGCGCCCTCCCCGCGGCGCCCCGAAGCGCCCCGCCGGCCGCCACGTACCTCCGACTGCTTCCGGACGCCGTTGTCGGGGCTCATCAGGCTGCCCAGTAAGAGATGGAACTGCTGCTGCTCCGCCATTGCTGCGAGATCCGAAAGAAGGAGCGGCGGCGGGCGGCTGAGGGGAAGGCGAGAGCCGGCGGCCGGAGCGACCTCTCACACCACACGCAAGAGAATCCCTTCGCCCTGATTGGTGGACTCCCTAAACCTGCTTTATATACATTGGGTCCGCAACCGAGTCGCAAGTGTGCGATTGGCCAGCATCCCCCGTTCCTAAAACGTTAATTTGCCATTGGGCGACCTGCTCGCGGGACGGCCTATTTCGATTGGATGCCACGGACGACGGCGACTGTGCGTCCCGTGCGCGCGTAAAATGGTGTGGGCGGGCATTTGGAAGAGGAGGTGACGTCATGCCAAAATATAGCGGCAGAAAGCGCGGGAGATTGACACGTCGGAAGGCTTCGGATAGCGAGACGTCCGGTCCGCTCAGCGCGCCAGCACTGCACTTTACAGTGCACTTTACTGCAGACACCGTACTGTGTTTTTCCTAGCGAATAAATACTCGTTGCATTTCTTTTTATCGACAAGATGCCGTGCAATTGGCTAATCGATAAGGAGAATGTAACGAATATATATATATATATATATATATATAAGTATTGCAAATAAATTGGGTTTATAATACTTTGTTTATTTATTTACAAAAATATATATCGATTAGAAAAACAGTAGTACAGTAGTTTTAAGTAAACCATTAATATCAAGTACAGTAGTAAACCCAAATAATTCTAAAGGAGCTGTTCTGTGTTAAAAAGTTCAGTGATAAGCAGTCTCATTGGATGCTTTTTAATGAGTAAAACACCAAGCATTTGTGTTTAGCATCCCTTTAGGAGCCACAGTTCCAATTAATAGCAAAATGGCAAAACGGAACTGAATGATTCAGTCAAAAAATGTATGACAATTAAAAAGAAAATGTCTGTGCGGAAGACATCTGGAGATACATTAAACATTGCTTGTCAACAGAGTTGCGTTATGAAACCAAAAACAATACATTTTTACAGAATTAAGTAAGCATCCCAAGACTCTGTGAACACTGTATATAGCTGTAGAAGACACTTAGTTTTGCGAACACAGTAAAATAATTTTACGTATTTTTCTCAACTTTTCAGATGTTGCTGGCACATAAGAGTGACAGACTGGGAGTAATCAAACACATTTTGTGAAAAATCGCCCCAAAATTCAGGTAGTGCTGCATTGTGATAGGAGAGAGAAGGGCAGCTCAGACACTTCATGATAACTCAAAGATTATTCCGTCTCTACAGGACCTGTATGAGTCCAGGACCTTGAGAAGGGCAGAAGATTGTGGCCCACCTCTCTCAGCCTGGACGCAAACTCTTTCAGATGCTCCCCTCTGGCAGAAGGTTACAGTCCATCAAAAGCAAAACCTCATGCCACAAGGCCAGCCTTTTCCCTCCTGCAGCCAGCCTCATAAATAAGGCCAGAGATGCTCTCTGAGTCAGTCTCTGATGCATTCTGACTCTCATCCTCACCCTCTACTCTCTTTCTGCTCTTCTATATATTAATATATTAATGCCTTGACTGTGAATTTTGCACTATTGCACATTCTTGTGTCCATATTTTTTTCTCCATATCCATATATTTATATTACTATATTCTATACGTTTTGACAAAAGAATCTTTAACTCTTATTTGCAAATTTATTGTGGGAGAATTTAATTTGTTGGGGGGGGGGG
>JAODKM010000016.1:20599194-20610233 GCA_026780845.1 Petrocephalus sullivani | reverse complement strand
AAGCTTGCTTTCATGGAGAGCAAGGTTGGGGGAGGTGAAAAGTCAATTTCCCCAAGGGGATCAATAAAGTATAATAATAATTCCAATCACCTGTACCATAGCACAGCAGGTCCTCCTACAATTATCTGTACCATAGCACACCAGGCCCACCTACAATCATACATACCATAACACAACTGACTATCCTATATTCATCTGTACCATAACACAGCAGGCCCTCCTACAATTATCTGTACCATAGCACAGCAGGCCCTCCTACAATTATCTGTACCATAGCACACCAGGCCCACCTACAATCATCTGTACCATAGCACACCAGGCCCACCTACAATCATCTGTACCATAGCACACCAGGCCGTCCTACAATCATCTGTACCATAGCACAGCTGGCTCTTTCTCAATCATTTGTACCACAGCACACCAGGCCCTTCTACAATCATCTGTACCATAGCATACCAGGCCCTCCTACAATCATCTGTACCATAGCACAGCTGGCTCTTTCACAATCATTTGTACCACAGCACACCAGGCCCTTCTATAATCATCTGTACCATAGCACACCAGGCCCTCCTACAATCATCTGTACCATAGCACAGCTGGCTCTTTCACAATCATTTGTACCATAGCACTGCTGGCTCTCTCTAAATCAGCTGTACCATATCACTGCTGGTTCTCTCAATCATCTGTACCATAGCTCTCTCTCTCAATCATCTGTTCTATAGCAGAGCTGACACTTCTACAATCATCTATGCCATAGAACAGCATGATCTTATACAATCAGGTAAGCTAAGAAAACTATAATGTGAAAACGATCACCTTCAGAGGATAGCATGAGTCTGTATTGAATGTCACAAAGCAAGCTGAGAGCAACGTATCAGTACTTCATCTCTTTGACCAAAGAAGCTGTTGATCGCGTAGGCCTTCGGTCTGTGTGTGAAATGCCCCCAACTCCAGATCAGCTCCTGCTGTCTCACAGCTGCCATAATACCACAGTAGCAGAGTCCTTTGAGAGCAGGCAAGATACAGCTGGTAGTTCAGGTCAGTCTCCTAGTCCCTACCGATCGGTGTGTGTTCATTTATCCTCAGCTGCATGCCTGAATAAGTGAGTTCTGGTCACAGACTGATGCAGGATGCTTCTGGTTCCGTGAGCTGGCTGCTGCCCAGCCTCTCACTTAATGCCGTTAGCTTATTGAAGTACCCATACTAAAGCATAAACTATCCGCAATAAAACTTGCATTAATTCAGCCCACAGCCGAGTTAAAAGTACAAAACATTCCTGACTAGTAACTTAGGTGCAAAGTTTTCACAAGCAAACAACAAAGAAAGTTTGCAATATCGTTAAATATAAATGGTATTATTTGGAGTGGTGTGGAACATTTTTAAGCTTCACCCTACCTCCCTTTCCTAAACTACTGCAACATGCAAAGTGCTCTGTGATTTTCAGAGGTCTGCAGTTTACAATGCTTTTGTGCTATTTATGTAAATTTAATTTATTTGGTTGTTTATGGAAAACTGTGGCTCTGTATAACAAGTGAACTTATCTAGGGGCTACATGTACATATATGTACAATATAATCATATTACATACAGTATGCTGCTTCCTGGTAATGCTCTTAGCTTTAATATGTTAACCTTCAGGTTTAATATTATTATATTTCTGCACATTTGGAATGCCTGGTCATAATGCTAAGGAGAATATAAAATGGCATTTTAAATAAATGTAATACAGAATTATTTGCACCACATATCTAAAAGGGATGTTTGTGAAATCCTTATAATTCCTAAATCAGAAAAAAAATGTTAACTTTAAAAAGAAGCTAGTATGGTTTTTCTTTAGCTTTACACATATCCAGTTGTTTCTTGTTAGGAGTAAAAGTAGAAAGACCATGGTTTTTTCTATTTGATTTAGACGATTTTGTAGTAATTGGAGACAGAGGTCATTTCTAGAAAAAAATCAGTTATATTTTTTATTTTTCATATTGTCTAATAACTATTGCCTTTTGATTTTTATCGGTAGTCCAAGGGATGCTGTGCTCTTTATTTTCTAAATGACTCCATATAGCTTATTTCAGGCAAGAAGGTTGGGGTAGACTCCAGATAGAATGCTGCTCTATCACAAGGCACACGCACACATTCTGGCAATTTAGGAACACCAGCGAGCTTCACTGAATGTCTTTGGACTGCAGGAAGAGACCCCACACACACAGAGTAAAGGAGTGATTTGAGATTATAACCAGCAGAGGAGTGTGGTGACTGTGCTACCCACTGTCTCAACCAAAATATCCTTTTCAACTGACTACAATTACGTAACGTAGATTCTACAATTGAAATATGTGACATAGTCAGAATATTTTGTGTTTTGAATAATTTGTAAATGATTGATTATTAGAGTATTGCTGTTTTTTTCATTAGAACAACAGTATTTAAAAAAAAATGTTACAAACTATGTTTATTTTCTTTGTGGGTCCAGAAAAACAAAAATGTTACTGATCATTATGCATCAAACAAGACTACAAAATCCGGCACTGTAGATTATTATGGTATTATGGTAAACAGTCAACCCATCAGAAGGTTGTGGGTTCTGATAATACCAGCAAAGAGCAGAGCCTTTTAATGTTTGTGTCTGTAAATCAAGGAGGCGGTTAGCAGTAGGACCTGGGGCGGCCCCCCTTCTCCCCCCCCTTTCCTATTTGCAATCAGGCAGGGCTGTCTGACTCACTGCAGAACGTCTACTCGTTTGAAAGAGAGCGGATCAGAGGTACTCTTGCTCTTACTGAGACAGGACAGAGAAATGATGATGGGCTGACTGGGGAGAATTCGCGTTTCAATCATGGAATCCAGCAAAGTTCTTAATTTTATAGCATCTGGTGAGTCCCTGGCCCAGGTTCTGTTCTTGTGCAAAACATGTCCAAGCTTTGATATTTGTTTTCTAAGCTTACATATGGAGGTTGAGGAAGCGTAATTTATGTGGGTAAATAAGTTTTTTTGTTGTTGTTATTTTTTTTTTTTTTTGCAGTGTTGGCTTTTTGATTATGCACAAGCCACGGGCGTCTGGAGATGACCTCTGCGTCTGTCTTTTGATGATTTTGCCTGCTTATGTTTAATGTATCTGAATTAGAGTCATCGTGTCTGTTTTTCACTTTCGAGTTTGTCATCGTTCCTGACATGTTACCCCCTCTGAAGTTAAATAAATAGTGGGAAAATCCTCGACAGCACTGTACCCAATACAGGGACATACCTGTGAGATTTTTGAAGCTTGCTGCTATAAATGAAACACTTGCTTTGATGTTCAGTGGTAGTAGAGGCAGACGTTAATCACGAGGAGTGATACTGCCCTTGACTCAGTAGGTTCCGGGATGGTTGCACTATGCCAGGACATCTGTAGTAACGTGAACTGTTTGGGAGATTTTGTCCTGCCGCAGGTGGTTCTGTGTGTTGACTATTCTCTTGAGTATAGCTAAAGCATAACGCTTTTTAGAAACAGTCCAGTCTTGTAACCTCGTCATGTGTTAGCATTGAGCAGACAGTCCTGTCTCATCCCATAGCTCTGTATAGTATACAGTGCGTATAAATGTATTTCTCTAATAGTCAAGCATTTTTTTAAACGGTGAACCAGCAGTCATGCTTTACAAACAGAAAGTATTTACATTGACAGATTTAAGGAAGAATATATTTTACTAAATGATATAATAAATATTTTGATACCACTTTGTTGGGCCTGCTCATAACACTGAAACACTGTTATCCAGGTAGAATTCTGGAGGGAATGTCGGGACTGTGGAGTCTGTTATACATTAACATTATCACTACATTTTCAGTTTTCCATCTGCTATTCAGCAAACAAGCAACAATGAAACACTTGTAACTTTAAAAGACTGAAAGGTTTTTATTTATTATTATTATTTATTGATTTTTTAGATGATAAACTATAAATAATAAGATAAATATGAGTTATTGAATAAATCAGAAATACTGTGCATAGAATAGCAGTGTTATGTCTCCTGTCTTGAATGTTGTCTATGTGTTGGTTCCAAATTTGTAACTAGAGGATTGCGTTAACTGTTTCACATATACATGTTGGGCTTTAAGTAACATTTTTCTTCATTCTGTTTTGCTCGTTTGTTTTTATCTTTTTTATTTGTAGTCATTTATGTCCCTCTTTGGAATACAAGTTTAGATTTATGTTATTGGTTTATCGGTGCTTAAAACATCATTCACTGTTTGAAATTTCCTTTGGCTGAAAGAAAATACTTTTCTTATTACAGACAAGGCAACTTTGAAGTTGGAACGCTTTTTGTTGTAAATTGTGGCCTTAAGATTAAAACAAATGAAAGGTTTTTACACAAACATGTTGTAATGGAATCACAGTACATTTGAATGAGGCTCTGATTGCCAGATGACATGGACAGAACTATTTAATTACAGATCACAAGCATGCCCAGCATGATGAAGGTTAATTTTATATTAATGTGTAAATAGATGGTAGAAATGACAATGTATCACTGGCTTTCCTGAGGGAAACAGATTCCATGGATAGTTTGAGGAAGACGATGTAGCCTCTAGGTGTAGCAGTAATGGTCGTGCATGTTCAGGTTTATCAGGGGAGATTATTCTTAAATTATTGTTGCAGAATCTCTCTGAAATGAAAAGAGTTTAGGGGAACAAATAAAACCAGAAAAAAAGAAAGTCAAACATTTTCCCTGAATGTTTGAGATACTGTGTCAAGGCCCCCAGCAAGGTTGAAATTGTTTCAAGATGTTGAAGGCCATCACAATCGTGCCGATAAATTCCAGCCTCACAGGGCTTTCTCTAGTTGTACATCTCCATCTTTGGGGCTGATCCGAAAAATTGAAGTGGATTTTTAAGATGTCCAGACCCAGTTCCTTGCCCACTTGTCTCTGATGGGTGGTGAATGGCTCGCCGTGAGCTGAGCCATTAACAGACATCACAAATGCCCAAGCTGGGGCCTGTGAAGAACATTCACAATGTAACCCCACTGGCTTTAATCAAGACTAAACTGTCATGTCGCAAACCTGCACTTATCTGCTCGGAGCAGCCCGGCTTACAGAAATGGGGCTGCGTGGCTTTAATTGAGTGAGAGGAAGAGGGCAATGTGCAAACAATTAGCAGGATTCCCCAACAGCGGTTAAGAGGGGAACAGCACAAGGCAGCCTAGTTGGAACAGAAGTCTGGGGAGAGGGGGTTTGTCCACATACTTTGGATCTGTACATCCCTCCTTCTTAGCATTTCTCAGAATGCTCATAGGGAAACAGCCTGTAGAGATGTTCTGGATCAGACGAACACTCTCCGTTGGTTTGTTTAACATGCCCATAAGCCATTCTGCCAGGACCATGCTTTACTTTCATCTTATGGGTCAAGAATGTCAGACATGTGTATTCTACCTGGGTGGCAGGCGTATTCCCAGCAATCGCTGTCAGAAAGCTGTGAATGGAGCATTTAGTAAATAATACTCAAACACGAAGTTGGCATTCTGGCACAGAGGGTGGTGCACCTCCGGGGTTGGAGGTTCGAAGCCCAGCCCTGCTCGCTGTCTGTATGATGTGCACGTGCTTCCCCTATCGTACAGGCCGCCTTGGAGTGCTCTGGGTTCCTCACGCAGCCTGTAGTGTTTATGCCCTGTGATGGATCAGTATTGCAGGGCCAGCAGCCGTAATTAATGGCCATTGCACTGCATAATAACTAAGGCTGCCTGTTATGGACTCACACCCATCCATACCCGATGAGAGGTGGAAAAATGGCTGCTAGAGTATGCATGACTCCTAAGTAGAAATAAATGGCACTCACTTAAGACAGGGGAACTAAACATGTCTGAAACATCAAAAATTAGATCATTTAATTATTTATGTTTATAATATTATTTCCTTTAATGTAGATTACCGTATTACTGAATAGCTTTCTGCCTAAACTTTTGGTTTCATTTCATGCATCTTCATGTCGTGAGTACCCTCACGACCCTCACAGTATAGAGTAGATGAGTACCCTAAAACAACATACCAACTGTACTTCTTACAGGTCACCGTTTTCACTTTCAGCTGAAACAATGGATCATGCATGTGCAAAACAGGAAGTGGGCATGTCCTGGTTTTTCTGATGCCGCGTTCTTGTTAGTTGTGGGTCAGAGAACACCAAAGAAGTGGCTACAATCATATTGGCACCATATTAGCACATTGGTGAACTGAAGCAGTAATTTGGTACTTAACCTACAAACCCATTGAAGATGTCAACAGTTGTAATTACTACACAGTGTTTCCTTAAATGGCAAGTGCTGAGGTTTCATCTTAGTTCCGGTGTGTGCCTGTTTGAAGTGCACGCTGAACTTCTGTTCCTGTGCTTATTCCAAAGAACATGGTTGATAAACTTAGCTTTGAGTGAACCTAGCTAAGTGAATATCTGTTAATGGCTAACAGTGCTAAGTGGACACAGGAAGGGCAGTATACTGAGGTCCGGGTACCGTCTGCACCAGCATGTGCTATCCTGAGGCACGAGCTGCTGATTTTTTTATGAACCTGAGCAACACACTAGCTTGTTTTTCACACTTGATCTGCTGATCATTACAAATCCGGAAAGGAGGCATGTTGATGGCATGCATTGATATTCTGAGGAGACGGAAATTCAAGGGTTACGGTTGTAATTGTAATCTGTGAGCCTGTCTCCACTGGCATGGCTAATAACGGTGGGTAGCATGCGTTAGCAGAACCAAACAGCACAGCGGTGTTTGCAGAAAGGAAACCCAGCAAGTTAAGGCAGTAGCTTACTGAAGTTTCAGCTACCAAAACGCTACATTTCACCTTTCAAATGCGGAACAGCAGATTTGCAAATGCTGCTTGTGGTCTTTAGAGAAAAAAAAACTGAGCGTGCAGTCCACACATCAGAGGTGTACGCCCAAGCTTCCTGTTCCCTGATAGCACCCCTTACACTGAGCACAGGGCTGCTTTTGGCTGCTCACATGTCTAGAACAGCATCTTTTGACCAACACTATTTATAGTTTCCTCAGGTTGGTAATAGTGAGGTCCTCTCCTGCAAACTTGAACTCCTTTAGATGAACCTTGACTTACATATATAGCTGCAGAAATCAAATGTATACTTCAGTTACATATGTTGATTATCCATAAATGCACAGTGGCGTCTTTCACAGCAGTGTCAGCTCAGAAACAAGATTGCAGTTGAGTATTTGTTGTGAGTTATTGACAAACATTCCACTAAAATGGATAAAGTATTTGTCACACAAACAGCTGACTCATCTTTAAAACTGCAGCTATTTCAGCTGCGCTTTGTAAACGTTGGACCTTTATATTAGCAGGTAGAGCACATTGAGTAGTAGGAAGCAGGAGCATTAACCTCTGGATCAAAGTTGTGCTCCACACTGCAGTCCAGAAATGATAAAGGGCAATAAAAATGCGTCTGATCTGCTAATTTGGGGGTGGATTTGAAATACAAGGTTAAAATGTAGCGTGATTGTTTTCATACAGTAATTCTCCTTCTTTTGTAATGCAGTATTACCAACAGAATTTTATTCAAAACGGCTAACGGTAGGGTCAAGAATTTCTAGTCCATGCCGACCAACATGTAGCGTAAGATGTGATTTCACAGGAAATGGAGGCCATCCAGTGCCCAGTAATCACATCCAGTGTTATTTCTTCTACTTTTCCACCAGGCTGCTTTTTCTGAAAAAGAACATTCCTTTTTTAGCCTGTTATTTTGAAAAACATGGAGTGAGCGTTGTCCCTTATGTTTCTGGGCTGAACAGTGAACCTCCTGTTCCTTCTGCAAGGTCACTGATCCAGGTACAAAAAATGTGGTTTAAAAAACTGATAAACAGAACAACAGGTGATCAGAAAATCAGAGTAAAAAGACCTTCACAAAACTACATGTGTTTGCGAAAGGGAGGTCCTGTATGTCTCCGGTAGACTAATTAAAGGTATCTGACATATTCAGGTGAAGCAGCTTGTGGTCTAGTTGTGGGTAGTCCCAGGCTGTGTTTACTGGAGGCCGGGGATTCAGCCATAGGTTTTCAGAAACAAAATATGAGAGTTTATTTAATGTAAATGCTAAAAGTTTACTTCTGTAATTTGTAATAATAAGCTGTGCAGCTTCTGTGTTTGGGGACACATAACAGCTTGTATTTCAATGCATTTCTCCCAATTAGTGCTCTTAAATAAATATCAGAGGCCATAACTGACAAAACGGACACAGTCACTGCGTATCCCAAAGGCTGTGGTCGAGTGTCGTGTGTCTCCTTGGGGTCAGTCAAACTGAAGGGAGCCTGGCCCTTTAAGGGCAACCTTGCAGTGTGAAACCAGTATTAAAGCGAAACAGGAAAACAGAGCAGTTATCACACAGACATGATTGTTGCGTCTAACAGATGGAGAAAATGGCCTACCACTGACAAAGCTCTAAATTCTAGACTGAAGTGTTTATTTAAAACAGTTACACACAGTATCTGTGTAACTATGCACCAGCAAGGACGAGGTCTAAAATACCTTGCAAATCAATTTCATACAGATGTTGGTTACGCTTTACGTTGCACCTTCATAATGCCTTTATAATGCATTTATAGAACAAAAATTATGTAATTAAACAATTATATGATAATAACAAAGATTATAATATTTGTAATTAACGTATTTCAAAAAACTGTTAAGGTTAGGGTGTTAAGGTATACTTACATGCTGCTTATGAATGTTCTATGAATGGACTATAAAGGTGCCTTGTATGTTCTATGAATGCATTCTAAAGGCATTATGACGGTGCAGTTAGGTAAAGGCTCTAGTCCACGGGTGGGCAATCTTATCCGCAAAGGGCCGGTGTGTATGCAGGTTTTCAGGATAACCCTAAGGTCAGCTGTTCAAACCCAGGTGTGAGAATTCTTTAGCCAATCAGTCTTCCAATTAGTGATCTGATTAGGTAGTTGCAGCGAAAACCTGCACACCGGCCCTTTGCGGATATGATTGCTCACCCCTGTTCTAGTGTTAAGAGTGCTTCGAAAAGGCTGGTGCAGAACACATATAGTCACAAAAACTATTCCACATTTCCCAAATTTCTGCACCATTAAAGAATAGATTACAAACATAGATTACGAAACAGGGAAGTAGTATAAGACATGTGTGCATGTGCATGTGGGTCTGTTAGTAGGTCGACAGCCAATCTTCACTATGCACTACAGTCTGTCAAGATAAATGAGATGTATCCAGTATACAGTAGCATCGAACTGCATAAGTGTATTTAGAGAATTATATTTGACTAGCCCAGTCCTAACTAGCTGCTACAGGCTAAAGTATGAAATGTCAAGCAGATCAGTATCACATGTCAAGAAGGATTTAATGACTTCCAGTAAATGGCTGCAATTTGTAATTCTTTAAAATAAACAGCAAACAAGTAGTAATGAAATAACTGAATGTGTTGTTTATTCATGATGTTTATCTGGAACTAGATAACACTCTGGGGTTGCCAATGGTGAGAGGTGCAGGGCAGGTGTGGGTCTACTCATAACTCCCTGGTTCAGCGCCAGTACATTGGAGTTTACCAGAGCGGGTGGCCTTTCTTCAACTTCAAGTCGTGTCATTTATGGACAGAATTTCTAGGCATAGCCAAGGGGCAGAGGGGATCCGTTTTGGTGACCTCAGGATTGTATCTTTGCTTTTTGCTGATGATGTGGTCTTGCTGGCATCATCAGGCTGTGACCTGCAGCACGCACTGGGGCGGTTTGCAATTGAGTGTGAGGAGGCCGGGATGAGGATCAGCACCAACAAATCCATGGTTCTCAAACGGAAAAGGGTGGATTGCCCTCTCCTGGTGGGGGATGAGTTACTGCCTCAAGCGGAGGAGTTTAAGTACATCTTGTTCACAAGTAAGGGAAGAACAGAGCAGGAGATCAACAGGCGGATTGGTGCAGCATCTGCAGTGATGTGGACACTGTATCATTCTCTCATGGTGAAGAGAGAGCTGAGCTGGAAGGCAAAGCTATTGATTTACCAGTCGATCTACGTTCCAACCAGGTGCTATGGTTACAAACTTTGGGTAATGATGGAAAGAATGAGGTTGTGGATACAAGTGGCAGAAATGAGTGTGGGTGTTTTGGCTCAGCTTTCGAGATAAGGTGGAATATTCAGATATTCAGGAGGAGCTCAAAGTAGAGTTGCTGCTCCTTTGCAGTGAAAGGAGCCTCTTCCTGGGAAGGTGCTTCAGGCATGTCCAAATGGGAGGAAACATGAACGTCTTTGTATTCCCCAGTGGTGCTGGAGGAGGAGGCTCATTAGAGGGAGGTCTAGGAATCCCTGCTTAGACTTCTGACCCCGCTACCTGACCCTGGATAAGTGGCCGATAATGGATGGATGGATGGAACTAGATGTCCATAAAGTAAAGCTGTTGGGACGTGTCTACTTCTTAGAGGGCTGTGGTGGACATGCAAAACATTGAAATAGGAAATGTCTGATTTGCACAATGTCTGTCTTTAGATAGGAAGTCTTAGAGGACTTACCGACTGGAAATCCATTCTTTGATAAAATAAACGCATGATGAACCCCAGAAGAGTATTCACCAAACCCAAAGTAAGCGATGGAAGTTAAATGGAAATGAGAGGAATTTGCTACTATACAGCGGCTCCAGGCCACAGTTTGTATAAATGAGTGTGATCTGTCAGCACCACCTGTTCTACATGTCAGGGTGGAGGGAGGCACTCATGGGAGATCCCACTATGGCAGACTTTGTCAGTGATGGCAAAGAGAACAAGACTTGTGCCAAAAGGTCACATTTGTTGTTGTCTTAACTCTGTTTGTAATTTTTCCACCATTAGGCCTAGGAATGAACAATAAGCATATATATTAAACATATTGTTGTACTTTGGTTTATTACAGTACTATGTTTATTTTGATTGCTGCTTCCTAATAGATCACACGATAACTTATCAAATTCATCTTCATTTATGTTCATTTATGTTGATTTTTGTTCCAAAAATCCTTATCTGAAGGTGTGGTACCTTCTGATTGGAAGCATGCCAACATAACGCCCATTTTCAAAAA
>JAODKM010000016.1:20557017-20569342 GCA_026780845.1 Petrocephalus sullivani | reverse complement strand
TAAGTAAATTATTTAGAATTATATTTTCCATTTAATTCAAATAAATATTTAATTAAAAAACGAATACTTAAAAAAAGGAAACAAATGTGGGGACGGTATCACGGTGGAAAAGTGATGTCACCGGTGTTGCGCGTCTTAAAACCGGTAACACCGTCGACACCGTCTATCGTGGCAAGCCTACCAGCCATATGACTAGCCCACCTCTGGCAGACCTGCGCTGCTTGCTGAGTTTTTATTTATGAAAACAAACGCCGAGTCACAGACTATTAATACAGTTGCAGTTACCAACTAAACAGTCATCAGTCAGTCCCTCCATGGCTTCCTCCCAATTTCCTTGTTTCCTCTTCTTGATGTTTACTCCTAGTTCCATAAGATAAGAAAATCCTTCATTAGCCCCACAAGTGTGAAATTTGTATTGCTACGGCAGTACAGGCAAGAGCAACAGATTAAAACAATACAATAGATTAAAATAAACAATAGAGTAAAACAATAGATTAAAGGTATACAATAAAAAGTAAACGAAACAAACAAAAATATAGACATTTGTATAAGTAAGAAATATCTGTATCTATATAAACTTATATATGTATGTTTATAAATTGCACGTTGTACACAGAGAAAAACACAGTAAAATATTGCACAGAAGGGAGGTATTGTACATAAAAGAGGTACTGTCCATGAGAGAGAACTTCCACTTGTCAGTTTGTGACGTTTGGATGAGTGTGTGTATGCGGTTAACTGCAAGATGTTGATTGTACAGTCTGACTGCAGCTGTAAGGAAAGACCTTCTGACTCTCTCCTTCCCAGAGACTTATGTGAAATATATATATATATATATATATATATCATATTGCAGACTATAAGCATAATTCAGTCAACACATTACACTGGGCATCATTCTCACTGTAACAATCTCTGCACTCTGCATTGCATAATTAGGCTACTTTATATTAGTAAAATAATAGGAGGATGCATATAACAATTTGTTGTAATTATATTTTTTAGATTAGTTTAGGAAAACGTTATTGATCCGGGAGTGAAATTTGTGTACATACAGCACCAAGGTACTTTTCTATCTACACAGACAAATGCACATTTAGTGCAAAACAGACACATATCACAAACAAGTGAACATAGTGGAAACAAATTTGGAAGTGGACAGTACACAAATAGATTAATGAAAAACTGAATATGGTGGAATATTAATGAAATAAATATTAAGAAAAAAATACAATTATATATTAGCGGATGGTAATGTACAATTAACAGACAGCATGGGATTTTTCCTGTTGCAGAAGTCGGGATGCTTCTTGGCTTGTTATGGCTCGGGGCAGGGAGTGGCACGTCGGAAGAAGGCTTTACAGTGCTTGGCTGGCAGCAGGCAGAAAGGATCCCCAGGAGCCCTTCTTTGCACACAGTAATGGAATGAGTCAGTGGCTAAGGATTGCCAGTATCCTCTTATTCGCTACTGCGTCCAGCGCTTTTATGGGTACGCCTGATTCATTACCTCTCTCCGGAATTCTCTGAACAGTAACACTATATAACACAAACTTAAAAGTTGTATATTCGTTTTGCAAACCATATGACGGACAAAATGTATACGAGCTATACACATATGGGTCGCGATATAAATGTTTTACCCCAGTACTAGTGACGGGATATTAGCGTTACGATGGCTGCAGTAACAGTCCGAAAAAGCATGCGCGATGCTAAGGATAAGCGCGACTTCCGCGTCAGCGCACGTCCCCGAAACTTCTTACTCTAAAACAGCCACGTATGCCGTTTCCATCGCGCCGCCCCGCCGTCCAATCAGCGACCGCAGAACGTCTACTCCCCCGTGTAGCAACTGACGGAGAGGGTGTCGCCTATTAACCAATCGGTAACAAGAACTGTCACTGACAGCTCTCACACCCCTTTAGCGCATCTACTTATCCTTGCGCGGGTCCCACAAACTCACCAATAGCCTCAGCGCTTCCTCCGCATTGGTGCGACATGGCAATAACTGACCAATGAGCGTCTTCCAAACTCTGAACACGCTCCGCACTTGTTTTTTTACTGGGATGGCCTCCGTCGTCAAGCGTGACTCCCATGCATCCAGACTAACAGGAGGACAACCAATCAGCGCCGATGTTTAGTATACGCGGCCGACCGTTGAACCGGATTTGATTAGTCGGCAGGACACCCGACGGACATTTTTTTTATCCAATTACAATGTGAACCGTGCTTTTTTCCGAAACCTGTCCGCTAGCTGGCCAATGACGGAGAAGCGGGGCGGGGCTCGGCATCGCCAAGGCTGTTTGACAGCGAGCAGAAACGGAATACAGCCATGGTACCCTGGTGGCGGCGGCTGGTTACCTTACTACTGGGGGACGCACAGCAGTCGGCTACCCGAAGCCATTCGCTGTGGTTATAAGGCGCCTGCCTGCTTTCCGGACGGACGCGTCATTTTCAGCCCTCGCTCGACACGACCCCGCTTCTTCACTAATGTGCGATTCCCACAAATGGAAAAGGGGCTTCAGCTGGGAAAGTTGAGCATTTCTCTTGTGCTCCTGCTGCTGCTGAAAGCCCTCCCGGGGAGCGCTCAGAGCCCGGCCGGGAGGGGAGCCGCCGCTCTGGGGCTGCCGACGGCCGAAGATGGTGCCGACGTCATGCAGCGGGCTTTGGGCAGCGTCGGCGCTCCGGTGAGCGGAGACGTGACCGTGGAGGATGACGAGAACGGGCCGGCGGGGGAGGAGGAGGACGCGGGGGGAGGCGACGAAGGCGGCCGGCTGAAAAGGTGGGCTGCGGGAGCGGGGAGGTCTAACGGGCGGGACGCGGACGCGCACAAAGCGGCTGGCCGCGGAACTTTACGCTCGGTCCTCCGGGAGGCGGCAGCCGACGTCCCGCCGCGTCTCCCTTTGTTAGGCGCGCTGTCAGGCGAACTAAACCCGGTTCGGTTCCCGGGGGCTTCCCAGGTCGGCGCACGCACCCCCCGGGGGCCGCCGGGACCTTTAAACGTGCCTTCCCCCCCCCCGCGGGACGCCACTTCGTCCCCGATGCGACCCGGGGCCCGGAAGTCTGGCGCGTGCGTTTGTTTACACGCGTGTTTGCGCGCGACTTGGGGAACCGGCCGCAGGTCCGGCGGCGGAACGTGTCCTGCTGTCGGTCCCGGTGCCGGTACCGGTGCGGGAGGCTCGGCCCGGCTCCTCCGCGCGAAGTTCTTTTGTTTCGGGTTTGCCGTCCGGACCCCGGCCCCCGGCCCCCGGTGGTCGCCGTGCACAGCCCCGCACGGACGCCAGGCGCTGGGATCATACACCTGCTTTGCTCATGCGAGCGCCGCTCGGTCCTCGCCAAGCGGGCCGGACACGTACGTCCGTGGTTGGCGTCTCTTTCTCTTATCATAATGCCATTGATTCTAAGCAGATGCTTTATGCGGTGATTAAAGTCGCGTTACATGGTGTTTGTTTACTAACAATCTGTCTGAGTCACGAAATAGTATTCCCTTTACAGAAATTGTTGCATGCGGGGTTCATTTATTTAAAAACTCTCTCTCAAAATTTTAGGTATTCTTGTAAAATTGAAGTTAAATGTAGATAAATATGGATCGATGCCTGTTTTGATTACACGTGCAGTTTTTTTTTTCTATAGCTAGGGATGTTATCATGGAAGCAGTCCATATGTAAATGAAACGCTGATTATTTATTTTAAAAAGTTTAAAAGTGCACTTAGTATTGTTTGACCATTTATTGACTTGTGATATGTTATGGATAATGCAGAAGGAAAGAGCCCACGGAAGACCCCATGCATCTGTCTCTCAATAACTCTCCCCAGTCGATGAATCAAAGTTCAGATTCTCAAAGGTGCTGGTTCCCATGGCTTGTGACGTCATGCCCAGCTTGCGCAGATATTAATTGCTGTCTAATTGTGACTAGGGAAAATATTCATTCTTATTTGCATTTTCATTTTAATGCCCAGTGTGATTGTGTTTTTCAAAAAACTGTGGCATATTTGGATTTTTATCATTTACGTTAAGCTCACAATACCCACAAGAAGCATGTTTGTGTGTGTGTGGAAGACAAGGTGAGTTGAGATGCACTTCAGGATGTGCAAAGATAATGCTTTGTGTTTATAAATGGCACTCGGAACAGCTGTGTGTATCATAATATTCTTGTAATAGCTGTTCACAGGTCATTAGTAAAACTTGCCTGCAGAATCGGGCTAGATTAGGTTAAGTGGCTGAAGTGATTCAGATTTATGGTGTTTTACAGGTCTGACCTTTTATGCTGAACAGCGCACATTCTTTAGGATGTTCCCAATATTCATTCTCTACCTACTGGACAATAAAATGAGACGGCTTAGGAGTATTTACATTTTATTTGATTGAGTTTTTTTTGTCCAGAGTTATTTGCATAGCATACGGTTTTACCCTTTCACACATTTAAACAGCTTAAGATTAACTAAAGCTACATTCAGGCAACATAACCTGCTTAGGAATACAGTGGCAGTTCCCCCTGCAAATCTAGTGGGTCTCTTTGATTAAAAATAGTGCTTTTTCTTTTTTTGGGGGGGGGGCGGGGGGAGGGAGTCAGTGGGTGTGCCTGGTAGGTCCCAAGACAGCGCTGGCTGAGTATGGGAGACGACTCGCCCCAGATACTCGCTGCGGAGGGACAGGGGGTGAGCACTCCCTGGGTCCCTAGACAGACGGTGCATGTACACACACACACACACACACACACACACACACATACATACATACATACATACATACATATTTGCATGAGCTCCTTGGGGAGGGCTCGCCGCCTCTCTGCACAACTGCAGAGGAGGGGAGCCCACTGCTTATTGTCAGGACAGTGACCTGTTTAGGGTTGCTTTAATTCACAGGTGATGGGTCCATGTTGCTGATGGTCTAACACCTTGTTTCTTTAGCTTACAAAAGGAGCATGTTTCTATAACATGAACATGTCAAGCATGTGAAGTTAACTGTGTCTTCTTACAAAGGGTTTTATTTTTTCTGCTACAGAGCTTTGCTTTTTAAATTATTTTCACTCTGGATTAACACAAGTCTGTAGATAAAGTACCTGGCTGTAGTAGGGAAAAGTAAACAAAACAGTGTAAACTGGTGGTTTTTAGGAGGCTTTACTTTCTTGCTAGGGCGGAGTGGTGGCTCTGAGGCTAGGGATTTGTATCAACATTTGGAAGCTTGCTAGTTTCAATCCCGTAAATGCTAGGAGTGATTCTGTTCTGTTGGGCCTTTGAGAGGCTCTTAACCTGCAATTGCTTCATCCTGGGTATGACGTGGTCCTTCAACTTCAGGGAAAATTTGGGGTTGGTGGCAGGAGTGGCACTCCAGCCACTGGGAATAACTTCACACTGTTCAGCTCCAGTGTGGTGCTGAGGTATCACCCACTGCATGGCTGCACCCAGGCTCTCATCTCTGAGGTGGTTTGTCATGTGGTGGTGTGTGGCAACGCGCTGTAAAAGCGGAAGCCCCCCCCTTACCTTCCTGAGCCTTGAGCTTTCTTATGTTGAATCTAGGCCTGCAACGATTCTTCGAGTAATTCAAATAACTCTATTACAAAAAAATCCTTGAAAAATTCTTTGCTTCGATGCTTCGTTTAATCCACACAACTGTGTACTGTTCAGTGTTTCACACGGAGAGTTATTACTAGGGATGCACGATATGACAATCTTTAACCGATACCGATAATTAAGTCCTTGTCATTGCCGATAACCAGTACATTCATATTTTTACATTTACTATAATTTTCATATAATCTGCAGTTTGTGCAACAGGAGACTACACTGGGAAAAAAAAAATCCGTAAAAAAACATATAATGTATTGGTAATTTTCTGCCGTTTTCTTACAGATTTTTTTTTAATAGAATTTACAGACATTAGCGGGTGTAATTGCTCCCAGGATGCAACGCGAAATTCAAATTAAAGGGTAAAACACTTGTGAAAAAATTATTCAGAAAATTCCTTCGTATTAACATGGTACATTGAACTCTATTTTTATGGACTTAGTAGCAGTATATTAGGCTTTACAAAAATTTTATTTAAGTCCTATGGTCAGCTGCTATAGTTAAAAAACAGATACTCATAACCCAAACATCTTACACATGAAATCAGTAAATGCACTGACATGTCAAATCACACAACCGTCAAGAAAGGGGTTCAACAGAACTTTGATGGGTTTATCTGGACATAACATTCATATCCGAGTATTTTGTGTGCAATAAAGAAATGTACCTATTCAGCCTTTAGCGCACGAGGATGAGGTATTTATATAGACATTTTAAGTTAAATGTTTTTCAAATACATAAATTAAATGCATTTAAATTTCCCAACCTCGGAAAAAGTGCATCCTCAAGAAAAATAAAGTGTGTTTAGTCTGTTCTTGCCGATTATGAATTATGAAATTATGAATGTGTTTGGCTACTAAATCGGACAAGCGGCGGCTTGGGAGGGTGTAACGTGGCTCCAAATGCGCTATTAATCTGCGAAAACCCGGATCCTGTAGCACGGAAATAGGCTGGTCATCAAGGACTATAAATTCCATCACTTTGTGGTTTTGGCTTTAGCCTTTTCATTGTCTCTGGAAAACTTTTTACGGTTTTCAAATCCCTGTTTAATGGGGACATTGATGCTCCGTGTTTTAGTTTTACCATGCGTAGGGTGACCAGATAATCCCTGTCATCCTGGACGCTCTGAGCTACTTCAGGTTTTACAAACTACTTGAAATGGTAGTTTGCAAATCCTGTCCTAGCTCAAAGTCTCTGGGATGACATGGATTATCTGGTCACCCTAACCATGCATTCGCACCAGGGGCGGCGAGAGCATCAGCGCTCACTCAAATACGCGTGTAGCTTATATCTTTATATCTTTGTGCCGACTGTCGGTAGGATGTCATTTGTCAAAGCACATGAAATTATGTTAAGAGAAAAACTACCGTTATAAATGAATAACGGTAATGTTACCGACGATTCGCATTGTTTTGCATGCCATGGTGCCAAAATTAGTATGTGATTTATTTTCTTTTTCACTAAAATATATTATGCAGTTCACCAACTCTGGAACACTAATAATTTCAGACACCTTAGTCTATTCCTGATTTTTAAATTTATATCCCTCTACGCAAACGGCAACACGTCATAAAAAATGTAATATACTATATCTTAGTACTGAAATATTTGTATATTTGTACTGAGTTGAGGGGGTATAAAAATGCATGTCTACATTTGTAAACAAAAGTTTGTATTCTGCAGAGCTCACTTTAGCGGAGCATTTCTGCATTCCCATTGTTTTACGAACGGCAGTGGCATTGTAGCCCGTTTCCACCGAGAAAAACATCCAGACTGGCGAAGACATGTGGATGGTGTGCTAGCTGGCGCTCATCTCCAGTCACTGCCTGTTTTAAAAGGCGCTACCTGTCAGCAAGCAATTTCACAAATTCTATTAGCCTACATTATCGGATCTATTTATCGGAGCAATAAAAATGACCTAATTTTACCTCATATCAGTCGATAGTCTGTCTGATAAATATCGTGCATCCTTATTTATTACTGTCGCACAGTGTTCTTACGCTGCATTACGTGTAGCAGAGCAGTAGAAACAGAAAAGAGAGAAACGGGAGTGTAAGAAACGGAGTGGCGCAGCTGTACAGATCAGGTAGCAACAAGGCTGTACCGATTTGGTAGTGACAGCGACACTGGCGGAGAATCACAGTCATGTCCATTGCTAATTACCAAGCACTTTAAGCGGTATGTCGATAAAATAACAGATTTAGAAAAACATTTAATACATTGGCTGTCATTATTATACTAAATAGTATTTTGTTTTTATATTGGCGCAGCATTAGCTGCTAATGGTTATCATAATTAATAGTTATGACCGAAGGTAGCTTAGCAGCTATCGATTCTGGTTATCAGGAGCTTCATAATTAGTTAGCTGCACTGCTACCATGTTAATACAGCTGATTAAAATATCAGTTTACAGCTCTCCTTGGGTCACATGGGTCAATGTGAATTTACTATTCTATTTTTATACACATATAGTGAATACTGAGTTAAAAAAAAAATTGCAAATCAAATCACAATCTCAATATGTCAGATAAATCGCAATTCGATATTTTCTTAAAATTGTTCAGCCCTATTCGATAGGCAGGAAGTTATATAATATTGTTCACTGCTTAAAGTGCTATGGATTGTTGTGCAGAGTGTATTGAGCAGGGACCCCTGTTAACTCTGTGTACCCTTCTAACTAAACTAAAAATAGTTATAATTAATGACAATGTCAGTGAAACAATTCTTATAGAGCTATTTACATGTTTATAATCAATAATGGCATGCCACAGCAACACTAGCGTTGTGCAGGAACACCTGAAGAGAAAACACCCAGGCGCTATTCTGCATGATGGACCGCCAGAGTAAGCAAGACCCCGGAAGTGCTGTCTGTTCACGTTTATTAAATTACCATTAGTACAGGGAGTTTTATAATATCTTTTATCCATGTAGCTAGTAAATTCACCCATTATGTAGATAAACTATAAAGTTGTCTGCATGTTAGCTTGGAATTTCCTTTGAATAAGTGATTGAGAGATGTTTATGTTGGAATCTGGGTTTATTCTATGTTGACTGACGGGGCCAGTGTGTGTGTGTGTTCTTTCGAGTTTGGCTTGTTGGGACCAGTGTTATGCTCATAAACTAAATCGAAAATGGGCACTAAATTAAATAAAAAAACAAATGGTGAACCGAAATAAAAATAAACTTTTTGCCAAAAGAGTGCGAGACTGTAAACGGCAAAAGTAAGGCCACAACACTGTCTTTTTACCTTGTTTATCCACAATATCTCCTCTTTTAAAATATTTCGTGGCTGCTGAGCTGTCCCTTGGTGCTTATCGCTTCCATGATTTACCAAAACAGTAGCATGTGGTGCGCTGTGCTACCTGAATTTAATAAACATTAGGATATGCCAAATTTATACTTATTACTAACTTTTGGGCATCACAATACACCTCATTAATATTTTAGGTGTACTATTAATCTGTTTATTGCTCATCTAATTCTGAGCATAAGTAATATCTGTATAGTGCAGAAAAACCAATGCTTGTCATTGTCAAAATATATCTAACGTAACTGAAATGATCAGTTTTCAATAGGAAGAATAATCGACCAATCTGTAAAATAGTCGACAGATCACAGAAAAATTGTAATTAGTGGCAGCACTAGTAGATGTTGAGATGAATATACTTTTAATAATCTAATAAAACATGTCAGTAATATTATGAAGCTAAATGTAATTTTTGTATAATAAAAACACACCTTTTAAAAAAACATTCTTAAACTTATTTTATTGATGTAAACACTTACTGTCATGGTAAGGGTGAACTTGGACAAAAATCCCATTATATTGTGAAACTGGCAAGAGGTAGCCGGACTCACTGTACTTTATTTCAGTGATATACTAAGTAAATCTGATGCAGTGAGATGAAATAATTTTTGAAGACAGATTTTAGTTAGAGCAGTGTTTGCAAACACAGCACTTAAAAAGCTTACCTAAAAATACTGCAGCTGGTATTTTAACTTCATTAATATTCTACATTAGCAGTACCAGGGCTGAAGTAATGGCTACTACTAAAATACTGGTGATGATTGGATGGGACAACGGGCCATTTTCTGTAGAGGGGAATGAGGGATTTTGAGGGCTAATTCCCAAGTTAGAGAGGTGTCAAAGTACTGGCCAGTAACATTTTTAATAGGGCAGCATCAACAAATTGATAAAATAGATTATTAAAAAGTGTTGTCAACAAACTTAATTATCGATTGTGTCGTGCTATTAGTATTAGTGAGCTGAACGGAGCATGGCCAAAGGCGTGGTGGAGGCGGTATTTTCCAAATAAAATTAAACCCATGAAACATTAGAGGCGGAGAAAATGGTTCGACCGAAGTCGTCAAAAGTGTAGCAGCACTTCACATTACAAAAATTGTACACACACACATGCACACCCTGTCTGCTGAAACGAAACCTATTCCCCAACCCATTCTCTGTTTGCTCTGTTCTTATTCCAAGGCCAAAATGCCATGTTAGGTAGCCAAGGGTACACACTCGCCTGCCCTGACACTCCCGTCTTTCGCCATGTGAGTGAGGTAGGATGATTTGCATTTAGATAGGGATGAGTAAGTAACTGTGTCTGTGAGTATATATGATGGTGCCATGCAAGATCACTTTTGTGTATTTCTGTAAATATAGAAAACAAGTGTTATGCTGAAACAAATTCTGTTACCGGGTTTTTTGATTTGCATTTTTTTTTGTGCACTTGTTTGCTTTGTCAGTTTTAGGGATGGGCATAATTAATTGATTATTGATTAATTGATCATTAAGAATTTTGTCAATCAAGTGGAATTTGATTACACTGAAGCAATGCAATGGGTTTCACTAAGTGGTAGCAATGAGCTGAGGGCGCAATTAATTTATGTGCAAATATGTAAGTTTGGTGTGGGACCATTTTGAAGTAAAAAAATAAAGTTCATTGTAAATATTGCGAAACCGTATATACCTACAGTACAACAGCATCTCCGATGATGTACTATTTGAACGGCGTGCACCCGACCCAGATTAATGAATCCTCCTCTCACCTCCCATCATCTCGAGCCAGTACCTCTCTGTCCCCACTGCTTCGGTACCTGCTGAGCGGGTGTTTTCAGCGGCGGGACTAACTGTAACTAGGCTGTGTTCACGTCTCACTCCCTAGCATGTTAACATGCTTATATTTTTTTAAATAAGAATCAGTAGGCTGGCGTGAGTTAATTTTATAAATAAGTGTATTTGAATGTGGAGAGTTTTAGTTCAGAGCCTTAGGCACCGCTGCCTATATGAGTGCTGTTTTTGTTTAAACAAGGCATTTTTTGGTGTATTTTTTTGTTCATTATTAAAGATTGCATAATGGAAAAACATGCTTTCTTGTATATTCCGTATTTTCCATCGAAAATAAATAAATGCTCAGTATCGCACGGAAGTTCCAAGGGAGGGCCAGGCTTTCGTTGCCAGTATTTTTTATAAAAAAACACAACAGCAATTTAACATGCACTCGTCAGTTCTTTGTCACTACCGAAAATGTTTCACCAGCAGAAAACCTGATTTCCATGCCCACTCGCTACTCAGGTTTCTTTTTACAATATAATATCATAGTTTTTCGTTCTGGAAAGAACGATTATCAATTAAGAGAGTTTATTCGAAAGCCCATCCCTAGTCAGTTTACATAATGTTCTATTTCTGAATAAACGGGTGGAAATAAAAAAATTTCTTCCTCATACGATTCATCAATTAATCGAAAATAACAACAACAACAATTACTGGAATACACCTTGTGGTGCAACCTGGACACATCTTCAGTGATGTAACCGGGGTCACGGGGTGTTTCGGGTATTACCCTCACCCGGGTGACCCAGCCGGGCGTGATCAGGCCCTGACTTGTGTCCAGGTAGCGCACTACGCCACGCATCCCCTCTCCTCAACCAGAGCCAACGTGAGTCCCAGGACCCGATGTAACGACTGGCCTGCAACGCCCAATTAAAACAATTATTAAAAATAATAATAATAAACAACAGATTAATTGATTATTAAAATATCGTTAGTTGCCCTACTTTTTAATTCATTGTTAAATCTTGCCCACTGATAGAGCTTTTGTTTTCCGCAGAATAAAAAAATATCACATTCTGCTAATCTGTGCTGGTAAATTTACTGTTATACCACTCCAGATCATTGGAAAAAAGGAGGCATACCGATGTATACCTCTGCCACTGATCAATACCTATTGGACAGATTGGGTATCGGCTACATGTGACCGATTCCACGTCCAATACCTACTTAGTTTTTGGCAGTTTGTAAAAGGTTTGTATTTCTTGATAAATTGATTTGTACAGTCAGTCGCACTACAGCTCTTTTGGCTAGCGGTATCCAAGGTGAACTGTCACGCTCCCACTCAGTCTCTCTGCTACTCGGTGGGTGTGAATGCAGTGACTCCCACCTGCTGTGACGTCATGTGCATACCTTCTGCAGCAGGAGCAGTGGGAGAGCATCTGATAAGAGGGTGATGCATTTTATGCTTGAAACAGCAACTTTCTTTCTTTTGAGAGGTGGACGTAGTGTTTAGTGGAAAATCCCGCTAAACAAAGCAAACACAATTGTGCCAGATAATGTGAATAATATGAAAAAAAACAATGGATGATTTGGAAGTGGCTGGCTTGGGCCGTTTTGCGCACTTGCTACAGCTTGTGATACACGAGCGGCTGCTATCGCAACAAAGTGTAATGGCGCTTTTCCACTGCATAGTACGGCACGACA
>JAODKM010000016.1:20530716-20556917 GCA_026780845.1 Petrocephalus sullivani | reverse complement strand
CGGATCCAGCGAGAGCTGGATGGGGCGACGCGGAATGAAAAAGTTTTCGTCGATATGCTCCATTGTTGTTTGTTTGTGGCGTGTTTACGATGATGTCACGGCAGTAGAGGTGGCGCAACTATAACGACACGTGAATAATCCCGCCCACTCTAAAGCGGCACTAAACTGCAGTCGAAACGCAAACTGAGCCAAACCAAAGTGAGCTGTACTGAACCGTGTCGTGCCGTACTATGCAGTGGAAAAGCGCCATAAGTGACGCTGTTGCCAGTGCCAAATTTTGGGGCATTTTAACTGAAAAAATGTGGATTGGTCTTTAAAAAATAAAAAAAAAGGATTTTCCTGGCATTAATCAGCCTTTAATTTCTTTTGTGTTGTACAGGCATGGGCAGAGTTGTCTGTATACTTGCCAGTACAGAATAACCCTTTGTAACACTCCGCTCAGTAACTTGTGGAGCTCCAAGCAGCTGCATGGTCACATGCATGTCAGACACAGTGTGCTTCTCACACTGTGGTATGAAGGTATCCTCATTGTGTGGTAAATATTAGTATTTTAATCACATTAGCTTGACTTTTATGCGTCATCATTAGTTCTTTTAAAGTTAGTAAGAGCAGCATTTTGTTGCAGGTGAGTTTTAAAAAGAATAGTAGTGACACTGGTTTAAAAAAAAAATTTAAAAACCTAAAACCCAATAAATAGTCATTAGTGCCCCCTTAAATTAGTACTTGGTGCCCTAGTTTCACTCACTAGTGACTGCAGAGTTTCGTAGTTTAATTTGTGGGCTGTTTATAGTAACATTTGTGTAATGATTTGTTTGTTTTTAATGCACGTGATGTATTCACATTGTAGTAGCCTAATTTTAGTAATTCGGGTAATTTTGATTGTGGACGGAAAGTGTGACCCTGAGTTTTTTTCCCTACCTAATAATTTGGCTGGATGTGCATATTCATTTTTTATTTTTTATTTTTTTTATTAAGTGGGCAGTTTGAGTCCTGGAAATTACATACAAGTACAATAACGGAAAAGTTTTATTTAGTTTTATCATTCCCAAATGTTCTGTAGGCTATTTGCAATCTTTCAAAGCAACACTTCATAGCAAATCAGTTAAATATAGAGGTCTTTGAAAGATCAGGGGCGGGTTGCACAAAACACCTTTTAAGTATGATACTGCCAATAACATTAAACATTTTGCATCTGACAAATATAAATAAAATAAAAACAACAGCCAGATTTCCACAAATGGCAACTTAGAAGTTATGCAAAAGTATGGGGAAAAGAGAGAAGCAGGTGAGCAAAAGCTGAGCAGATGGATTTATTTTTGTATCTCAGTTACATTAAATGCATTAATGAATACCTTTTTCTACATGTGTCTACACATTTCTCCATCAAAAATTCGATCGAATAACCAATATACTTCTGTCTTTTTTCTGATACCGGCAGTGAAACGTACCAGTGTTAGCCAGATTAAATGAATTATAAACGTCGCGGGCCGTATAAATACAAGTATAAATCTACTGTCAGTCAAATCTATAATGCTAGATCAATTGATCATGATCGTATCCAGTCGGGGGTATTGTCTTCTCTGGATGCGTTCATTTTCTTCATTTACGGCCATAAACGGCGTGTTGCAGTTAAGGTACAGTCAGAGCACAATGTCACTTTAGTCTTTTGTGCAACCGCTAAGGGAACTTTAAGGGATTGCTTATGTATAAGACTAAGATAAGGAGGAAAATTTAAACACTTACGTGGACATTTTAAGGAAACCTTAAGGAGGACATTTTATGGAGGTTTTGTGCAACCGACTTGATTTTAAGGAAATCTTAACTTAAGGTATTTTGTGCAACCAGCCCCTGAAGTTCTGGCTGGGGTACTACACAGGCAGCAGCATGGGTCACGTTTTCAACAGCAACTGGGCTGCCCGCAGACGTGCCTGTTTGTCGATATATCGGTCGACCACTAATGCTATATAGAGCTTTCATGATAACGCGACTGAATCCAATTACTCTACTGAGAAGCATTGCTTTAAAAAGTTCATTCTCAATTACTCAGCAGTATGGTGGAAGGAGTATGGTGCACAGAGGATTAGGGTCATAATAATAATATTAATAATAATAATAATATTATTAATAATAATAATATTATTAATAATAATAAAATTCATAATAATAATAATATTCATAATAATAATAATATTCATAATATAGTAATAATAATACGCGAAAGCATCATTTTGGTGAAAGCACTTCACATTAAAGACTAATGAAAATGCAGCTATCTGTCAGTATTGCAAAACGGAACATAAATATCACCACAGCACGACTGTAGTGCAAATTCAGTTCAGATGAATTGAATAAAATTTTTATTGTCATTGACACAATGTGCAGACACGTGTGTAAATAAAGAGACCTGCAGCTTCACCAGAACATGCGAGATACTATGGGACAGGGGTCCTTGAGGGAAGGGAATATACATAAATTTGACATACATTTACACAAATTACCGAATTTTTCGGACCATAAGACGCATCGGACCATAAGACGCACCTAGTTTTAGAGGAGGGGAAATGAAGAAAAAAAAATTCTGAACCAGATAGTATCTACAATATCCCATTGACCATTTCTCACCTATACATAAGTTTTCTCACCGGCATAGCATATTTTTTTATACCATATATAATATAATTTTTTTTTTTTTATAATTTAAAGAGCACCTATACTTGTATAGCTGCTCTTTAGCAACAGGCAGGGCTGGTTATGAGAGAAGGGACCGATCCACAAAGACGGAAGACAAAAGATGCGTGTGAGGATTCATTTGGGGGGGGTGCGGGGTCGGTGGAGGGGCTGGAAAGTGTGGTGAATAAGAAGATTTCAGTGTTCAGTGGGTAGACTATTCAGGTGGTTAACAGCTTGAGAGAAGCTGTTCCTAAGCCTGGAAGTATGGGTACTGAGACTCCTGTAGCGCCTCCCAGAGGGCAGGAGGGAGAACAGACTGTGGTTGGGGTCCCTGCTGATGCTGAGACCTCTGCGTCGGCACTGTTTGTGATGGATGTCTTTTATTGCAGGGAGCTGGGTACTGGTGATGTGCTGGGCTGTCTTGACGACTCACTGCAGAGCCTTCTGGTCACCAGAGGAGCAGTTACCATACCACACAGAGATGTAGCTGGTTAGGATGTTTTCGGTAGTGCAGCAGTAGAAGGTGGACAAGATTTTGGGAGAGGCTTGTGCTTCTCAGCCTCCTCGGGAAATGCAGGCGTTTCGCTTTTTTCATAAGGAAGTGAGTGTTATTCACCCAGGAGAGGTCCTCACTGATGTGTACTCCAAGAAATTTTAAGCTGGGTACATGCTTCACTTTTACTCCATTCATATATATATATATATATATATATATGGGGGGATGGCAGTTGCTTTTGGACTAGCTGAAGTCTACAATCAGCTCCTTCGCCTTCTGCACATTGAGGATGATATTGTTGGAGGCGCACCATGCTGTGAGGTGCTGGATCTCGTCCCTGTAGGCTGTCCCATCATTGTTAGTGATCCGGCCAACAATTGTGGTATTGTCTGCAAATTTTATTATTGTATTGGAGTGGTGAATTCATCATAAGATGACATTCAAGTTTGACAGACTCACCCAATATTGCGAGGTTAGCCACAGATATGTGCCATTTAGCCATTTTACCTCAGAGTAGCCTAGCCTGTCATCGCTTTGACTTGAATAATTTTGCTTAATTTAATTTCATGATTCTTGCATGCCAGAATAATCGGTGCTAAAACAAAGGTTAGCTCCGTCTCTTAGCTGCATCATCCTGTTTAATTCGGTTTTTATTTTTTGTGAATGTATTGCGTGTTTCGAGTATGACTGAAGTTAACAATGTGAAGTTTTTAAAGATTTTAAGTTGAAAGGAATTGAAAATAATTTATATGTAATTGACCTTATCTACCAACAGTGTTTGGCACATAATTTGGTGTTGCCAAAAAATTGTGCCAACAGACACAAAGCAGTGCTGACAAATCACTTGCTTTTGCTCAATCAGCTTCTTTATGATACATAACATTTCTGTACAGCAGAAGACTTTTTTTTTTGTTATGATGAGTTGTTTGCTTTTCTTAATTTTTCTTAAATTTCTCATAGATGAACCACATGATCTTTGGGTGAGTCCAACACCATGGGCAAGAAAGATTATGATTTTTACATGAGCTCATGTAAAAGCAGCAGCAGTAAACTTATTTATTCATTTTACATATACTAGATAATGTTGAAAAGGAACCATCATTAAAATGAACTGGCTGTATGTGTGACTGAGTATGCACCCTGCAGTGGTTAGTTGATTCCTGCCTCAACTAATTGCAATCTATAAGGGTATTTATTATATTGTGTTATATTTACATTTAGGGCTGTCAAAATTAACATGTTAATCATGGTGATTAAAATATTTAATGTGTTAAAAATAAATTAACAGTTGTGTTTTGTTCCTGTGTGGGGGCTGACCTTTGATATGGATGCCGTGAAACGTCATCGCGCAGTGCATTATGGGGCGTATCCGCCATGTTGTGTAGCCATGTATCAAAATAAACCAGGAGACTCGTTTCAATGCTAGTCAGAGTGCTCCACACTGTTTGTAAGCGTATTTCAAAAAAGAATAGGGATTGTACAGAGACAAACTCCTATCAGATTGCATAGTTCTGTCTTTAAATATGCTTTTAAACAGTGGTGTCTGAAATATACATCCTTTGTGATTATTCTACATTCATTTGGTGATTGATTTTTACATTTAAATATGCATTATAACAAGGTTCAGTCTTACGAAGAACAAGTTTTTACTCATGATTAATCGTGATTAAGAGCAAATGTACAATTTTTAATCGATTGACAGCCCTAATTATAATTACTTATAATAACTGCTTCATGAATAGTCAGATTAATCAGTTGATTTTGTGATTATTGATATTAGGGCTGTCAGTGCTCCCAGTGCACACAGGGGCATTATTTAGATGGTTTGTATATTATATAAAACTGTCTAGATAGGAAATGACAGTGTAAATTGATGTGCAAAGTGTACAGTGGAGTTCAGTTTGTTTAGAAATTGGTAATAAGTAGACTTCATATGTTCATCATCCAGCATAGCAGTCTGTTATGGGTTACGGATAGGGGCGCCCAAGTATTATTTGCAAACAGCTCACAAATGTGAAAGGGTTACTGTACATTGTAGACAAAGATACAGTGCAAAATACGACAGTGCAAAGACAGTACACATAGTGTCAAAATGGAAAAAGAATATTAAGGAAATGAATAAGAAAAAAAAGGTTAAATTGTTTTCTGTCCCTAAATATTGTTAAATTGTATCCTCTATGTGGTTCTGTACTGTAAGCTGGAAGTAGTGTTGTTGCAACAAGCCCATGGCTATTATTAAATGTGTAGTGTAGTGTATTTAACACTTGTGTGCAGAGGTCTAGTGAGGCAGCAGTTGTGAAAACAGCAGCTGTCTTTGCACCTGGCTTCTCTATGGAATTGCTGGTGGTGCTACATACTGATTCTACTGGGAGGGGCCTATGATGGAAGTGTAAGTGGCAATGTGTTGCTGCTATGTGATGGAGTTTAGTTTTGATGGCTCAGGCTCCTTTCTCTAAGTGAGTAGTTGGAAGCAGCCCCAGCAAGTTCCCCCCCATATTTTGAAGACTGTGCTTACATTGCACAGCGCTGCAATGCTCTGCAATGCTCTGCCTACCACTGCAATGGCAAGCAGGAATCAGCTCATAACACATTCCACCACTCAGTCACTGGGCGAACCTGACGGGTGACAGTGACAAAATCTGTCATTTGTTCTGGGATTTGGGGAAAAGGTTCTTTGGATGGACAAGCGTTAGAGATTCCAGGTATTGTTTTCCCTTGCTATTCATATATTAATACTGCTTGCTTAACCAGTGCCTAAAGTGTAAAGATTTCTCCATTCATTTTTTTTGTTTTGTATTATAATTTGTCTTGGAAATTACAGGGATGATGATGATGGTTATATGGCTTTGCTTGCCCTCAACTCGCCTGGCTGTCCTTGCCTTACAAGAGTATAAAACCTGCCAGATATAGTTAGAGGCATGTTAGTAATGATAGTCTAGTGAGAGCCAACCTCAACTCTTTGGCTTGATTAGCCAGCTGTTGGCACTATTCTTGTCTGACCTAAGAACCAGCTGTGCCAAAAAAATTGAGAAATCTGGAGAGGGTGGCAAGTAAGCTTTGGCAATGTTCTGCCCCGCCCTTGTCTCTTAGCAATATTTGACATTCTTCTTCTCCCACCAAACAGTTTTTCCTGCATTATTGTTGTTCTTTAACATCAGGGTCCTACTTAGATGGTCACTCTTACTGTTGTAAGGAGGCTTTATTTACTAATTTGTGCATTTCATTTTTTCCAGATTATGTCTGGTTTTCAGTGTCTGAAATAATCAGTATGCATTTAATTGTTTTCACTGGGACATTGCAAGCAAAGCTTAGACAACTGTGTTCTTTCTAAGTGGTGCTGTTTGCTATGTTCTATAATACACTGGAAGATCCTACATAGTCATTACTTGGTGGTTTGGTTTCTGATTTTCTGGGGCAGACTGGCCAGCATGCAAGCTGACCCAAGGGGTTCAGGTACCCCTGTCGACTGTACTTGTTTGGTTGCCAGTCCATTAGAGAACAAGACTATAGCCATAACGTGTCGGGAAGAGTCCCATCGTGTATTGGTAAAAATCCGGTGCTCTCTGCAGAAACCATCTACTGATTTTTTATTCTTATTTCTGTAATATTAACATTTTTGATTCTCAGTGTATTTGAGTTGTGAACTTTTTAAGTTTGGACCACTTTTGCTTTTTGTCCCAGTTGTTCTTTGTGCTTCGTATTTTTAGCCCTATATGTGAGTGTTTTTCTGTCTTCTATGTTCTGGCTGCTGTATGCACTGGAATTTCCCTCTTTGTCCAATAAATTCTGTCCTAAGCTTATTTATAGGGCCATTGATTCATTAGCTCTGGAGACTTCACAATGGGAATTCCCTTAGTTTCTGTTCCAGGTAGCTTCACAAAACTTAAAATGTAGACTCTGCACATTTAGCCTACCGTACGAGATTGCTGCTGGCTCTGTGTGGGGCTTAGGTTCTTCATCATCACATAGCTTGGTTTCTAGGCTGAGCAACAGCACATGGTGATTGTGGTGCCCTATCCTCAGTATGGCCAATCTTGTAGATGTCTGAAGGGGAACTTGGGGTGTAAGGGGGTCAGCTGCTGTCTTCCATGTGGGTCCTCCAGAGCCAGTAGCAACACCTCGCCCTCTCTGGGCTGCTCAGTGTCTGACTCCCGCTGCCTACTGCTTAGCAACAGCGAAACAAGCAGACTTAGTGGGGCAGCCACTCGGCCAATCAGGAGGCGGCAGGGGGGAGTGTTCAGAATTTGAGTTAGCCGCGTCTGGGAGGATAGGAGGGGGAGAGTTCGTGTCCTTGTGTTTTTCACGTTGAGTTCTGTAACCAGGGAAAGTTGTGGTTTTTTTTAATAATAGAAGCTGCGTGCCGAATGGTGATGACTCTGGTAGGCTCAGGTGCATCCTCTCCAACACATAGTTATTAGTGAGTAACTTTGTCAACCGTTTGACTTCGTAAACTATTCTGCTTAAAATTACACTTATTATTTTGAATTTTAATTTAATTCTAACAACAGGCATCCCATGTTGGATGGTGTTTTTGTTATGCCAAATCTGGAGGTTTGAAATGTGTATCTCTGTTTGTTTTGTTTTTTTTTAGCTCCAGTTTTATCAGAGCTAATTATCTTTATATAAATTTAGGCTTAAGTTTTCTCACTTCCCAAAACAGTTTAGTCTCCAATTTTTTTTTTTTTAACCTGCGACTGTAACCTGCTGGTTCTCCGCTCTCTGCAGATAAGGCGGAGTTGCTTTGAAGTGAGCTTGGGAGACGTGTGGTTCTGGAGCAAACGAGAACCTTTAAAATGCTTACATATCAAGTAATAAACTGTGCAGGCTTTGTCTTCTCTCACCTGTCAGTTTTAACTGTGATGGCCTGAATGAAAGCGTATGGGTCATTTTTTGATTTGTTTAATTTCTGCCTACTCGGCACGGAAGGAAAGGTGGGGCGGCAGGCTGGGAGGAGGCTGGCACTAGGACCACGTTGCTTTGCCTGTCTGTTGCTAGCTCCCTACTGCTTAGCAACAACGAATCGGCCACACAGGCTGTAGCAGGCACGCAGCCAATGGGAGGGTTGGAGCGAGTCTGTCTAAGTTTGATTTAGCCGCGTGTGAGCTGGAGAGAGGGGGGCTGCGCGGGTCTGTGTTGCCATGTGTGAGCCGAGCCCACCTCACCCCCCCCCAGCTGTCCCGGCGTACTGTGTTCTCTCTGCGCTCCGGCAGCAGTGGCTGTTGCGTTCATCCTCAAGTGCAAAGCCTGCAGAAGGTGGATGCACGTTTGGGAAGTTGGGCTGCCGCAAGGTCAGCATGCGCTGCGATAGCGTGTCGCGACGGACCTCCAGGTGGGCAACTTGCGCCGTGTGCACATTTACGCCTCCATCACCATTAAACCCAGTTTGTTTTGCAGTCCGTGACCCGTGCATGTTTGTGAGGTTGTGGTGGAGATGCAGGTCATTCTAGTTGTTATGCTGAGTTCAGCTGCAGGTCTTCTGCATGCTCCTCATTCATAGTGTTCTCTCTCTCGCTGAGTGTTAGGGACGTCTTTCCTGGTGTCCCTTGTCCCAGACTGTGGGCTATGCCGGTGTGTACCAGGCTTATGATCCTTGCTGCTGTTTTACTGAACATATGGTTAGTGGATAAAATAAAGGCTGATTTAATTGAGCTTTTACAAATGCTGATGCAGGGATTAGTCATTAGAACACTTTGGGGAGTGGAGGGTATAGATGCTTTTCAGGAAAGTTTGTGCTGTAACTGAAGTTTCTGCTCCTCCATGTGAGGGACGCAGTGTGTTCTTGCTTTCTGCTGGTGAGGGACCCGCGTAGCACCTTCAGTAAACTCATGGGCATCTGCATGTGCTGGGTGAGGTGCAGATATCAGGCGGCGTGTAGCTGCAGGTGTGTGCTCATTGGAGCGCTGTGCTTTTGATTGACACGGTCCCGGCTGTTGCTGGGAGCTCAATGCGGCGTGCCCTAGTGGCAACAGTGGTGACCTCTTGGTGAGTGGCTGACCTCAGAATCGGTGTGGCTGAGGATGGGTGCCGAACGTGGCCTGACAGTGATGTGAACAGCGAATGGCCCACAGCCACATTGATCTGTACCCTGGGTCTTGTGAAAAGGACCCCCCTAGGCAAAGTGAGTGTGAGTTCTGGAAACTTGGGTGGCTTGTTATTCCATTCAGGACTCATCTTTCAGCTATAGCTACTCTGCTTGGTCAGTTCAGTTGAGAATGCTGCATCATCCATCATCTTTTTAATTGCTGTTCATCTCTAGACCATTCAGATGTCCTCATGCAGATTGTGAATGCTGCCAGGAGCATGTTCCTGCATGCTGAATGCTAAGTGTGTTTATGAGTGGGAGTGTCAACGCGCTTCCTGGTCCGTGGATCTTTACTGCCGGGGCGTGGTACCGCACCGCAGTATCTCACCACGTGCTCTGCTGTTATGTGTTTTCATTCTGTCAGTGTGTGTGGAGTGGGATAGGGAGAGGCCTGCCTGCTGCTGCACAGCGACAGCCAGCAGCTTTAGCTCATTGGCTTAGATTTTTCGGAAGGCTGCACATTGGTTGAGAAGGGAACGGTTCTGAGTGGTGATTGGCTGGGGCTGAGCCAGCAGCATCTATTGGCTGAGCGTTTTCTGGTCCTTGGAGACGTTCTCGCTTCTTCAATGGGTCTCTTACTCGGCAGTGGTTTTATCAGATGCTCAGCACTTACTCTCCCTAGAGATCACGGGGTGTTGAAAATGAACTGTCATGTTAATTGCCATATTTTTCCTGCTAGTCTGTCGAAATGGGAAACTATTGTAATAATCAGACATTCTGTAACTATGCCAGATATTCTTTGAGTGCTATCCATTTTCTGTAACTGCTTATCCTATTCAGGGGCACCAGCCTACCGCAGGGCGCACTTACATGCCATTCATTCACACATACATATGGGCAATAACTTCAGTTAACTTCAGCAACTTTTCCTGACTGCGTGTGACTGTGCAGCATTTCCCCCTAGACCTGTCCAGAGGGCAGTCTCTAATCAGATCCTTATAGGACAGGGGTAATGTACTGGGGCCCCATTAGGGCCCTGGTTGAGGGGCCGTGCTCTGTGTGTCTGAGCAAGCAGCTGGCCACAGGACTTCCCTATAGTCTGTAAGCCTGTGGCAGCAGGTGAGCTAATCCCCACGGTTAACAGTAACAACACATTTCTGTGTTCAGTCTAATGAGGTGCACACAAAGCCACATTGCCTCTATTTAGCATATGGTGGCTGTGACTCTTCCCCAGAGTAAACATAGGCAAAGCACCTTGGTCCTCTGCTGGACAGTCTGGGACCAGGACAAAATGGCGCAAGTAACCCGCCCAGTGTCACATAGAGCAGTGTTTCTCAACCGGGTCATCGCAGACCATCAGACAATCCGCGATCTTTTGATCCCCTTCCAGGAGTTGGGAGAGAGCAGAAATGTAGACCATCTGGGGGTCCCTGAAGACTGGATTGAGAAACATTGACAGAGAGGCTTCCTTTCCTTATTTCCCTGATGACTATATGGCTCTGTCCAAAAACAGCTTTCTTTTAAGTCTGTAATCAATGCCTCTTATTCACCCCCCCCCCCTGCAATATCTCCCCCATCAGTTTGAGAGCAGGGTGATCTGCAGTCTACAACCTTATTTAAACAAACTCTTAGGTGGCTTGCAGACAGAAGGAGGACGAGGATTCCATCGCCTCTCACCCATCCCTCTGCGCACTTCTGCAGCTCCTCTGCACAGTTAATCAGTCTCATTCGGCCGCTTGGTGACGGGGAGGCGGGAATAGCGGCCGGCACGCCTTCTCCGCATGCCTACTGCTTAGCAACAACCTATCAGCCCAACATTTTTGGGGAGCTGGGCTCAGCCAATCAGATGCAAGGTAGTCCAAGGTTTGGTGCTAGCCGGTCGGAGGGCAGAGCTCCTGTTGTGTGTGCGTGTGTGTGTGTGTGTGTGTGTGTGTGTGGGGGGGGGGGGGCGGTTAAAAGATGGAGCTAAACTCAAGCTTGACGGTCAAGCTGCTGGTAGGAGCACAAAACGTGTGAAGTGTGAGAGTGTAAGATTTTTGGCGAGATGGTTTAGGTGTGCTCTGAGGAAGAGGCGCAGCTCATTGAAGGAGGTGATGCGGGCTCCCTGTTCTCACTGGGCTGGGCAGCGCTGGCGAGCTGCGTGTGAATAGTGCACAGCTGCATAGCCGTTTGCTCGGTGTCGGTCAGACAGGCTGACAGCCGCACTGCCGCGGCTCTGTCTGAATGGCCTGGATAAGCAGGTGCGCACAGAGGCTGCCTGCATGTGGGTCAGTCGTTCAGTGGGCTTCTCTGCTGTCCCGTCTGTGCATCGCTGCCTCCATCCCCGAGTGTGTGTGTGTGTGTGTGTGTGTGTGTGTATGTATGTGTGCATATATAAAAGAAACCGCGGCATCAGAAACTGCTGTCGAGGTGTTTTCCTGGAGAACCTGCCTTCCTCGTTTTCCTGGAAAGTAGCAGCCAGTTTCTCAGTGCTGCCGTCTTCGTCTCATGAGCCTGGCCCACGCACCAGCTGACCTCTTATCCCGAACGTCTCCATGCAGGTCCCTGGTCATCATCAGCACACTGGATGGGCGCATCTCTGCCTTGGACCCCGATGACCGTGGGCGTAAGCTGTGGGACCTGGACGTGGGCTCTGGCTGCCTGGTCTCCTCCAGTCTGAGCAAGCCTGAGGTACGGAGCCCCCCCCCACCCCATTCAGTCCCACTGAAGCTTCATTAGCCTGGAAGGCATCCATGAGATATTCTTGTGAACAAAAATGTGACCAGTTACGCACTGTTGTATCGCTTCAGTATACATATATCAGACATAATGCTAGCATAGTATTACCCAGGAATTGTGGTTTATTCTTTCTGAATGTTTCCTATACAAACCCCATTTGACCTGACCGTGCAATTAATGCATCCCTTTGGGCCAACAAATCAAAACTGTAGCTATCAATTCCCTCTGTTTCTGAGATCAAATGGAAGATTTTAAATGTCATTAAAAATTTCCTGGTGTGGAGTAGTAATCAGGAATGTTAGTTTTTATAGAAAGCTTATGTACTTGATGTAGTTAGCTACAGTCTCAGAATGGTAATAAGAGCCTGGGTGTGGGTAACCATGCCTGCTAGATGAGCCCCTACTTTAGAGCCGGCATAGCTGTGATCCTCCAGTCTCGTGGGGCTAGCAGGGCTTCAGCATTGGGCACCATTGTTTTTGTAAGTACCTCGTGGCCGACATGATTGCTGAGCTATGAGGATTTGTTCTAATGATCATGAGTGAATGGCCTTTAGGGTACCGTTAGACACCCACCCCCCCCTCCTGCGAGAAACGCTGTCTGACATTCCTCAGGCTGTCTATGGTGCAAATCTAGTCAAAGTTCGCTACATGATGCTTCATTAGGAAGTGAAATGCTGTGAACACCACCTGTTACCTAATGTTTGCCTGTTCTCATTTTCTGGGAATCGCTTGTTCGGTGGAGGTGTATAGTCTCCCTGAAAATCACTCAGTTGTGTGTATTCCACCACTGAGGCATTGCTCAGCCTCTCTGTTGTTCTAGACAAAAGCCCTTTCCTAGTGTGTATGTAGGAAGCAAAGTGCCAATCTGCCAGATGGGTAACGTCAACCAAAACAGCGGTAGCTGTCTGGCCTTGTAATCCTTATATCAAACTGGCATGGCTGTGTTAGTGAAGTTAGATTTTTATCTGGTCAGATTTGGTTTGTGTGTGTCAGGTGAGAATGAGCAAACAGTACATAAAGGACATAAAAGGTAAGCTTTACATTTGTGGGGACTCCTTGGGTTTGAATCCTCTGTAAAAATTAAACTTTAAAATCGTAAGCCTTTCATCCGTAAATGATTAGATATTTCATACTGCTGCCATATGCTGAGCTTAGTCCCCAGAATGGTAAGACAAAGTAGATACCGAGTCAGTGTCTGAAGTGCAAAGCCGGCCTGTGGGACTAATATCTCTTGACCTTGGCCACTGAACTGCATACCGGCATTTTGTGTCTGCGTGCGCCATATAACCTGACCTCAGCCGAGACGGGCAGAGCTGCCTGCTTAGTGCAGAGAGCTCTGCCCATTGCTCAGGTGACAGGCACGTGTAGGGCCACACTGTGGAAGCTGTGCTGCCCCTCTTACACTCTGTAGTAACGGTGCCACGTGCCTTGCTCACTCGCTCCTGCCTTGCCAGGTGCAGGTGTGGGGGAGAGCCAAACAGTCTGTCTGACTCCTATACTCGGGGGAGTTGTGACGGTCTACAGCCTGCTCCGTTACTCGGGGATGAAGGTGCCGTCCCTTTGCATGTTACCAGGGGAGAGGATTCGCTGCATGGATAGGCTCCGTTCTGGCTTATTTGCTATCGACTTCTAATCGGACAGCACAGACCTGACCCTGTCTGACTGGAGAGCCCCGCCATTGGCTCAGAGCGGCGGCAACTCCCGACAGCCGTGTAACCATGCAGCGTGATTGGCGTTCCCCATTTACTCGGCCGCCAATCTGCTTAGTGACGGAGGCGGGTCCCGACCGGCGCCATTGGCTGGAGGCGCCGCACCGGCATGGAGCCGTCACCTATGGCGACGTGTGGAATGTGGCCATGAGGGAAACGGGGAAGGCTTGGCGCTTAAAAGGGGTGCACGCTGCAGCCGGCGTGGAGTGAGTCATGCTCAGAAGGATTAGGATGAGGTAATGCTTCAGGGCGGGGGGATGATGTCATCTCGGCACCGCCTCCTCCCCCCTTGCACACTGCCAGGGAGAGATGTGCTTAGCAGGCTTCCCAAGCAGGCAGGGTGATGCGCCCGGTGCCGTCTGCTCGTGGTGCCTTTGTTTCCCCTGGTCAGGTGTGACCCACTTTATTGCCTTTGGTTATGATATGAATTTTTGCCTAAGGCTGAGGAATAATTGAACGAGCTACAGTGATTATTTTTTTTTTTTTTCTTTTCTTTCTTTCAAGAATGGCTTGCATTGCTTTTATTCCATGGTGACACAAAGTTGTGGAATTGGCAAAAAAAACTGGCTATATTCTGAGGCAGCTTCTGCTGAATCTGCTCCATAAACTTCCCCAGGAAGCTGTAGGACAACCTGTTTTTTCTGGTGCCCTAAGCAGAGGGCCGTCAGGAGACACCTGGGCCTCCGAAGCATCTGGTTGGGGTCAGAAGTCTTCAGAAAAAGAAGCTGAGATGTTGGGGTGATGTGTGGCGCGATGTACTAATGGTTCCCGCAGAGGGAGTGTATTGGCTAAGAAGGATGGTGTGATCACACGGGCCATGAGACAAATAGACCAAATACTTTGAATAAGTGAGGGTGAGTCATTGTCGTGGCAACCCTTCCCCCCTTTTCTGAGCCACTTACTACCTGAAACGGATACGCCCCCACGCCCCGTCCCCCCATTTCCGTGTGAATGGATGACATCATACTTGTCTACCACCTTTCCATCAACTCTTTTGGACTTCTTCTCAGCAAGAGCCTCTAATGACTGTGTCAGAGGTGATTGTGGTTTACTGGGACAGCGACAATAGCGGCCAGGCGTGCTGTGACCTCATTTGTTTACCTCCTGCTCTGCATAAACACTCCCTCCACAAGAAAACTGGCTCTCACCTCCACGACAGATCTGGGTCACATATAAAAATAAATAAACTCCAGTTATCTTGTGACTAGACAGGCCATCTGCAGACAAGTTTTTAAATAATCAGTGATAAGCAGTTTGCTCCTTTAACATGCACTTAGGGTCACTCTGATGTCAAGTGGTTGTTTGGTGTCTGGTTTAAAACATAAGTTTAAATAATACAAAGTGTTTTGTTGTCCCATGTCCCCGTTGCTATTCCTGTTGGGTGATTTGAAACATGTAGATACACAAAAAAGAGACGCAGCTGAAGGCATATGCTGTTTAATATCCCACAAAGTAGTCCCTATGACTTCATGCCCCTGTCTGCCTTATTGACATGGAGTAAATCCCCTTCATCTGCTTTTCTTTGTTTATCAACTCATCTGTGATGCATCTGCTAGCAAAAACTCTAAGGAGTTATTCCCTTTGTTTGTCCAAGACTGCGAAACATCTTCAAATTCAGTTGTAATATCAGCCTTTGTGCTTGTCTTACAAGATGGTGTATGGATTAGCCTCCTTGATATGTATGCATTAATGTTGCTGGCATCCCGAGCCTGCAACAGATAGCTAGAGCCCCTCCAAGCCCCTCGTGGGGTGGCCTTTTCATTATGTAGCCCTGTGTCATGGGGGGCGTAACTTAGCGTGGGCCTCCCCTCATTTCTCTACAGGTGTTTGGGAATAAAATGATCATCCCGTCCCTGGACGGCGCGCTCTTCCAGTGGGACCGTGATCGCGAGAGCATGGAGGCCGTGCCCTTCAGCGTGGAGTCGCTGCTGGAGTCGTCATACCGCATACGCGAGGACACTGTCCTGGTGGGGGGGAAATCCCTCACCACGTATGGCCTGGGGGCGTACAGCGGAAAGGTGGGTCCCAACACAAACAGACTAGCAAAGTGCGAGTGGATGAATGTGCTGCACTGCACGGAGGAGTGGAGTCACACGGGCACAGGGAAGGGCGATTTAGCACACTTGCACACATGCACCTAACGCGCATTTCCGAATCCTTATTCTCTGTGAGTCTCCGTGTGTGTAAGAGAGACGAGATGCTCTGTGCTTGAGCTTGTGCTGGGGCAGTTGTAGATTTGGGTGTGGTGATGACCTGTTTCTTTATGTGCCCCCACCCCAACAACACCTGCAGCTGCGCTACATCTGTTCAGCGGTGGGCTGCAGCCACTGGGAGGAGGCGGCGCTGGAGCGTGAGGACGTGCTACTGCTCCAGCGCACCCAGAAGACCGTCCGCGCCGTCCGCCCCCGCAGCGGCAGCGAAAAGTGAGCCGCCTCTCCCGCGCCAGACTGCTTGCCTCTGGCTAGACGCTAATGTCCCCCGTGCTGCATGCTCCCAGGCTGCCTAAGCCCCGTGTTCACAGACTGACTTCTGGCAAAGATGGCAGAGAGAATATTTATTAAGACAAATACAGTTCACATTATTGCTCTTATAAACTGTTACTCTGTTACTGCATTGCATATGTTAGCATTTTTACATAAAGTTTTACATAAACACCCTGGCTGCTCCATAGGTGGAATTTCAGCGTGGGACACTTCGAGCTAAAGTTCGTTCCTGAGACGCAACCGGGGCTGAACTTCATTGAGGGGGAGCTGCCGAGCGGGGCAGGGGTGGGGCGTGAGGGACACCGGGAAGGCCCTCAGATCATCCACGAGGAGGAGGATGCCAAGGCCGAGACTCACGAGCTGCTTATCAAAGTGTCTGTGCCCGACTGGAAGGTTATGGCCTTCAGTACCAAGCCAGATGGGGGGCTGGCCTGGGAGCACCAGGTGAGAGGGAGTCTGTCGGCTGTCACTGTTGCAAGATGTTTTACGAAGTTTGTCGATACAGTGATGTAACTCAGCCGATTGTCTGAAGGAAGTCCGTGCATTGGACGAGCTGTCCAGTTAACTGTGAAGCATCCATTTCTGAATGCAGTCATTGATGTGTGTCCTTACTTTTGTCCAGTTTTGCACTCCAATTGCCTCCGCGTGGCTGGTACAAGGAGGCAGGGTTATCCCCATCAGTCTTTTTGATGACACGTCCTACACAACCCGGCCTGACACCACAGTCGAGGAAGAGGAGGAGGAAATTGTGGAGGAAGCTCGCGGTGCCACAGAATCCAGCGTCTACCTTGGTAAAGAAGCCATCTTGATCTTGCATCATAAACTCATGCGTCTGGTCAGCTACCCAGCAAACAAACCAGTTTCGTGTAGCATCTCAAACTGCTTGCCTGTGAAGCACCTAGACTCGTATTGCCACCTAATGCATCTGTGCGCTACCCTCCTCAGACATTTGTGTGTGTGTTTTAAGATGGAGCTTAAGAATGATGAGGATGAATGATGTTCTCCTAGGGATGTTCCAGGGGCAGCTGTACCTCCAGTCCTCAGTGCGGATCTCAGAGCAATTCTCCACTCGGCCCAAGGCCCTGGACAGCCGTAACACAGGGGGAATCATCTCCCTCCCCACGGTCAAGTGGAAACCCTTGATCCGTAAGTGCTCTTTATGGCTGACTAACCAGTAGCCGCAAAGCTTATACCTTCTTACATGGCTTTTGGGTCAGCAGTGCTCAGAACCTTCATGTGTACCAGCTTACTAGCATGTCTTTGTTTTGTGCAAAGATTCTCCATCTCGGACCCCAGTCTTGGTCGGCTCAGAGGAATTTGACAAGTGTCTGAACAACGACAAGTTTTCCCACGAGGAGTACAGCAACGGGGCCCTGTCAGTGCTGCAGTACCCGTACGGTAAGACTGCGTGGCTTCTTGGTGGCACTCCTGCAAAGTCAGCAAATTGTAGGCTGGGCAAATATGGGACACCAATGATTTGTATGGATTGTGAGTTTGTGGTTGATGTTTCTAAAGTTTGCGATGTAAATAGCAGTGATTTGATGCTTCCTGTTTCAAAGTGATACACAGTGACCGTCTGCCTTGTCCTCTGTCCCCACACAGACAATGGCTACTACTTCCCCTACAACGACCGGTACCGGGGCCGGCGGGACACGGCAGTCAGCCTAGTGCCGGGCCATGGGGGCCCGACCGAGCTGCGCAGGAAGGACCCTGTGCTGCTGCTGCCCTGGTGGAAGGAGATCCTGGGTACCATCGTCTTCTGCATCGCCGCCACCACCTACATCGTCCGCAAGTTTTTCCACCCACCAGCTGCCAGCGTACGGGTAAGGAGTTGCTTGCGCTCGTCCCTTCTAGTGCTTGGTGGTCCTGGCCGCAGGATCGCACGGGGGACCCTGATCGGGCCCTAGCTAATAGGGACCTTGCAGTCCCCCTTGACCTTGTCTCCCATCTAGTCCAAACTGGGCCTCATTTTGTCATTGTTTCACCAGCAGCGGAAAGAGTCGGAGACCCAGTGTCAGACAGACTGCAAGCTGGAGCTGGAGCCAGATGAGCCCAAGGAGGTGATGGTGACCGAGTGCCGGAGCACGGAATACGTGTCCAGGTGGGGGCGGAGTCCGCCAGACAGGCCACAGTGTTATTGAACTTAGAATGGGACACGGGCTTGATGTATTAAGGTGTGAGAAAATGTCTATCAGCCATAAGTGGTAATGCATTTAGAGGAAGGAGGTTATCCCATGCCACACTTCAGCCATTCTGGATAGGTTTCGTATAGGTTTGTCCCACAGCGGGCACAAAGGTGCATAATTTACTCTCCCCTCAGTAAAACATGTTAGGTTCCATCAAACGATGACAAATCTGGTACACGTTTAAAGCACAAGTTTGATAACCACAAATTTCACTTAATCCACCCTGTTATTTAAATATTTACAAAATACTAAACTCCAATGATATCTTTTGTACTTTTTAAACTTTTTCTTGTCTATGAATTATACAGAGATTATGAATTTCAGTCATTCAAGTTACTATAATAAATGGTAGTCAGCTTTGATTTTAGGTATCAGGCATGTGTCTGACTTTTACATCTGAAGTTATAAGGTAACCATTACAAATGGGCAAAAAATTGGTCAATTCAACACAAATCCCTGTTGGTCCCTATAGGGTTAAGCTGGATGCTTTTTGAAAACAGCACCATGTCTGCATAGCGGCTGTTTGTACTCCCACTTTAAAGGCATTTGCGTGTCCTTTCCAGTTTACTCCTATAAGCCTCTGGTTTTCACTTTCATGCCGCACACGGGCACCCTGTCCTGGGTGGCTTGCTGGGGGCACAGGCCCTCCAACCTCAAAGTATGAAGCATCACCCTAATTTACCTTGTGTTGCGTCACTCGGGCGAAAGCAAAATTTTGTCTAACTTTATACCTTTAAAATGTAACTCATTGCTGATGATACTGAAGTAATGAGTGCCGTCAGTTTGCAACACGGCAGCAAAGCCACTCCGGTTCCCTGTAACCACTTCCTTCCCCCATGTGATCTTGCACCCTGTCACATGCTCACCTTAGAAACTGGCCGACTTTCATGTGGTAGTTTCTCAGGTACGGCATCTGTTTGGCCCTAAACTTCCCTTTTGGTGGTGATGCTTACTTCAGCCATGGTTCTCTGTGATTCGCTGGCTAACCCTTGGGTCTGTGCTCACCTCCCAGATCACCTAGTAGCCTACAAACATCCATGGAAGATAGTATGGCTAAAGCACGATTCTTAGAGCTTTGTGCAGAACCTCAACGAGTCAGGCGTCAAAGCTGATTAATGTGAAGAATATGTAGGACAGAAAGGACGCAGGTGTTTACCTGTGTGCGCTGCCCCCCTGCAGGTACCTGACGGATTTCCAGCCGGTACAGTGTCTAGGCCGAGGGGGCTTTGGTGTGGTATTTGAGGCTCGCAACAAAGTGGACGACTGCAACTATGCCATCAAGAGGATTCGACTGCCCAACAGGTAAACCCTCCCCCAGGCCGGGGACTCTGTGCTGTAGGATGGCTAGGGCCGAGGCGCGTTTTCTCCACCATGTGGAATAGCCGGAGCAGGCTGCTGCCACCCCCCTCCATTAACACGGCGCCTCACACTTTGATGGGCTGCCAGCGGTTTCCCGTCACGGGGGGCCCACCTGCCACACTGCGCTGCGGCTGGTGCTGCTCACCTGACAGGAAGCAGTGCTGCTGGCTGGGGCTTTGAAAGGCCCGTGCGCTGAGCTGGCTGCCTCTGCGGGCTGTCTGCAGTGTTACGCAGAGCCGGCGCTTAGCGCTAGCGTGTGCCACGCTGAGAAAGCACTCTGCGGTTTCACACACACATTAGCATAACTGAAACTCCCTGCCACTAAAGCTCCATGCTGTTATTTTCCCTCTGACACTGTGTCTTTTTATTTTTTATTTTTACTAGTCATACTCTGCACTGTTGTCTTTAAGCTATAAAGCACCATTTGCACCCCCTCCTGAGTTCGGTGATCACAGGTAAATGCATATCCTGAGAATATCTGATGTGCACTGAGCAGACGCTCTGCCCTGGCATGTTGCTCCTAAATACTTCAGTTGGCTTTAAGGTCAAGAATGAATCTGCTGTGCTCTCAGTAAGCATCCCTGGCTATCTGCTTTTATGCTCAAAGCCACCACCGCTCTATATGTTTGTAGTCAACGGCTGTAGTTTGGACCATCTGAGACTACTGAAATGCACCCGAAGCTTCAAGCCCATCAGTCACACACTCAGACACACATGCGGCTGGCTGGAGGTTTTTGTGGGCCGTCAGTGATCAGGGCTGACTTTGACCACACGCCACCCTGTGTGGTCCCCTACAGTGAGCTGGCCCGCGAGAAGGTCATGCGTGAGGTGAAGGCCCTGGCCAAGTTGGAACACCCAGGCATCATCCGCTACTTCAATGCCTGGCAGGAGAGCCCCCCTGGGGACTGGCAGGAGGAGATGGACCAGCGCTGGCTAAAGGATACCAGGTAGGCCTTCTGTGAATCCCTGAACCAAAGACTCTTGGCCAGGGACTGTGACGCTGCTTACGGATCCTGGGGTGTCTGTGAGTGTAACTGGTGTGCAGCTGCTGAGCATGCAATGCCACATTGGAGGGTGAGGGCAGGCTGTGCTGTGTGCATCTCCCTGATGTGCGCTGTCGTGCCTCCTGCAGTGCCACAGACTGGCCACTCAGCTCCCCAGACCCGATGGAGCCGCTGTCTGTGAAGGTCCCGGTCTCCAAGCCCTTGGACTCCTTGTCTGCAGGGGGTGGGCCCAGCCCGGCCGACTCCTTCTCCTTCCATGGGGACGTGTCGTCCAGCGGCGGGACCCAGGCCCATAGCGCGGCGCCTGCTTGCACCGTGACGATGGGCCCGCTCAGCTTATTCACCAGCAGCAAAAGCCAAGTGGAACCAGAGTGCTCCGGCTCCCCCAGTTCCTTCGAACTATGTCCACCACACGGCTCCACCGACCGTACCACCTCCTCCTTCGACATTGTCTTCGAGGATTCGGGCTGTGACCACACCCCTGAAGAGGTTTCTCGTAGCCAGGGCTCCGCCCCCTCCCCCCAGCCATTGACCCGTCCCGACTCCCTGAGCCTGGAGCTGCCCACTCACCGGCCGCGGCCCCTGGCTTCGCCCAAGGTCTACCTGTACATCCAAATGCAATTGTGCCGCAAGGAGAACCTCAAGGACTGGATGGCCGAGCGGTGCTTCCCGGAGCAGCGCCAGCGCGGCCAGTGCCTGGACATCTTCCTGCAGATCGCAGAGGCCGTCAGCTTCCTCCACGGAAAGGGCCTGATGCACCGCGACCTCAAGGTGAGTGGGTGCTCTGCGGCTCTGCTGACCGACCACCGGCACCTGGCAGAGTCGAAACCGACTTTGATCCGGCTTCTCTACGTTTTCTCTTTGATCCTTCAGCCCTCCAACATCTTCTTCACGATGGACGATGTGGTGAAGGTGGGCGACTTTGGGCTGGTGACTGCCATGGACCAGGAGGAGGAAGAGGAGGAAATTGGCATGCCCCTGGCAATGCCAGGTTACGCACGGCACACTGGCCAAGTGGGCACCACACTGTACATGAGCCCAGAGCAGGTGAGGTCACTAGAGAGCGGCCAAGAGGTAGCATACTGACTGGGCTGTGAACCAAAGTGCCGGACAGAGCTTTGTTTGTCAGCATAACATCAAATAAGGATAAGAGGTCAGGAGTTTTGATCTGATGGTTCAGTGTTTTAGTGTGATATCAATATTTGATCTTTGAGTATTAAAGAGTCGTTGTTGCCAGTTGATGTATGTCTACCCTGATAAATGATGCCGAGTACATCTCTCACGCGGCAGATTGAGGGAAAGCCTTCAGGTGTTCTCCCAGAACAAAGGCTCTCTTAGGAGGCCGGTGCTGTGCCGTTTTCCCCAGAACGGTCAGACCTGAAATGTGCACCAGCAGGCCATCTGACTGAGTAACATGCACTTTCCACTTCAGTTAGAACAGAACGCACAAACTCGCGGTGATGGAATTTGTCTTTTATGATATTAAATTGATATTAATTTTCAAAATGAAAACAAATGCTAGTATATGCAGAATAGAGGCAGGATTCAAATGCCCAGCCCTTGCGGGTGTGAGACAATAGTTCTACCTGCTGAGCTGCCATTTGCTTGTTCTCCCCATGCCATAAAGGGTCTGCCTGCTACTCTGGTTTGTTCCTGCAGTCCAAAGATGCTGTTAGGCTAATTAGTCTCTAAATTTCTGATCGTGTTTGACTGTGGCTGCATATGTGGCCTGTGATCAACTGGCATCCCATCCAGGGTGTCCACTCCCTAATGCCGCTTAGGATAGGCTCTAGGCTCTCTGGTTCGCTACACTGGATAAGCAGTTGGAGAATATGGATGTAATCTTAGCAGCTCAGTGATTTCAGCCCCCCGCATCTGTGAGTAATCCCTGCTCCCGCTCTGCCCTGCAGCTGTCAGGGAACTCGTACTCCCACAAGGTGGATGTCTACTCCCTGGGCCTCATCCTGTTTGAGCTGCTGTGTCCTTTCAGGACCCACATGGAGAGAGTTCAGGTATGCTATTCTTACCAACTGGAAAATCCACAAGAAACTAGCTCATGTTTGTTGTTGAATATTTGTCAAGTGTGGTGTTCTGTTGACTCAAGATGTTGACGTAAGTGTACTGACTTCTGTATGTCTTTTTCCTGTGAAGTGTGGGCATAAGTATGTCTATGCCCATTTGGTAATATATATTTTTTTCTTTTCACTTTCGTAGACATTGACTAAAGTGAGAGCCATGGAATTTCCTGATGACTTTGCGCAGAATAATGCACAGGAGGTGAGTAACAGGAGTTTTGCTGCCCTCTGGTGGTAGTTCAGGAGGAGCACAGAAACAGCCATTAGGCAGATCAATCGAGTAGAAGTTTCAGATTGTCAGAGCTGTTACTTATATCTGTAGAAGCCAGCATTTTTCTCACAGCCCGAGTTATACAGAGTGCTGTCCGTTAAGCCAGCTGTTGCCTTGTTTGCCCCCCTAGCTGACCATGGTCCGCAGCATGCTGTCCTTGTGCCCCAGCGAGCGGCCAGAGGTGGCCGAGATCACGGAGACTCCGCTCTTCCAGGAGCTGGAGGTTCCCTCCAGGCTGGCCCTCAGGCAGCGCTCCCGCACCTACAGCTCTTCGTCCACAGGGCGTCCCACCCGCCAGCCGAGCACCTGAGCTCTGCCCCACCCACCGTTGTTATTCTCTAACAGATACTGATACTGTTGAGTCTGATTTCCTGTACCTGTGTATGAGGGGGGCAGAACGTTCATTTCAACTTTCTGCTGTTTTAAAATGTTGCCCTTGATTTACACTGCGGTGTAACATGGGGCCTCCAGACCTGCCTGCCTCCACACTGCCGCCCCCTGCTGGTGGACCAGTGCAACCTCTCTCGTCTCTCACCTCAGCGACGTTGCCAGTCGCCCTGCCTTCAGCTGTGTGAAAAGCCTAAAAGATTTGCACTAAAGTGACAGGAAGGACGACTCCCTGTGAGGCGAGGCTCCCCCCACGTACACCCCCCCGCCAATCTCCATGACTGCTTTTTGCGGGAAACCACAGAGAGTTGGGAAGTTTCTTTTTCTATGTCTTTTTTTTCCACAAGCCTGTAAATAAAGGATTTGTAGAAGGAGCTGCTTTTATCCGTTGCCACCTCTCTAGCAAGACTGATAGCAGCGCTTTGCTGCTGGCATGGGTGGGTGAGACAGCTGGTCTTCCTGGGACTGCTTAGTGCCACGTCCTGAACACAAGAGAAGCTGGAGTGCACGTCTTTTTGGGGATGTGGAAGTTGGGTTGGATGTACAGGGTTTGTTGTATATTACGGAAACCGTTAACCAGGCTTGGTAGATTTCAGTGCTTCGATCACCTCTCTTCAAGAGGTGCTGTCATTTTTTCATGTATTTGATAGTGATTTATGCAATCATGTCAAAATTGACTAGCTTAAGTTAATGGGGCTGTTACTGTCCTGGCCTCCTTATCAGGTGTGGGTCCCCCCCCCTCCCCCCCAAAAATGTAAATCGAAAGCGGGCCTGCAATCATGCAGGAACTGAAATCTACCAAACTCAACTGAACTTTAGAGGCATTAAGAACTAAAAACTGTAATGAATTGTAAATAGTACTTTTCCAGAGATTCGTTCTTTTTATAATGTGTAAATATGACACTTGGGCTGGGCTTTAATCCTTTCCTTTGTGGAAAGGGGGCTTGTGCTGTCCAGCCTGACCGTGGGGGGGTGTTGGGGGGGCTGTCACACCCGGCACCACCGGCTTGGGCTCTGGTACCGGCTCCCGCACTCAGCCTTGGGACCCACTTGCCTTTACCATGAAGTCACATCCCTTATAACTGAATCATCTCAAATCAGTTGACTTGTGAAAACTGCATAACTGTGTGCTTTAGATGGCTGGGCTCCAGCTGATCACTTCCTGGCTGAAATCTGTGTCTGGATATACAATCCTAGCTCTGACTTTCACAATGTAAATATGTCTTCTGTTTTGCTTTTTTTTTTTTTTTTAAACTTGTATTTATGTTTACTGCAGAATCAATCCATTTGGATTGGTGGTATATACCAATGCACTTCATGCAATAATTGTCAAGTGCGTTGAAATATGGTGACTTCTTATAAGTCCAAATTTAATAAAGTTCTAAGACATTTTTACTCTTGAGTTTATCCCCTTTTCTTCTACGTTTTGAGTGTCTGTTTGATTTTCTGTGCAGAGATTCGCCGAATTAATATTTGGGAAACATGGAAAATCATAATGAATGTCCAAGCAATGAGGGGCATCGTGATTAGATTTTATCGACAGTTACACATTGATAAATATATAGTACTGAAGTGGAGAAGAACTATCTCTATGCTACATTAATTAGAGAAACTAATGTTGTTGGACATTTAACTAATAGGATGCCAGTGAGCACACACTAATTGTTACCCTTTCCCTCTCCTGTAAGTCGTGTTGGATAAGTGTACTATAATTGAGTTAAATGTAATGTGTAGTGAGATTCACTACCTGACACATGTAGAATGCAGGTAGGAGGGCCTGTGGTCCTCAGGTTGGATGAGTAAATGCTGAGCAAAGCTGTAGGTGACCCCCACCTGGTCACTGGAAAAGACAAGATATAGCATGAATTTAACCTACTGGGAAGAGGCTTATGATAGGCTGACAGCAGGTCCGCTTTCAGTGATGGGGAATAATAAACCCACAGTAAGTGATTGCTGTATCCTACCTATAACGGGCTGTGGAAGGTTCTCCTTTGCTCACCCTCCATGTATGAAAGGTACTGTCTGTGTGCTCCTGGCAAACACACAGACAGTTCACCATACTAACCTGTTGGTTCTCAGTCATGCCAACAGATGATGCTGTAGGTGAGTTTGAAAAAGCAAAACATGCAGATATTTTGTTGAATCTAGTCATCATGTGATTTATCACTGCAACACAACATACACTCCCAGGGCACTGGCTTTGCAGTTGCGGTTTACGGTACTTCATTTTCGTTGTGTTACCAGCTCATATATCCAGGTTGCTGGGAAAACCGCTGGAGTTGGGATGTTTCTTATAGCACTTACATCCATTCCGGAAACCTACTGCAAGGTTATGGATTCAGAGGTTTACTGTTCTGGGAAATTTATTAAAACAACAAAGCAGATCTGAGAAGTACACTGCCCAGGATTGCAGTGGCAGCTGAATTTCCCAAACCTCTACACCAATATATTAAGTTTAATCAGGTGTTTGCAGGTCAGCTGAGATACCTAACCCCTCCAGCATGCCATGGGATCTGCAGGGTGGGGCTAGTCCAGTCCAAGGTTCTCAGGTCTCTGAACTCCTCATGCCACCATGGACAGCTGACATAGCATTCCTGCAAACAACCTCATTTCTGCTGCTTGGATCGAGGAGCTTGTTTGGAAGAATTCCAATGAAAACTGAGCAGGCGGCGTCTTTTTATCTGTACCAGTGACCAGATAACAAGTGACAGGTTTTTTTCCTTGGGGGGGGGGGGGGGGGGGGGGAGTGGAGAGGTTTATAACATAAAAAAGCAGCAAAGGGTGTAGTACGGGAGGGAGGGAGACGAAACATTACATGCACA
>JAODKM010000016.1:20508480-20530706 GCA_026780845.1 Petrocephalus sullivani | reverse complement strand
GATTACGATCCGGGCGCGTACGAGTCTGTGTTGCGGCGGGGCGGTGATGCGAGCCGGGCCTTACTGCACTGTTAATAAATTAAAAAATATCCAAAACGTTGCATATGGGAAGGCACATATATAGACATTGCTGTCAGCATGAGATTTCTTTTTAATAAACATCCTGCACTGCTGAACACTGTTGTAAAGTGTACAAATATATCACATGACTCCTGCCAGGACAGTTGTGTATTTCACAGCTTGGTTATAATTTCATACCTTCAGGAGGAGCTGGGTGTTGACATGGGGAAGGACATTCAACACCTCCATGTGAGAGCAGCCGTAGAGGAGGAGGGGTCGACATTTAAGATTATTAACTCCACTCAAGTAGCTCCATGGCCTTCTGACAACATTTGAGATTGACCTTGTTGCACACAGTCCAGCTGAGTGACATTTTACCTGTGTTTAAAAGTCTCAGAGGTATTTTTAAATTGCTCAACCTTCAGAAAAAGGTTATCAATCTGGTTTACTTAACCACTTATCCAGTACAACAGCATATGATACTGACACAATCTCACATGCTGAGGCATCAGTTCACATGACCAGTACAAGAGGAAACTTGAGTTACAAGAAAAGACCAACATGGACAGTAACAGAACATATGAATTCCACTCACAGCTGGGAATCAAACCCATAACCATGCGGGTATGTGGTATGCAACCCTCCAACATCTTACATACAACACACTAAAACAGTCAATGTGACACACCTAAAGGGTTGGGGGTTTGAGTCCTGCCTCTGCCATGTGTGTTTGTGTGTTTGGAGTGTGCATGTTCTTTATCTATTCCACAGGTTTCCTCCCACAGAGGACATTCAACTGGACAAATTGGTGTCTCTAATTTTCCTTTAGGTTATGATTGTGTGTGTGTGTGTGTGTGTGTGTGTATGTGTGTGTGTGTCTGCGTACCCTGCATGGACTGGACTCCCATCCTGGGTGTACCCCAACCTTGTGCCCAGTGCTCCCTAGGATACGCTACAGGAGTCCCAGACCAGGAGAAGTGGTTGGAACGTGGATGAGTGTCGATAAGTTGCTCAGTTGCTCAGTAGCCTGTTGCTAGCCTTATGCATATTATCAGTGGCAAATCACTCTGGGTGACTCTTCACTGTTTCCTGGCAGAAACGGGTGCTTTCATGCTAGACTTACTTGGTCACAGAGATCACTGTCAAAAGAACAATATCCCTGTTTTGGCCTTGTTTGTTGCAGATCTTATTCTTTATCCACTAAAGTAAAATTGAATAAAGAATAAATAAATGTAAATTTAAAACTAAACCGTTGCCGAATAGATTTCATTATTGCAATACCATAGTATTTTTTCCTTTCTATGTTCTCCATCAATGTGTTTTCATTAAACCCTTTTTCGTACCAGTGTTCAGTAATTTGTTTTAATGAATTTTTTTATAGCGTATTTTGTTACATGATGCATCGGGTGCATTTTGCGAATTAATTATTGTGACACGATCACGTACCTCGCTGATGCATATGCGAATCCCAGGTGGCCCAGTCCCGACATAACATTACGTATCATGTAAACTTGGAAACCTGAAAACGTAAACTGCACATTTTCGGCCACTGCCGGTTCATATTACGTCTCGACATATTACACTTTTTAGAAATCATATATCCTATCTAAGAGAAATATTCACTCAAAAGTCCTACTAAAAGGGACTGTTCTCTGATCCTCATTCACTGTAATTGTATTGCATCAAAACTGCGCTTTTGTACTTGTTATTCAGCGTGTAATTAAAATGCACTTCACCTCCTTAATTGCTCCATTCATTCATTCGTCCAAGCATTCAATAATTAATTAATTATTCTATCTATCTATCTATCTATCTCTCTGTCTGTCTGTCTATTTTGCAATATATTGGAACGAAAGACCTTTGATCCGACAAACACGCACAGCGCTGTCATTTCAGCAGTTCACTCCCTTCACGTGCTTTCAGTGTTGTTTGACACCATGACGTTTACCGAGACACACCTCTGAGGCTCGAGCCTCGGACGGCTCTGTAGCGGGGAGGTGCTCTTCTGTGATTGGGCCATTAAAAGCACATGACGCGGATCGCAAATCCTGATTGGCTTCTACTGCGCAATTACGTCTCTAAAAGCTGTCCGAGCCACCTTGTGGCATCTTCTGGTGGGGCAGATGGGTTTGGAAGCGCATTCTGCTGTATAACGCCAAGGTGCTTCAGATGTTATTGTTTTTATGAGGCCGATGATAAAATGCACAATTATGTTTATTAAAAGGAGCGTGGTGAGCGCTTGAACGCGGCCACGGTTATTTGATTGGTCGAGCGAGCTGCCAGTCCCCTTTAATGGACTCGGCACATTGTCGCTCCTGCCTTATTTTTACGCAGGTACGGAGGACGGGTGGGCTTGTCTGTATCTGCAGATAGAGCGTCGTCAAGGCGGACTTGCAGTTTCATGTGAGAGGCAGACGGGCTTCAGACAAAAAGCAGCCACCGCAGTCATGAGCCCGTAAACCAGGTCGCGGGCGAGCGAGCATCGGACCGGAGCAACTCCGCTTTCATTACAGGTCTGCCGTCTGCCTGTCTCCCGGATTGAAGCTCCTACAGCCTTTAACGCCATCCCAGAATCCCACGGCAGAATACCTGAAGTTAAATTAAAGGATAAGAGAGGCGATCGCTGGAGGAGGGGAGCGGTGAGCCCACCTTAAGGTGTCTAATGATGAACAGGTTCCGAAAGTGGCTTTACAAGCCCAAGGTAAGTTTGACATTTGATTTTTTATTTTTATTTATTTATTTATTTATTTATTTTTTTTTGCTGATGTTGAGATACCGTGTATGTGTTGTCGCGATGCCTCCCACCTTATTTAAAACACAGTGGTATGGAAGATAAAGTTGTCCCTTTGTGCGTTCTCCTTGCCGTGTGAATGGCACCGCTGATACAGTAACGTTTAATGAGCGGAAATACACGCCGATCTGTCACAAAGTAACAAAGGGCGTCTGTCGCGAGGGGCTGCCGTGATTTTCCTCTCTAATTATGTTTCGCTTGCGCGGTTCCTATAATCGGGACTGTAGAACCCAAAATTCGCTATAGTTTCCGACGAGTGGCCTTGTTAAACATCCCGCTTTGACAGCTTTTTTTTATTTAAACAGGACTTTATGAAGACTAAATAGGGCGTCTTTGTTTTGCCATGTCAGGACAGCAGCTTAGCTTTTGGTCTGATTTGTGTTTTATTGGTAGATTATTGTAAATGAGAAGTGCAGTGTGTTTCACGGTCCCTGTTATACCTAAAGCCGAGTTAAATGCTCTGCGCCAGCAGGGTGCCGCTAATCGTTTTAAGCATCAATAATTAAAATGCCTGTTAATTTAACACTATTTAGTAGATAAAGCTATTAAGCGTTGTTTTGAAATCATCAGCTGCCGTGTTGTGAATGAAAAGTGGAGTGTGACGATTTTTGGATTATGGACGTGGTTAGTGCGGACATGCAAAGCGATCTCAGGTACCCTGAATACGGGATGGCCGGGTCCTACTAAACTCTGCTTCGTCTTATGCGAAACTTGCTTGTTTAAAATGAGATAATTTCCTATAATGTGAACTGCAAATTTACGTTGCAATATATTTCATTTATAATATTATACAAGAACATGCGTGCTCATTCTTCTCTGCGCATGGCGAGGCACTTTGGATAAACTCGGGTTTCATCACTCTATTGTGTGGCATGTGTCTCTTAAATCTACCCCTTTAGACAAAGAAACTGACTCGCAGAAGTGCTGACCGATAAATATCGAAATGACCCTGGCGTTTTGACAGTGAAGCCCCGGTCTCCGATGCTCTTAGTCTGTACTGGTTTTGCACCCTATTAGTGTTTCTGTCAGCGTGTGACCAAAAGACAATGACAGATCTCGGATGCTTTGTTATGTCTCTCTATGTTATTGCATAGCGTGCACAAAAACATCACTGGCTAACACATGAATGGGGTTCACGTGTGTTTTACTGTGTAGCACTTTTTTTTGTAAGCTTTTGGTCTTATTGTCGTTGTTCTTCTCCTCTTTCCTGAGTAGGATCAAATGTTTACTTAAAATTGGTTTGAGTTAAATTTTAATCTGCGCAATATTCTAGCTAGGCTTGGGACTTTACCCAGACAGAAGTTATTTGGAAAGCCTCTCCAATAAGAGATGGATAATTTCAAGAGATGGATAATTTAAATCATGTAAAAGTTTGACATTTTGTATTTTTAAAAATTGCTACAGCAGCTCTGCATTGCGACTTTTGGGTTTCTTTGATTTTGCTGGGAGTTACAAGTCTGATGGCCGAGAAAGTGCCAAGGAGTGGGTAATGACGGTCAGCTCATATTGTGGGATAGGTGTAAGCATTTGAGAAGATCTGGGTTATAGTCCTGATTGAGGAGCTGGAGGTTATGTGGAAGGGATCTGATCTGTAAGTATGGATTGGGGTGTATAGTTCAGGAAAGGCAACAAGATGAAGAGTCATAGTACGAGCATAATGCGGACTTCCTCAGTGTGCTGGACCTGCTGAGCTCAGCACAGTCGCGGGGTATATAATAACAAAGGAAGATCCCCATGACTTATTTACTGACGTACACTCTCCATGTGGTCCTTTGCGTCTTGCACATCTTGCTCGCCGTCTAACTGCAGTAAAGGTTTTCATTTCGGCCTTCTGTTTTCTCTCTCTATCGATGCTCTTCTTCCTCCCATCCATTAGGAGTCACACCCCCAATACCTGTTTGCCTTAATTACTTATGCTGTCTTCTCATTTGAGTGTGCTCACCTGTAAGTTGCAAATTACATATTAAGGCGCGTGTGTGTATATGTGTGTGTGTGTGTGTGTGTGTGTGTATATATATATATATATATATATATATATATATATATTAGTGTTTATTTAGAATGAACCGGGTGTAATGGGACTGGGGCTCCCCTGTGCTGCCTCTCCTCCTCACTGTCTTGCTGGTCTGGGCTGGACAGTTTCATGAAGGGATTAATAACGAGGAGACTGGTACCAGTATGCACCTGCACCCCCCACTTTTACATATTTACCTTTTCAATGTTGTGGCTGAAACTTGACCATGTTCTGATGGACGCTGATGGACTCCTTACCTCACCTGTTCACTCGTGTTTGACCTCCTGCTTCGTTTACCTGGCCGTTGCATTGCTAGGCTTATGCTGTTATGTGGGGAAGAACTGTTCATTTCCTGTTGAATTATATTTCTGACCTGATCCTAGGTCTGCACGATTTGGTAATATTGTCATCACACGATATTCACACACAGCTGTCACATGGACCATGATGGTCAGCTGGGCTGAGATTAGGCTTAGGTGGTAGGCCCAACTAATGTTTTATAGTCTGGATATTATACCACAATATATGGTATTTTGCTGCTATATTCCAAAGCAACTCTATTCTAGTATTTTGAAATGTAAATGTTAATACTACTATACTAATGAGGATAAAATTCAGCATGCAAAGATCCCCAAAATAATATTTCCCAAGTGGAAATCATCAGTATACATTACTAAAACATTTTCACTCTTACTTAATGTTTTGATTATATGTGTGGAATTTAAGAAACAGAACTTGGCAAGGGTTGTTCCTTTTCAAGATTGTGAAGTTAAATTTGATTTTTTGGGGTAAATTTGTGATATTTTACATTTTCCAATATCCAGTATCATTAGTGCTTTTTCCTACTGATCCTTTTAAACACAGAGCACAGAAATAATTCTAGGACTTTAAAATGGTCACCTACCAGTAGTATGCAGTCAGTTTGTGCTGTTGATTGAGGGAAGACAGGAGACGAGATGAGACATCGTAAGGAAGCCAGTTAAATGAGGTTTTTCTTTTGTAAAAAAAAAAAAAAAAAACCTGCTGACTGCTGGTTGGTGGCTTTTGATAACGGTTGCCATGGCTTGAGTCAAGAGGGTGGGTGGGTTTGGGGGCTGAAACAAGTCCTCATGGATGATTGTGGGCTCTGTGGGAGGCAGAGTACTTGCCTGCCCCTTATAATGAGGAAGAGAGCAGAAGAAATATTTGAGCATTTCTGAATGGGGCGAGGCACAAGGGGAGGCAGAGCTGCTTATTCACATGCAGTGGATTAGTGCTCCAAACATGGGGCATGGTAATCTCCCCCAAGCCCTTTAACGGGACGCTAACAGTGTGCGGCTCCCCCTGGAACATCTGTCGCTGGCCCCACCCTGTGGCTGCCATCGCGCTCAGACTCCACCCTGTCGGCTCGCCGCGTTCCCGGGCTCGCCTCCCCATCAATGCGTCCCCGTTCCAAGGCCGAATTCCATGCGTCTGTAAGCTCTGCGGCAATGTAGGCTATATCTGTTGCGTTTTATTCTTACACTTGCCTCTGTCCATTTTTGCTGTGAATATGTGAATATGATTTGACCTGCCTGCGGTTACAGGGCCCGACACCTTGCCGGTTCCAGTCATTTCTTTCACGCGAGGACTGAGAACAGTGATCTCAAGGTGAGAAGTGGACGGTCTTAACTGAGAGTGCCTTCAGGCAGCGGCCCTGTGGACAGCGGGATGATGGGACACGCCGGTGTCAGATGCGAGCCGGCCTCCCAGTGGAGGGCGCTGTGGTGCCCTGTGTTAGGTGGCCAAACTTTTTGGTAATGGGCTCCCCAGCCTCAATTTTGATGCTGCATTTCCTGCCATCTCTGGATATTAGTGCTGGTCCCTGAGAAAATAATTGCAGCCATGAACACAGCCAGGTGGCAGAATGCAAGGCAATGCGACAGGGCAGGACGACCTTCCGGTCTCTCGCTGTAGAGTCAGTCTCGCCATCTCATATCGACATTCCTTCTCTGGTAGTCCCTGCCAGCTGCTTCTCTGCTGCCTCCTGACTCCTGCCCAGTACTCATAGATGACCATCTGGTGCCTCCTCTGCAGACTTTAGGGGCGTGGCCCCGGCCGGGAGGCCCTTCGGGGGCGTGGTCTTTTGCTTAAGTCGGCATCCCCTCAGAAGATGGCGTCCTAGGCAGCCGTCTGTCGCCTGTACACTTTGTTCCAAATTTATTATGCAAATAAGATGTCAATAGGATTTCCTCAAAATAAAGAGTTTTTGCCTGTTTCATTCTTCATGTCGTTTTAAGTATTTGGTGTCAAGGTCAGAACTGTTTGTGAATTTGTCAGGTGATCTTAACGGAAAATCTGCTTGGAGTGCTCTGTATGATTAATCAGTGCCAGTATGGGGAAGAAGAAAGAGCTTTCTGAAGCTGAAAAGCGTCAAATAGTGCAAGGCCATGCAAAAGGCACGACAACAAGTGATATTTCACGAAAACTGACGAGATCGTCAGACTGTTAAAAGATTTGTCAGTGATTCAGAGCACAAACGAAGTCATGAGGTAATCTCTTCAAATAAAGCTGAAGAAAGTTTCAGCTGGACAAATGAATGCTTTAAACAGGGCAGCTCTAAAACAAACATTGTTAAGCGGCAAACGGGTATTTGAAGCTGCAAGAATCCCAAGAATCTCTCGATCCTGCCGCGGTGTGCAGTAGTGCAAAAAGCTGTATTTTGACAAACATTGAGACAAATTTGCAAACTGTTTTATCCACAGATGAATGCCGTGCAACACTGGATGGTCCAGAAGGATAGCGTTCACAGGGGTTGGTGAATAGCCTGTCCTAACTAGATTGTGATGTCAGCAGGGAGGTAGCAGAGTGATGATTTGGCCCGGAATATTGGGGAATAAGATGGTAGGTCCCTTTAGGGTGTCTGAAGGTGTAAAACTCACTTCTGGAAATATGTGTAGTTCCTTACAGACCCTTTTCTGCCATGGTACAAAAAGAAAAACTCTAATGTAGGACAATGCACCATCACACGCTGCAAAAAACACCATTGACGCTTTGGTTGCTATGGTGATAAAGTGAGGAAAATATCATGGTGTGACCACCATCATCCCATGACCTCAACCCTATTGAGAACCTCTGGAGCATCCTTAGAAGGAAGATCTGTGAGGGTGGGCAGCAGCACACCTCAAAGCAGCAGCCCTGGGAGGCGATACTGATGTCCTCATATGAAATGCAGGCAGAAACTGGAAAATGGCCTTACAAGCTCAATGGATGAAAGTGTGGTTACAGTCATAGCTAAAGTCATATCAGAGAAGGGCTCCTATATTAATGTAATTATAATCTGTACTTTTTGTTTTAAATTTCTTTTATATTTGTAAAAGGGCCTCTTCATTCAGCAAATGCAAATAATTTTGGTTTCATGTTTGTTTTCATTTTGACCAATTGAATGTCACCCAACTGCATTTTGCATAATAATTCAGAATGATGCATTTTTTGTTTTTAATAAAATATTGCAAACGGCTATTGTCACTGTGAGTGGTTTGGCTTCAAAAACATTCATATCATAAGACAATTGTAATACAATTAAGAAATCTTTATTCAAATTGACTGTTTATGAAAAAAACATGAAAATTTTGCATTTGCATAATAATTTGGATCACGGTGTAGGTTTGATCAGCTCTGCTCTGCTCTCTGATTGTGCAGACGCCTTTAACAGGTAACCGCCTACACCAGCCTGACCGCGCGTTCACACCATGGGCAGCAAGAGCGTCAGCATTCGCAATGCTAGCGATGCTCTCTGATGTCATGGAGTGGGTGGGGACAAGGCCACTCAGAATATGAATATGATTTGTCAAAGCTCATGAAATTGTTATATTTGCACACTTGTACCACATTGATGAGGTCTAAAAATGCATGTCTACATGGGTTTTTTTAAATGCGTAGGTTTATGCCACATGGCATTTTTTATCCTCTATGCCAGTGGAGACATATTTTGTCTCACGGTATTCTATACACTTTCTCCTCTCTTGTGCTTGGGAACTGTTGGGTTGGAACAAAAGTTTACACATTTGTGTTCTGCGGAGCTCTCTTTAGCGAAACATGTCTGCATTCCCATTGGTTGCCACCGAACTGCATCATAATTCATTACCACAAAGTTCCAGTCTCTCTTGACGCTCTCACTGCTCGCGGTGTGAATGCGCCTTCAGGGCGGCTCCATCCCAGTTGTTTGCCTTGCCCCCTTCCCTCTCCCTTCATGGGCTGTATTGGGCCACCATGGGTAATTCCTAACAGCCTGTTTTCTGTATAACGGTCATTAAGCCAACACCAAGTTGCTGAGCTACGCTCTTATGACTGAGAGGGTCTTCTCCTTGTTATTACACGCAATCGCCCACCTTGAATGTGCTATCAAATCAGTTTGCTCTTTAATGGTAGAAAGGTGTCTGGAGATGTTTTTGTTTTGGGAAACCTGTGTCTGATAACAGAATACTTTTTCCCCATATTGGTATGAGTGATTCTTGGTACTTGACACCACTTCAACTCAGCTGAATGGCACGTGCTCCTACCGCCAGAGCATTGGGCCTGGTCTCACATATCAGCTGAGGTTATTTTCAACAGTGCTGGATAGTCATGGTGATGGAGACCTGGACTAAATTGATAGTAACATCAAATTTGCTTCTCTTGATCTTGATTTTTTTTTCTAGACACACTGGTTAACTGAAGTTGACCTTGATGGCTTATGTTCCCATGTCTCGTAAGTTTTTACGCCTTGGTACAGCCATGACAAGGATGCAGACAGCTGTTTGGGGCGGGAGACGGGCAGTAGGCGGAGTGAGATGTGCAGAATTGGAGGATTATAGGATATGGACCTGAGCCCCCACTCTGATTGGGACCAAGCCGCCCCCTCGTTCATAATCTGCTGCGGGGGCGAAGAAGCGGGACTTGCAGGAGGGAGGGGCTGCATGCGAAAAGCCCAGCGTGCAGAGGCGTGCACCTGCTGCTAGCACCCGGCACTCACCATGCTTCGTCACTGGCAAAATATTTACTCGCATTCCTCCACGCTGATCTGTACTGGTTGTATAGTTTTTTCCCCCAACAGATTAAAAAAATAATCCTTCTGAAATATTGGCTTCTCTTGAACATTAAGAAAGTAGTAAAAGTATAAGTAATAAACTATATCGTTTTGTTAAAGAAAATGTTTTGTTACCTGAAAGATCTTTTTAATCATAATGGCACAAATATTTATACATCATTTTAAAGCAGGCCCAGGGCATGAGACTGGGGACGCTTCTTACTTAAATGTTCGTGCATTTAACATCATGCGCTATGCAAAATGATATAATGAATACTCATTTCGTTTATATAAAGCATTATCATCCAGTGGATACTGTGATAACCAGTGTTTTAATAAAGGTGCCGTAACTTCTGCTAAACCCCACTAAATGAATATACGAGTGTGTGTGCTGAACCCCACTGGTGCGTGTTGTAATTACCGGACTGTGGGCTGCTTTTAGCTGCAGACTGCCATGTCCTAGCGCTCTCCAGTCCTCATTGGTTACCTCACTGCCTCCCGCCGGCTTTAACCAGGCAGTGATTGACAGTGCGTGGTATTCCCTCCTACTGAGAATTTCACTCTTATTTCTGAAGTGGCTGGCTAACGCTCCCACGCTCCCCTCCCATCTCACAGAGCTCCTGTTAGTAAATCAGAATGCTGACTTTAGCATTTGCATGCCCGTGTTGTCTAGCCCAGGTGTGATGTTTTGGAGTGTTGCGACAGGCCTGTAATCTCGGGCAATCACACGGCCTGGGCTCTCCACGCCGCCGTCGGACGGCTTCTCGAAAACCTCAGCTACTCGCAACCATTCAGCTACAATATTAATATGATGCCTCAAAAGAATGGTCATCTGAGGTTTTTTTTTCTTTCTTTCTTTTCATTCTTCTCTCCCCAGTGGTCCGATGATCTCCACACCCCTACATCTTCTTCACGGGTATCAATTTGCCCGTCTTTGTCCTGCTAGTGCTATATCGATGTTACAGCGGAGTTGCATGATGTACAGAGCCCAGAATTCCATAAAACGTAACAATAACCTTTTTGTTTGCACCATAATAGCCCCTCCCACTCTCCTCTCGGAATGGTATCTGCCGTAGGGACGTCTATCCACTGTTTCCTGAGTGACTCTGCACTTTCTGATTTTTTTTTTTTTTCATCTCTTGCGGACTTGTTTGATGATATGGAGCATTCGGGAGTCTTGTTATTACCTAAGCATTCCCCCGGTATCATTTCTCCCTGATCCTGCCTGGAAGTGCCTTCCTGCCTGTACCAGACACATGGACAGACGTTGTTTTGAGCACCCATGCTGTGAGTGGGAAATACACCCCTCAGCAGTCCCAGCCAGCACATGAAATTGTTGAGGTTGGATTCGGCCTGAATGGAGTCTCATGGCATCGAGTATGTATGCTCCCATGGCATCGAGTATGTATGTATGTATGTATGTATGTATGTATGTATGTATGTATGTATGTATGTATGTATGCTCCCATGGCATCGAGTATGTATGTATGTATGTATGTATGTATGTATGCTCGCATGGCATCGAGTATGTATGTATGTATGCTCCCATGGCATCGAGTATGTATGTATGTATGTATGCTCCCATGGCATTGAGTATGTATGTATGTATGCATGTATGCTCCCATGGCATCGAGTATGTATGTATGTATGCTCGCATGGCATCGAGTATGTATGTATGTATGTATGTATGTATGTATGCTCCCATGGCATCGAGTATGTATGTATGCTCCCATGGCATCGAGTATGTATGTATGTATGTATGTATGTATGCTCCCATGGCATTGAGTATGTATGTATGTATGTATGTATGTATGCTCCCATGGCATTGAGTATGTATGTATGTATGCTCCCATGGCATCGAGTATGTATGTATGTATGTATGTATGCTCCCATGGCATCGAGTATGTATGTATGTATGTATGTATGTATGCTCCCATGGCATTGAATATGTATGCTCCAATGTAATGTCAGCTGTCAGTTATGGATGTCCTGGGAAGCTGATCTTGGCTTGTTTTTGTCCAGCACTGACCTCAGGGTACAAACTGGCCTGAACAGTCTACTGGATATTTGGTTTTTATCCTCTATTTATGGAAGCTTGTTTTATAACCTCCTTTCATACCTTGCATTCAACCTGTAAAATTAACATCAAATTTTTTCTCTAGGCGTCTAGCATGTTAGGTTTATCAGTTCATACGCATATTTTTGGTGGTACTTATTTATTTATTTATTTGCCATTTTCCCAGATATATAGGAATTCTTTGGTTATTGCATGTCTCTTATGACTCTCCTAGGAGATGCAGATATATAGTTCAGAGCAGAGTTTGGGGTCAGAGCAGGGTTATCCATTTGTCTTGCACCTCTGGAGCAGCTTCTGAGGTTAAGGGCCTTGTTCAAGGGCCAAATGGTGATATCATCACTCTCCTGGCTGTGGGATTCAAACCCCCAGCTTACTTCATGCACATCTTCTGAGTTTAGCGAACATGCTCTGGATTTCCTTTTTAAAACCCAAGTTGGGTTCGTTGATGAGCTTAACTGTATGCCATCTCGGTATCTTTAGGTGTGTGTGTTTCGCACAGTACTTGGCTGAAGCAACCCTCACACCTGACTCGCTAACTGGAAGACGGTGAAGACTTGTGATTTCCCCCTGGCCGGAGCCACATCTGGGACGGTAGGCTGTTAAATGGAGCATTTCCCCCTGTCCTCTACACCGTTTCGGTGCCAAGGGAATGACCTTCAGCATCATGTGGAATCATCCGTCACTGTGACAAGTCCTGCAGCTGCCCCTCCACCCAGCACTGGGTCTATAATTGTTATGGGCCGTGGCCTGGCTGTCTCCAGAGCTCCCGTGGTCAGATTAAACCTGCTATTAATTACTCCTGTGCTCATTCATCTTCCTGCTTTCTCCAAGTCAAGATCCAAGCCAGAGTCGATGCAGTGCGTCCTTGCAGATGTGTGGCAAAGCTCTCCATTAGTCCTGCTCGCTGATGTTCGCCACGCTTGCCTCTCGTCTTCTGAGACCTCTTCTCCTGGCTGCAAGTGTCCATGTGTTTTTCAAGGTGTCCCAAGTGTCAAGCCCGCGCTGGGAGCTACACGTTTCCATACTGCAACCTCGGTGCTTGGTTACCAATTTTACGACAATGCATCTTACTCTAAGACAAAGAGCAGTAATTACGTATGCTAACAGAATATTTAATATATTCCTGATAATGCTGAAGGCAGGGATAATTAGTAGGCAGTTCATTGATATCTAACCCCGTAAAGCTACTCTGCTGAATGTGAACGGATCAGTAGGATGAGCTGATAGGATCCTCTTGATCTTAATGTCGCTTATTTTCCTGGATTAGCCCCTAAGTGATATCCGGATGCTGCTATAGGACAGACATAGCTAAGCGATAAGGATATATCTGGGGTCTTGGGATAAGTAGAAATGAGTTCAAGTGGTCATTCAGTATTGCACTAGGGAGAATTAACAGAATTAAGAGGCTGATCCCTTTGCTTTAAAGCTCGATTCTACATTTGTCCATGCTGGCACACTGATGAAAGTGTAGCAATCACAGTAAGCTGTCCTCATGTAGCGAAACCTGTCATCTGCTGATCACAGATCAGGTGGATATTAAGATCAGTGGCAGCTGCGAGGCGCTTGACAGAAGGAGGTCAAATAAAAGTGGGAAACGTTTTGATTAGGAAGCATTTTTGTGTGAAGTCCATGGGGATAAACGAAGTCAAGGTGACAATTTTGGCAATGGTGAGAAATGTTTGTGTTGTGTTTAACTTGGCATGATCATCTGCTCTTTTTTTTTGCACACGGGGATAAAAAAAAAACTGCAGAGGTTTAAAATTTGCCTACTGTAGAGAATTACGTTGTAATTCTGTCTGATCACAGGATTTAGGCTCAAGTCATAATTTGGGTAGTTTGCTGAATGTGTGAGGGAGGAAGTCGCAGGAAAATCGTCGAGTTCTGTTTTCTTTGCCTAAGATCTTGCAAAATGGCCAGCCAGCTGGTCATCAAGTGAACGGACTGCAGACTTGGGCCAACGCCTTGTAGGGGTATCATCTTTGTCTACAATGCTAGTTGGTCAGCAAGGAAGGAAATGAAGCTCAACGGGCATCATAGATCAAAAATGTTTATTTGTTTGTAATTTTTGGTAATCTGCCGATATTTGTAAATGTTAGTAATGGTGGTCATGGTGTTGGGTGCTTTGGTGTTCTGTTTTTGGTGCAATCTGTCATGTTTTTAATGGTTTTAATTAATAGTTTAAATAAATTCTTTTGAGGAGTTAGCTTAAAGGCTTCACCAATATTTAAACTGTGAGAGAAAACCAGCAGCTCCAAGTCAAGCTTTGAAGTTGTCTCTTTTCAAAATAGACTGGTTCACACTCCCTCAGACTTGGAGGGGCTGCTTGATTCAGCAATTTCCATTCGCCGATTCCTGCAAATCTGTAAATGGAAGATAAAGGAAAACTGTAATTTAAGTTGCCCGGGGTTCGGGATCTGCCCCGGAGCGATGCGACGCGGCCCGTTTCCCCTTCAGCTCCTCTCTGACCTTGCTGCCATGTCACTCTTACTTTATGAATAAGGAATGAATCTGCAGCATCCTGCGTACGCTGTGCCGATTTCACCCGGCGGTGTCTCCACTGCGACCTTCATACCGCTGTTAGCCCTGTTTGCGCAGCACATGAGGAATTCCTAATTCACAAAATGCTCTTCTCGCAGATTTTGCAGGGGCGTATGTCAGAAAGAATTCATATCGTTTAATTCCTTCAAGTTTGTCATACTGGTTTGTAACAGCTATCAGTATTTCAGCAGTAGTGCCTTGTCATTTTGAGAGACTTGCCGTTTTTGTCTGGGTCCTCTACTTCTCTGTTTTGCACGACACTCATGCCCTTCATTTCTTCCATTTCTGTTTTACTTGTAATGTGATTTATCGGCCTTTCTGCATAAGCCGGGCACCAACAGAGTGGGAAGGCTGATGGAATAGTTTTAGGGCTCAACGGGCTGTTTTGACAAGGGTTGAAGAAAGAAAATCAAATAGGCTTTTGCTTTGAAGACGGAGAGGGTAAGGCGGCATCGGTGTCCTCTCCATGCCCTCAGTTCCTGGCTGCTATCGAGCGCTTTGTCTTGTGCGGTGGGTGAGACGGGGGCCCTGCTGTGCTTTACAGGGTCCTTCATCCGCTTCATGTGCCTTTCACCATCATCACCTCGGGATCCCAGCACCCCCTTCGTTTGGACTATGCTTGATTTTATTACTTTGTGCTTGACGGGTACAGTTTTGCTCGTCAGATCTGATACCTTTGCCCTGTGGTCATGGAAATAGTTGTCAAAAATGGAATGCCTGCCTTTTACAGTTAAAGAAAACTTCTTTATTCTGGCTGTGGTAGGACCACCCTTAACGTCTAATTCAGCCCATTCTACGAAACGATGGTACATTTGTGCATAGTGGAAGTGTTGCTGTGGTTTCTGACTACTGTTCATTTTAACCGGGAGCTCATCACCACCCTCTCAATGGACAGAATGGGCTCTTGAAAGAGGTCTTTTTTTTTTTTTTTTGTCTTTCCCAGTCTCCAGCTCGTTGTGACATTTGCTTTGCTTTCCTGCTAACATTTACACTTTCCTGGCAAACACTGGAGTTAAACGGGCTTACTTCTTTATGCGTTTGCATCAGTTAGTTGAGTTCGAGATCTGCAGACTACGTCAACATTGGGCCCGCAAGCAACCCTGAGAGATCGGTTGGAGCCGGCTGGAGGTGGAAGTAATTTACTTTTAGGAGAATCTTTGGTGACCTAGAAAGATCAAAACCTGAGGTGGACACTGGCATCGAGGCGCTGAGATGGAGGGTGAACGTCTAGAGAGCCAAGAACACGATGGCAACAAATGTAATTAGTTTGTTCCACTGTGAGGGGAGAAGTGTTTTCTGGATGTGCAAATTATTTAGCTGCCAAATTAACTTTTAAAATTGCATTTCTCCTCTTAGTTTGACCCCATCCCTTACCCAGATGGTTCATAGTGAGACTAAAGGCAATCCTAGACAGTGTAGCGTTCAAGGCTGGGGTACTCATGGGTCAGTTTGCCGGTCCTTAACAGGGCACATGCACAGTGATACTCTGTTGGTAATTCGGTGATGCCAGTCAGCTGAATTGCATGTCTTTGGGGACCGAAGTACCTGGAGGAACTGTGTAGAAAACATATATAAGAGAAAATTCAAAGCCGCAGGCCTCTAACTCAAAAGGTATTGTGCCAGTGATTCATTCTTAATCCAAATTAGGGAGACTTTGCTCGTCTAATTGGTTGTTTTGAATTAAGGCTGGTTCTCCGTGAACAATCGGCTGATGAATACGCAACCAGAGATGGCAGGTGTTTATTCTGCACTGGAAGAGGGAGAAGGTGCATTAAACTATGATTGTGGTAAAATGCTTCTGTGTATAAATGGGTTTAAGAGCTTAGCGTCTGGGTTTTTTTTCCTGTATGCACACTGCTCAAGCCTTCAGCGAGTGAGTGTAAGAATTGTACAACATGACTGGACTGGAAATTTAGTACGTGAGGGTCTCCTCAGGACACATGGCTTCTCAGGGACATTTTACATTGAGCGTGGAGGGGAAAATAAGCACTTTCTCTTTATTGCCATGTCACTATATTTTGCATGGGCAACGCTAAGTGAAGCGAGCACCTTCCCTTCAAAGGACTGGGAGTAAGATGAAATGTACAACTCTGGTATTGCAGCCATTGTGTTTGTGGGTTTTCGCTGCAACTCCCTAATTAGGTTACTTATTAGAGGACTGATTGGCTGAAGGGTCCTCACACCAGGGTTTGAACAGCTGATCTAAAGGTTATTCCAAAAACCAGCATACACACCGGCCCTTTGTGGGTAAGATTACCCACCCCTGCAATACATGCAGGTCTTTGTGACCAAATTCCCCTTTAACATCTGCTTACCAGATTGTCACAAATATTGAGCTTAAAACTGAGTAACTGGGGATGCCACAGTTAAACGGGAGGAGCTACTGCAGCTGTGGTCTGTCATTGGTCCATTCGGTCTGAGAACTCCTGAGAGGTCTGCCCCAGAGCAGCTTGGGATGCATCAGCTTGGTTCTGTTACCGGATCTGGACATCCAGCAACCACAAGCTCGGATAGACAGACAAACAGCAACAGCAATAATCTGTGGGTGCCTGCTCACCCCTGCAGGAATGATCTGCCTCCGTGGACCAGAAAGCCGGGCTTTAAAATGCTTTACTCATGGTGGCATGAGCTTATGAACCTGAAGGTTATATTTGTGTTACCAAAACATATGTAGTGTGTAAAAAATGAGGGGAAAGAGTGTTAATATTAAACACATAACCTGGGACTCCGCTAAGTGGGCGGATGGGTAGATGGATGGACTAGTCTACAGATAAATTACAAACACCACAATCAAAAGTGAAATCTCTGCACAGTTATGGTTTTTACAGCACTCTGTAATTTTAGCCCTATACTTGGGCTGCATGATTATACCACGCCAACCTCACCACCTTCTTTGACACAGTTTAGTTATATTTATAATAGAGCTATATTTGGCTATAGTTTATTTTGGATAATTTCATCTGCTTTTTTGTTTTATAAATATTGCAGTGCTACTTGTGGCCAAGTTTTTTTATTTTTTTTTATTTGAATGTGTTCTTCTACCTTTGAAACGCACTTTGAGGTGCCTTGCCTTGCTCCCTGCTGAGGTCCCAGGACCTGCTTACTGTATGCAGTGCTCGGGCCCTTTCATTGCAGTGGAAAAGCCCGTATGATGATGCATGCAGTGATGCTGCTCGGAGTAGCTTCCCCATTAGCGGCTCTATCGCAGCCTGTGCCTGTCTTTATGAAGTGTTACCCCATAGAAATTTTAATGGACCCTGAAAGCACCATGTTCTCTTTTACGGCTGGGCGTTTTCCGTAAACTGCATCCCGCCCCCCCCCAGCCCGCAGGCCAGCGCGTCCGGGTGCTGCCGCAGTACAGTGACGGGCGCCGGCACGCCGTGCAGTTAAATGCAGTAATGCGGTGTGACGTGGCTCCCGATGAACACTTCGGAAGTGGCGTGTCCCTGCCGAAAGGGATTTTACTCCCCCTGTCACCCACCCGTCTCTGCCACATTCTGCCGTTTACACTGATTTGTTGTGCTTGATTATTTTTAACCGTATCCTGTCAGGTTCAGATTGCTAATGCGTCATTCTCACAGATTAAGGTGAAACTCTGTAGTTTCTGAGGATTCTAAGGACAATAAGTAAAAAAAAAAATCTTTCATCTTCTGTGATTGACTGCTTGTCTAGTACAGGGTCCCTGTGATCTTAGAGCCTGTCTCTGGAAACGCTGGGTGTGAGGCAGGAGCTCACTGGAGGGGGATCCAAGCCTGTCACCGGGCTCACAGACGCACCCTATGGATGGTGTCACCTGACCACAGGTTTAAGAACAAAGAGGAATCCCACAGGACTTCACAGGCAGAGCCGGGGCTGGCAATCAAACCCCCCAGCCTCGAAGGTGTGAGGCAGCACTACTAGCCAGCACTAGCGTCCTCTGAGGTGCGATTTTATTATTAAAAATGGTGTAAAATGTCTCGATGTGGCATCTCAGCCCCTTCCTGTGCTCAGCACAGCTGTGCTGCCAAGCTCTTGCTGGAAATGTTTCCCTACGCTGGCGATCTCGGACAGGATTGGGAGCCTCCCCCTGGGCAGCCTCGCCGGGACCGCGTTAGCGAAAACGGACACGGGAGCTAGGTTTCGCTGACGAATCCCGTCCTCCTCATGGCGCGGCGGTGTCGGCCGTGAGTAATTAGTGTGCTGCTGAGTCTCGCCTGCCGCAGTTGCCTTCATTGCAATATTTCTGCTTCTGCACACAGATGGCTTTTTTCCGTTCGTCCGACGGCCCCAGACTGATTGACTTTGGAACCCGTGGCCCGACACCTCGAGATGGGGGGTGGGGGGGCTCTGAGATGACCATGGACGAGCACCCATGATTTAGGACTTCACGGGGTGTTAATTAGATACTCCCTGGCTTCTACCCGTCAAGCGCCCACATCGATCGTCGCTGTGGGAAGGCCAACGGAGCTCCGTGTGATGAGATCGTTGGGCCTGAATACTCTCAATCGAAACTGCTTAAAGCGAGAGAATCCTGGTGTTTCAGAAGCTGGTAATTGGTTATTAGCGCAGTTTCCCCCCCCCACAGTTCATTTTTATCCTTTAAATTGTAAATAATGTGTAGGATAAGGAAACATCAGCTGGACTTGGGCGTAGGGATTACCAGTCTTTTCTGGAATTGAGGTAGAAATTTTAGAAAGGCCCATTTAAGGTAATTTATGTTGTTAATACAAATAAAACTGCTTATGGAAAAAATGTGTACTGAAAACTGGACTTTAATGCACACCAGTCCCAGTATGGATTGCCTTCCAGTATGAAATCAAAATTCAAATTAATATTTCTGTGACACGAAATAAAACATCAGAGCCTGTGGTTCTGCTGACTGTTGAAGTCTGTTAGCCATTTTACGTTCTGGCAGAATCATATTTTAGCCAAGATCCATCCATCGGCATTTTGAGTAGCTTCCCTCCATTTTAAAGTTGAACTTCATAGATTGAAAAAAGTGAGTGGGCATTTCCTGCTTCCTAATCTTTATTGCTGCAGCAAAATGAAACCAAAACAAATGGCATGTATGGCTGACACAGTTACTGCATATCTCTGTTTCAGAGGGGAGTAATCAGCAAGCATCTGAATGATACACAAGCAGGCGTGCACTTTCCAGTTGGGCCGGAGTGGAGTGTGAACTTTGTGTATAAATAGATGCCTCGCAGATGGCGCCGTGGGCCGTGGGCCGGGGGCCGGCACGTGATCCCCGCCGGTCAAGCTAAGGCCGCCGAGCTGGAGGGTCATCTGAGGGAGTCTGTTTGCAGGGCTTTGTATCGCATTTGCGGGGCATTTAGCACTTTCTTCCTTTAAAGATGGCAGCTCGCCTGTGTTGGGCGTCCGGGGTCTGTTCCTGGACCTGTAGGGTAGGGGAAACTTGGGATGGGACGCTGGTTCTTTTTAGGTCAGACCACTGTGAACACGGAGAGGTGAGTGGTTGGCAGAGCGAGGTCACCATGCGGCCCGCTGACTCATTGTCACTCTCACTATGTCTGCCATCTTAATTTATTATTGTCACTGTCACCTCGGCAACGAGTGCCGCAGTCCCCCCTGCCACTGTCGTGCTGCCTGCTTGTTTGCAAACCGAAGTCTCCCACCGCAGATTAATTGATTACATGAATTTCTGATCCCCCCGCAGCAATTCAAGCAGAGGGCTTGGATAATGAAGGCCCTGGCCTTGTGCGAGGTGTGAAATGCTTTGGCTGACTGCCCTCGCACGTCCTTGCAGACGCCGATTGGACCAGGCAATTCGCTCGGGCTGGAATGTTGACAGGCAGAGATATAGGTGTCTGGGTTGTGAATGAATAAATGAGTATATCCCTCTGGTGTGACAAGAGAGTCAAACCAAAAATTATCTGTGGGAAGATTGAGCTAACTGTAGGTCATAAAAAGCATCTAAGAAGTTCTTGCTTACTCCGAGATCTTGAATTCAGTCAGGCTTAATCACTCAGATCCTGTTGACGTGCATGCTACTGAGTGGGATTAACTAGTTGCAAATGCCTTTTCAGTGGTTAAGTGTCTTGTAAGCTGTAATAGTGTGGAACTAGGAGGATGGTGTAGAACTTGCTAGAATATGCAGGAAGTTTGTCTTTGCATTGCAGTGTGGCACTCAGGGACTCATCGGGGTAAATCCACTCATCGTTCGAGGGCCCTTCTGTAATGCTGTTTCCATTAGTATTTACAGCTTTGGGTAAATAACATCCATCGGAGTGGGAAAAAAAAACAGATCTACGGCGATCCGGATGGATCCGCGCCGCGTTCCCCTCATGCATATATGTATTGCTGCTTTTGGTGACTTAAATTAATCCTTGAGAGGTTTGCCATCTTATTTTGGGGAATGTTGATGGGGGATGTAGCGGAAAGCAGACACTGAGGTATGTTCAGGCACATGCATTCTGGTGCATGCCTGAGAATTTAAGAGCCATTAAGGTCATTTATTAATGGCCTTAGTAAGAATTAATTAAGATATTCAGTAATCAGAATGGACATTGCCGTTTACCACTGCTGCTTATACTACTAATAAATTAATGCTGAAGCCAGTACATAATAACAGTAAATAACAGCATGTTCATAATGTAGTATTGTCATGTCAGTATGGATAAGGTGGTGATGTGGATAGAACTGGGTTACTCACAGTTGAGCTGTTGGAGACCTTCTGACATGGTCTGTTGATTAAAAGGTATGGGCTTCCTGGGAAACCCCTGTGTGTCCCGGGGGGGGGGGGGGGCATTCCTGACTGCCGCATTTGGTGTGTCACGGTGTGCTGCGTCCCCAGCCTTCCACTTCAGGGCACTCCTCGGGTGAAAGACTCCCCAGAAATGTTGCCGTGTGTTTCGGGCGGACCTCAAGGTCCTCAACGCGCCCTCTGCAGGTCACATCGGGGCTGTGCATTCTGCCACATCAGCCCCATGTTAAATGCCAGGCCATGGCAAGATCAGTGGACCTCGGGGAGTTAATTTGGAGTCACTTTCTAAGTTACACCAGCTGTAGATCAGTATGCAGCCTTCCGCTTTTTCGGCACTGTGCCGTATGGGACCATTTCGTTCCCTTTCATCACGGCAGGTGATGCCAGGATCGACCTGGGGAGACCCTTATTAAAGTTGTATTAATGTCATAATGAACTATTAAGGTGTCATCTGTCACGAGGTCTGCGTTTCCCTGCTCTCTGGGTCCCTTTCGTTGCCGAGCGCGCGTCTTTCAGAGCATTTTCACTGCGTTCCTTATGCCTGTGATTTTCAAACCTTCTTAATGAGGCAGGGCCATTAGCATTTACTAACAGTTACAGACTATGGTAATTACACAAGCTGTGCATATGGGTTTTATGTAGTGTATGGTTTGTGTGCCGTAAATAGTGATAGTTTGTGTGCAAATTAATTTGGGTCCTTTATGTCCTGTAATGAATCTTTAATTTAAGCACAGGGCAGTGTGTGGCTCAGTGTGTTTTGGTGTGTGTAGGTTGCTGGTTCAAATCCCAGCATCGGTAGTGTGATTTTTGTCATTGAACTCATGAACAAGGCCCTTAACTCCCATTGCTCCTCGGACTAGATGGGCTTAATCAGTCAGATCCTGTTGACATGCACTGTTTTCCCAAACATATTCAATTCAATTCAATTCAGTTTATTTTCATATAGCGCCCTTCACAACAGGGTTGTCCCAGGGCGCTTTACATGGGTGTAAAATACATTGATGTACATTGATAAAA
>JAODKM010000016.1:20487774-20499642 GCA_026780845.1 Petrocephalus sullivani | reverse complement strand
AAGACCCCACCGGGTACCACTCATCTCCACTACAAATAGGAAAAAGAGGCTACAATTTGCACGAGCTCACCAAAATTAGACAGTTGAAGACTGGAAAAATGTTGCCTGGTCTGATGAGTCTCGCAAAGCAGATTATCAGCCATTGGACAAGTGCAGGAATGTTTTAAGTAAAAGGTGGTTTTTAAGTGAATAGTAAATCCAAAGTTAGGAATTTTGTGCTGGTTGTGTGTGGGGCTCGGAGTCAGGTGGGATTATTGTTAAAGTGCCAAGTGAACGGGAACACAGCTTTGGAATGACACCCTCATGTGCAATTTAATAATGAACAAACAAGTTCACTTTTAACTCAAATTGTCATCCAAAGCAATTGTTGGCCGGTTATACTGTACCATGCAGACCTGACCGATTTTCAAATAAATTTCTGTTTAGTTATATAGTATTTTGATTCATTTGTAGCTTCATTGCAGTGTTGATGTGCCTCAGCTGTAGCTGAAAGTATTATTTCTGATTTAATATATATTTTGGATGCACTCTAAACTGAAAATTAGCTTAATTGTAGTGTGAAAGATGCAGGAACATCTATAGAGCAGTACTTCTCACCCCAGTCCTCGGGGACACCCAAATGGTCTGCTTTCTTTGCTACGTCCCAGATGCTGGTAGAAAATACGCGTGCTGCGTGTTGTCGTTTGTTAGTTAACGTGCACTTGTTGATGGCGAAACTGAGCCGCAGCTCTTAGCCCAGCTACGCAAATGAGTGACGTAAGCAGGGGCTGTCATGTGCTCTTAGCGCTGGCTGCAGGCTCCCCATGCCCGCCCACCGATTGGCATGGCGACAGCTCTGCCTCCCAGTGTGTGGATGGGCTCTGCTTCACGCCGTGCTCTCAGATGCTGCCTCGGCTGACATTACCCATCCTGGGCACGCGTTTTTGTCTCCAGATGTCAGAGTGCTTCTTTGGGAATCTCCAAGAAGATTAAGAGACACATAACATGATCTGGCAAGTAATGACTCAGAAATCTGAATTAAGCAGGGTGGGAAAAGGGCCCTGATGTACCCTGATTTTAAGCGTTTTCTATTGGATTAAAACACGTGATCTAACAAATTTGTCCATATGGGGTATTGAAGGAAGTAGTCAAGCCGGATCCAAACACTGTTTCACCAATAAAAAGGTCTTGTTGAAATGAAGCTGTTACCAGCCTCTTCTCTGAGGTCAGCTTTGGTAGGGAGTGCTGCTTCCTGACGTCTGTGAGTGTTGGACAAGTGCAGTAGAAACCTTAATCATGAAAGAATTACTTGAGGTTGTTTCCACATCATTTAAGTGAAAGATCCAGCTGACCTTGTTTTCCTGAAGATGTTTTCTTCCTGCTGATCTAAACCTCTTTCGCTTGTGCAGCATTAGCTTCCAGACGTTCATGCATCAAAAGCATATCTTACAGAAATTGCTCGCTGACGTATGGAGAGGCTGGGCCTTCGCTGAGCGTGGGCATGTGAGATGTCTGCTGTCCACCTTCAAAGGCGGAGAAACAGATGTGCAGTCGGGTTGCTTATATAAAGCACCTTTGCCTGATGGCTGCCCTGGAGAGTATGCAGGAGACAGAGAAGGAACATCACTTGCAGTCATTGTGTGCACTTGTGCGTGCATGTTTATGTCTGTGGGCTAATAGGCAGGGGGACGCAGCTGGGTGCTGGCAGCCTGCAGGGGGAGTCCTTCACCAGGATGCCGGGAAGGACTTTTTGCATAGAACTCCTGCTCAATTCTTACTGAGCTCCCCTTGAGTTTTCAGCGAGCTCCCCGTAGACTGCAGCTGATCTCCTGCTGGAGATCCCTTGAATTTTTGCTGATCTTCCCATGAATTCCCTCTAAATCTCATCTTGGTGGGATCATCATATAGTGCCCAGGTTTGGACTGAGAAGGGAAGCAATTTGTCCCATATTTCGGACTGTACAATGCACTACCCCCCCCCCAGAATTTTGTTGGTTGATGTGGGGGGGATTCCTTCTCAGTGGTGAATGAGTTGACGAAGTCCCTTGTTCTTCAATATGGAAAATGGCTAATAATCCAATGCAGTCATCTCCATTATTTTAATAGCTGTATCTTTAGCTGTGGTGCTGCTGACATTTAAGACTTAGAAATATTCATTACTGATCTATTAACTGATATTGTGCATCTCTATCTGGGTGTATTCTGACCCTGAATTCTTTGCTGGTGTCATTTCTGTTTAAATCTTGCTCATTAAGTCATATCCGTCTTCCGTATATATTCACTTGAATCAACGTATTTAAGGGAAACTTCAATAGGGATTTAACAGGCTTGTCCCTTTACCTCGATAAAATAAGCCCGTCAGCATTCTCAGGCAGCACACCCATGCTACGGTTGGCTGGACCATCCCATTAGCTCTCTGCAGCCTTATAGCTGATGAGCTCCAGCCTGGTTTCTGCTGCAATAACCATCTGATTCTAACTCAGCAGTTTTCTGCCAGGAAAGTAGTTCAACATAGTGACCTAGTGTTCACTAAGAGGAAGTGATGTCAAAGACGAGATATTAGAAGAAACCACATAAAAAGCCTTTATTTTTTCTGGAAATGCCTTAGTACCTTTATGTATTTTTCTTGTGCTTTCTTGTATTTCTTGTCTGGAAAGGATGACGTTTTAAATCACTCACGCCAGGGAAAGATGTACGTAGATACATTGGGTATATATTTTAATTAATGTTTCGGTGTAACTGCAGTATATGATTTTATGCCCTTTGGAAGCTGTTAACTCAGGGGTATTTGGAGGAAGCTGATGATATGATATAAACATGTTCAAAAAGCTTGTTGCAATCAGTATGTGTGCAAATACTTATTACATCATATTTTAAATGCTAGTAGTCTGATTGTACCGGCACTGACGTTATCTTAGCTACTTTGCTGATTTAGCCCATTTAATCTCTTTTCAGATGCGCAGGTCACTGTGGTCACTCAGTTTCTAACTTTCTATGGCTGCTAATTTTCAGTTTGTTTTCATAGTAAGTCATCTATTCTTATAACGAGAATATTGTACAAGAACCTCTGGTATCTTGTGTATGTTGGGGTAGATAAAGGGTGACTAAGAGACAGGAATGACACAACCTCCTAACAAAATATTTCCTTTGTTTATTGGTTTGGTGAACAATTGCTTCCCGTTTTATATTATCTGAATTGTTTGACTGGCGACGCACAGGTTGACTTCCTCGCTTCAAGCAGCGCCTTAACCCAAACAGGCATTCCATTTTGTGTTGCTTACTGCAGCTATGAAGTAGTTTGGTTAAGCTAACTCCAGTAGACCGATATGCAGGATTGCACAGATTGCAGCCTAATGTATGAAAGCCGGTTCTTGCTGGGACGTCTCTGTGATGTTTATGTTGTATTATAGATTACATATAGTGTGTTTATAACATCGTGGCTAAAAAGTGCTCCATCTGCTGACTGAAGCACAGATGTCACCACTGATGGAGATGTTGACATAGTCGAGCTACGCATTTCGTGCTGCATGTATTGGAATAGCTAATACTGCACTGTAGGTCTCATTTTTCTTACTGAAATTTATGGCGTTCAGCCTAGATGGCTGTCCATGTAATTTAATTTTCTATTTACCCAAAGGATGTAATCAAGATCTACAGGAGAAAATGCATCCAAAGCTAAATATGTGCTAGGCTGCAAAGAGTGGACACATCTCCACCTTAGCATCGCCCTGTTCCCTGTCATCTGACGTGCTGCACCAGGAATCCTGGCTGGGAGTAGCCATTACGGGCCGGTAGCCTCAGAGCCGCGTTTCTGCCACGAAGCATTAAATACGGGCCCTGAGAACTGTGCTGCCGCTGTGATTCCGCAGCATTTATCCGGTCTCGTAAGAACCGTGCGGTAACTTCTGCCATGTGCCGTCCTTCCCCCAAGAGATCGGACCCGCAGCTCCTGGCCCAGTTCTACTACGCGGATGAGGAGCTGAACCAGGTGGCAATGGAGTTGGACAGCTTGGACGGCAGGAAGGACCCCCAGAGATGCACCCTCCTGGTCAACCAGTTCCGCTCCTGTCAGGTGAGACTAATCAGTCGAATGTAAAATTGCTGGACCGGACTGTAAATCTCTAACCATATCACAGCACACATGCTGCAATAAACACATTTCTACAGCACACATGCGCCATTCTGGTCTGTAGGTAAAATCAGCATAATGCAGGACTAAACGGCCTACCGGTGAACCATTTGATAAAGGACTTTGATGGGGTTGTTGAGTTGCTGGCTTATCTGCGATGACTTTGACTTTGAACTTTCCTAAGTGTAACTCGTATGCTTTGTCAGAAATGTGCAGCATTTTGCTCTCAGCCTTTGCGCTGTCCTCTGCCCCGCTCGGCCACTCTTGCTGGAACCGTATTTCAGTCTTTTACAGGTGAAAGAGTGAAAATTGATCTGCTCTCAATGATGGAAAATCAATTAAAAACCGCTTACTGTTTCTCTCTTAACTCAGAAAATCAACTAATTTGTTTTTTCCCCTCTTACTGTATGGTGGAGGTTTTATATCTGAATTAATCATGGGTTAGTTGAATAATTACTTTTTTCATTGTCGTTAGTTATTATAATGGTAATCACTGAACCGTGTGAGTGATTATAATGTAATAAGATTTAACTTGCCTTTATATAATTAAAAGGAAGCTAAAATTCATATGTAAATGTGAAGGAAAGTAATGCTTATGTTTAAATATGTGCTTCAGTATGTGCTTCTAGTGTTTCTGGTGAAAGGCATGCTGGGAATTGCAGTCTCTCAGCAAATTCTTCAGTCTTGAGTAAATACAAGATCAGTTCCTCTGAATACAGCGGTGGGAGTCGGAACCCGATTCCAATTTATAACTGGTTTTAATTGTTGTGATGCATCGGAATCAGGAGCCTCGGACGTTATTGATTCCTCTAACGATTCTTCCGAACTTTCCGGCGTTGCGGGAGATGACGTCACATTACGTCACACGCCACGACTTGAATTCTACATCATGGAGCGGAAGAAGCGTTCCAAGGTGCGGTTGCATCTCAGTAGGAAAGGTGACCGTTGTGCAGTTTGTAACCAGTACAAAGCCGTTTGAACTTGCAAGGGTGGTAACACTAGCAACATGCTTAAACATTTAAATTCACAACACAGCATTCAATTCCACGAATGCCATGTGTTCAACTCTTAGTGGTCTCCAAAGATGCGGGTGACTTTAACTATGGTGCCTTAACATACAATGGTGGTCGAAATTATTAGAACACTTAGCATATTTAAAAGGTTTCAGTTGTTTTTGTTGAATTGGCCATTAAAATACCCATAAAACAAATTAAATATCTACAAAGTGATTATTATGCTCTATAAACGACAGAATAGATTCTTCATAAGGAGAATCACTCTGCTAAGTCCGGACCTCAACCTCGTCAAGCACATTTGTGACGAGTTGGAAAATAAACTGGACAGATCTATTGTACATTTAAAAGAAAGCCTTTGCCTTGAGTTGCAGAAGGCATGGGATACCATTAGTGTTGAAGTTCTCAGGAAATACACTGACACTATGCCAGAGAGATGTGCTGCTGTAATTGCTGCAAAAGGTGGACATGCCAAATATTAAGGTTAAAAGTGGATAAAAACAGTCTCACTTCATCTGATATTTGTTGTGTGCAACCATTTCTATATTTCATGAACCTTATGAAATGAAATCATGTTTTGGAGGCAAAAAAGTCAAAATTTTCAGATCTGTCAGGTGTTCTAGTAATTGATAATTCGTGGGCAAATTTTCTGAAATGCAAACGAATTATGTAGTACATTTGTTTCATCCATCTTAGAAGAGCACAGACAGGATGAGAACAATAGCTCCTCTAAAGCAGCTCCGGAAAGACAAACCCCATTCGTACTCGCTGTCCAGGCAGCAAAGACACACCCCATTCACGCTCGCTGTCCAGGCAGCAAAGACACACCCCATTCGTACTCGCTGTCCAGGCAGCAAAGACACACCCCATTCGCGCTCGCTGTCCAGGCAGCAAAGACAAACCCCATTTGCGCTCGCTGTCCAGGCAGCAAAGACACACCCCATTCACGCTCACTGTCCAGGCAGCAAAATTTAAGGCGGAGGATGAGATTTGGTTCTGAAAGCTAATAATACAGCTGCTTTTGGTGCTGAAAACTGCATAGGGCTACTGTTTTTATCTTATAAATATGTAGCTAACATGTCCACAAAATTATAATCAGTGATAAATTAATACTGATCAGGAATTGATATGGGACTCAATAAAGAATCGGATTGATAAGAAGAATCGGTAATGGCAGGGGTGTCCAAAACGTCGATCTCGATCGTCCGGTAGATCGCGAAGGTAGTGCAGGTAGATCGTGCGACATTCAAAAACATTTTTTTATGCCGCTTGATAGACGTAAAGGGCGGTCAGTTTGCTGTTGCTTAATTAACCCATGGAGGCTAACCTGGGGTGAATTTTTAGGGTTGGGGTTAGGGTTTTGTTGCGTTTGCAAGAAATTTGAAATGCTTTGCTATTTATGTTGTATTAGAAAGGTTCATATGTAGAGCTTTGAGAAAATGAGCCCAGTATATGTAAAGAATATACATTAATGGGTAGATTCTGGTAAGGGCCAGATGGGGTCATCAACTTAGCAAACCACCCACTCCACACACTGCTGGCAGGGCAGCTTGCCTAAGTCACATATACATTTATGGCATTTAGCAGACACCCTTATCCGGAGTGACGTGCAGTGGCCCGTTACAGGAACTTACAATCTCCCTGGAGCAACTTGGGGTTAAGGGCCTTACTCAGGGACCCACTGGTGGTGGTAGATGAAATATGAACCAGCAACCACTTGGTCCACAACTGAAGCCTCATACCACAAGGCCACCACGAACCTTGTATCACATGGGCTTCGTCCGGCACTGTGCATAGTGACAAACTGACTCTAAAAGTCAGACATAGCAGTCATTATCCTGAAAGCTAGGGGAATTTGGTACATGACAGCCAAATAGCTCCATAACACACACAAACCACAGTACAGAATAAAAAAGTGACAGGCCTTGTCATAATGCACTGTCCTCCATATGCTTGTGTCAGTGGAATCTCTACCACGTAGTTCCCTATATGCAAGAAGCACCTTCCCCTTCTCAATGCACATTGGAAATGTGCCTGTGGAACTTGGACAATTTAATGGGCATCACTAGCCACTATTATAGTAACCACATTATAGTATGAGAATCTGTTAAGATGAAAATTTGTATCTTCGTAACCTAAACAAAACAGAGCTATACCACTAACAATTTTGCTTGAAAGAATGGTATTCCAGGCAAGATTAAAATCATATTAAAACTGGTCTACATTAAAATATCACATAGCTGGGTAAGTAGCCATTAAGATAGATATGTCTACTGATGCTTTGGTTCTTAAATGATATAAAATTATTTCTCCACCTTCCTTCATATTTTCATTGCACAGCTTTTTAGGTATTGATTTAGGTACAGGGCATGGGCAGAGGAAAGAGAATTATTTTCAGATACAGAAATTCACCATCATAAATAACCAAAGGAGTCTGCTCAGCGACAGGTTGCTTCTCCCCACGTGTAGAACCAACAGACTTAAAAGCTCCTTTGTCCCACACACCATCAAACAGTTTAACTCCTCGATGGGGGGGAAGGTGAGGGGTAACAGGAGAACAAAGGAGGATGGGGTCAATTAAACATGTGCAATAACAGAAAGAGATTGATTCTATTTCATTGATGGCTATGTTTGAGTGCTAAGTTCGAGTATATTTTCTTGTCTATTAATATATACGCTGTATTGATATATAGCCTATATTGATTCATATTATATGTATATTATATATATTATATTTATATAAATATGCTATATTTATGTTCATATTCACATTCTCTTATTTTTCCTTTTTATATTTTATTCTGTTTTGTATATAGCCAAAATCAAATTTAAATTAATACAAAAAATATTTGTAGTTCCATGGAATGTTGTAATATTAGCATATTAATGAGTCTGTTAATAAGCCTTGTCCTGATTAGGTCTCCATACATTTGGGTGTTTATTGTCCCGGTTGTGTCAGATGATCCACAGAGAAGACGTACAGGACATGTTTATCTGCTTCAGTGATGTGTTCAGTGTTCTCCTAAGCCTGCCACATAAATATCATGTTCCATAGCCAAAGATCTAATACAGCCGTCACCTCAAGAAAGGTAAAGATCCTGATGCAGAGGACAACTTTCAGGTCATCTAGCTGATGAATTTTCTCAGCTGTAGTTCTCTCTGTTAATTGCAATATTCATGACATCATGTTTTTAGTGACAATATTGACAGTTTGCCCTGTGATGGACTGGCATCCCCTCGAAAATGTACCCCCTGCCTTGTGCCCTGTGCTGTTGGGAATAGGTTCCTGTCCACTTCTGTGACCTATAAAAAAGCTAGTTTCTGTTCCACCATAGATGATCTCCCTCTTCTTCCCGATGTACCCCTAGCTCTAGAGAGGGACACGCAGCCCAGATTTACTACATAGACCCTGGTCCCTTTTTGTCCTCATTTGTCCTCAAGCTCCAAAGGAGAGTCTTGTGGTTGACGGTGTCAAATGCTGCTGAAAGGTCAAGAAGGATGAAGACAGATGACAGTTTGCCTGACCTGGCAGCATGTAGCTTCTCAGTGACAGCGAAGAGGGCAGTCTCCATGGAATGTCCTGCTTTGAGGCAAGATTAATTAGGATCCTGGTGGTTGTTCTGAGAGAGATACAAAAGACTGTGTGTAGAAGGATTTTTGAAAGAAAAGAGAGAAGTGATACTGGTCGTAGTTGGTGATGTCTGAGGGAGACATCTCGAGAGAGCATCTCATTGTACAGCTTGAAATTTGTTTAAATAAATAAAGTCAAATGGCTCTTACAGAAGTCACAAGCATTTTAATCATGAAATGCCTTGGTATGATATAGCAGACAGTTACAGTGCGCCTAAAGGCCTGCACAAAAAAATATTTATGACACAAATGGGTTCATTCACATTATGATTTCTGTGTGGTTTGTTTCAATCCATATACCATTACAATAAGAGTTAAAACATGAATACATTTTAAGTTATAGTTCTGTTCCTGGACATCCTGTTGAAATGTGAATCTTCACACCAATCAACATTCAGCTTCTTGGCTTTTTGACAAGTGATATTTGATTTAAACATATGGGGAGTGGCTTTAGACACTTAAAAAAAACTGTAGTTTGCCTTCTCAAAATAGATGCTACCTCTGCACTTCCCAGAAGAGTAACTCAGAGCATATGTCAAGGTATGAATCCATTTTTTATTTTAATTACTGTCTGAACTATCATTCATTTTAAATTTATTTTATAGATATAATATGAATAAAGGCTGTTAATGATATTCTTTGTCCTACATGTTCTGAACTTTAACACCTGGAAATCATTTTATATCAGACAGGTTTCTGTATTTCACTTTGTTCATCACGGTGATGGCAATTTTTCTATAAAACAAACCATTAAAATAAAATGTGAATATCTATTAAATATAACTGAGTGAAATAATTAAGTCAGTAAATAATTTTATGTTTTTGATTTCTTAGACATGTTTAACTTCTTTTTAAATTCTTTTTTTTTCAGACTCTTCAAGCAACTGGCTTTTATGTAAATGTAGAATACTGACACTAATTACTAGTAATTTTTTATTTGCAATGAATTTCTCAGTACAAAATTGTACCACGTTGGGCCAGTTCCTTTGCAACAATAATAGCCTTTCATATACAACACAGATAGTAACATTATTTTGCCTAATAGTAGTTTCTGTAGACATTGTCGTCGGTCTTCCTTCCAATGTTGGTGTTATATGGCTGTTGCTGAGCCGCAAAGAGGGTGTTTTGACCTCTGACTTATTTGTTTTAAACGTAGCTATTATGGAACTACTGAACTATCCAGCTGAAATCTATGTGATGTTCAGAAATGTATTTCAAAGTGGGTCTCTCTCTTATGTTATTTATTTTGTTGGCAGTTTTGTCATGATCGCTCGGCCCTTGTTTCAGTGCTGTATCTGTGTGGAGCGCTATCTGGCAGTGGTCCGCCCTGTCACCTACCTGAAATACAAAGCACTGAGATACAGACTGACATGTCTAGTTTCAGTCTGGGTTGTAACAGATGCTATTTGCCTAATTTCTGTTCTTTTAAAGTCTTTTTTTAGTTCTAGTGTCAGCCTTATACCAATTGTTGCTGTAGACTCATTCTGCAGTCTCTCTATACTCAGAGTTCTGAGACACCCTCAACCTGGTGAAGGAGAGAAGGATGAAATGAACCTTATGAAGAGGAGAGCCTTTACCACTGTCTTAATCTTGCAGATCACAATGGTTATTAACTGCCTCCCTGCTATTCTTTTAATATTATTTAGGCGGATGATTACCAATATGTCATTATTTGGCGAGTTGCTCTTAATCTCCTATGCCGTCTTAGTGTCTGGAAGCTACGTGCACCCACTTCTGTATCTCCACAGAGCGAGGAAATTGCCGTGTACCAAACAGTCATGAGGCAAAAGCCACAGAAAGGGTTTTCTTTAACATCATTATTATTATAATGAGGAAACTCCTACAATCAGAGTCCTCAGAAGCCGGAAAACCCACAACCAATGTCCCAGTCTTCAGTAGTGTTCCATAGCACAGAGTCATCGTAATATAATGAAGATAAAAATGAAGCTAATTACAGAATAACCCTGATGGTGACAGCTCTATTGTGGCATAAATCCCAGCTAGAAATGCCTTTTACCTCTATCTTCAGTGGAGTATATGAAAAGAGATTTTAAAACCAGAAGACAAGACAAATAAGCCCAAGATATGCACAATTAATCAATGTTTACACTGTGTTACAGATAGTTTCATGTTTACAAATGTGAAAATGTTAACTGTGAAAAACAAAATTATTTTCCTTATGTCAAGATGTTTTATATTGAACGTTAATCTTACATGTGCATCTGCATAAATGTTAAATTAAAGAAAGTTTTCTTCATATAGCAACAATGCTTATGTACATGTACATTGATTATTATTATTTTTTAATTATTTCAACGACAGAATAAAGTGCTTAACAGAACATCAATGCGTCAAGCATGTTATAGACAGACCATATACATCATATAATAGAATGCATTTAAAAACTTAAATTATATTCATTATAAATTATTTTCTTCGGACATTTGTGTCTTGTTTACCTTGTTGTACAGCCCCCGCTCAACAAATTTTACCGTGAGCACCCCTTACCCTCAGCCTTGGCATATTTTATCATTAACGCCACCCCATGACAGAATATTGGCTTTGTGAAAACTAGTTGGTGTTGTATCTTTATTCTTCGACTAACACGATTCAGTTTTGAATTGATGGAAATTTGATTTACTTATCTAAAAGAAAGTTTTGTCTTGGTATGGGTAAAATGAGAGCAACAGACATTTGTTTGTAATTAATCTTGGTATTAATGTTGATAAAATATTGAGAACCAGAAATCAGTTCCATCAGTTTTTGATGATAAGAAGCTGCAAGGTCTAAAGGGCGCATCCTCACACCTTATTAAAGGTGGCAGATGTTTATGAACTGCAGGAGGAAACCTATGCAAACACAGGGAGAACATACAAACTCCTCATGCAAAACCTGTGGCAGGATTCAAACTCCTACTCTGAGAGTGGGAGGAGGTTTAAAGGCAATAGTGATAGGGGATATGTCTTATTAAGGATCCAGCACGCGGGAAGAAGGCAGATAAGACGCAGGGGGGGGGAGTTCTGCAGCTCCCCCCCCCTCAAAGTCACCCACATTCCTTAGGACAAAGAGCCTTTCCAAGTTATCCCAATATTGGCCATATACGTGTATTTGCATGTAT
>JAODKM010000016.1:20477082-20487674 GCA_026780845.1 Petrocephalus sullivani | reverse complement strand
CGCTCGCTGTCCAGGCAGCAAAGACACACACCCCATTCGTCCTCGCTGTCCAGGCAGCAAAGACAAACCCCATTCATGCTCGCTATCCAGGCAGCAAAGACAAACCCCATTCGCGCTCGCTGTCCAGGCAGCAAAGACAAACCCCATTCATGCTCGCTGTACAGGCAGCAAAGACACACCCCATTCGCACTCGCTGTCCAGGCAGCAAAGACAAACCCCATTCACGCTCGCTGTACAGGCATTTTTTAAGTGTCCTATGTACTATACCTCACAAGGATAGTGAGGAGCCCTGCCTTCTTCTGGCGTAGTTCATTGTGCTTTAATGTGTCCTAACACATTTTAACTTTCAGTACATTGGTATTCTGCACACTCATCATAAGCTGTCACACTGGCAGACGCAGTGTCCTGTACACATAATTCATTTTTTATACTTGCCTTTTAATTGAGCCATAAAGTCTTTCGTCTTGGTGCTTTGTCTTGATATTCTATAACATTTTAATTGCGCCTTGGTTTCTTTAAACTTTAACAATTGCTGTGGTAAAATTTTAAAACCGTTAAATGGGTGACATTAATACTTTTAAAATATATATATATCTGAATACTTTTACTCCAGCTGTCTTACAGGGTATCTCGGTGCCAGTTTGTCATACTTAGTTGGGGCGCCATCATTTATTAAAATAGCTGTTTTAAGGTAGGTAGCTGCTGTCTTAAAGCCTGGTTAAAGCTTCCTGTCAGCACCTTAGTCATTCCTGCTTAGCCCTCATGCCAAGCCTACTAAGTACATTTTTAATTTTTTTTAATTTTTAAAGGCTGGCATTTTCACACGAGGATAGTGTGAAACTGACTTTTCGCTGTCACAGTTAATTAATCTCCAGTGTGACCCTTTATTAATATTTAAAATAAGAAGAACCTTTACAAAAGTTTAAGCTGCAGCAGCCAACTAGACGTTATTGTGGGGAAATGCTGTGGCATCATTGGCATCAAACCTGAGCGCAGTGTTTCTCAGTCTGGACCCACAGACAGACCAATGCAGACTGTCTGGCAGGGAGCACAGAGGGAGCAAAAATGTGAATCGACTGTGGGTCCCTGAGGACCAGATTATGAAGCACTGGCTGGGTGAACCAGGACAGCCCTGTGGAATGGTTATGGGAGGAATTTCTCAACCCAATTCTTGGGGACCCCCAGACAGTCCACATTTTTGCTCCCTACCCGCTCTCAGTAAGTCTGTCTGGCAGGGAGCTGGGAGGGAGCAAAAACTTGGACTGTCTGGGGGTCCCCCAGCGAGATCTTAAAACGCTTCTGTTGTTTATTCTGTTAATCCTCAGCTTTGTTAAAGTATGTCATAAACATTTTTAAGCTGGGATAGCGTTAACAAACTTGCATACATCTCCATGATGGTATGCAGGCTGCCGTGAATTCCGGAAACTCTGGGCAGCTGAGATGATGAAGCACTGTTTCCGGCTTTGACGTCCTACAGGCGAATTTGCTCCATCTCCTTCTCCTAGTCCAGGTCCCCGGCATCCTCTGGTGCTGGTCTGCGTTACACAGGGGTTGGTCTCACCCCATCGCTCTCCTTGTTTATCACATGTTAGGCGGTAAGCGGCTCAGTGGGTTAGAACCCCATGCTAATGATCAGAAGGTTGCCGGTTCAGATCCCTTTATCGGCAGAGTCCTTTCACCATTGGACCCTTGAGCAAGGCTCTTAACCCCTAGCCGCTCCTGATCCTACTTTTTTAACCATCTGCCGCTTTGCATAGAGGCTACTAAATAAAAATGCATTTTTTAAAATGCTGAAAAATGAAAAAATGCCACTGTGAGTAAGGTTTAAGTCTTTGTAAAAGTTATCAGGCATTTATTCTTGTTACTATTACTTTGTGTCCCAGTAGATAGATTAGTAATGGTTAATAATGCCCAGAATGGTTTTGGTTGAGTACCTAAATCCAGGAGGCTGAGAATCCTCCTGCGACAGCCTTTAACACTCTCAGTAATATTTGTCATTCCTATAAGCAGCATGTAGTAATTATTCAGACATGCAGCCCGCGCCTTTGCGTCGGCAGACCCTCCGTAAGTGACCATCTGCGGCTGCAGTCAGCTGATGCAACGTTCCCTGTAGCTGCGATGTTGCGAACGCGTCGGCGCGCTTAAGTTCACGCTCTGTACCGTGCGCGGCGCAATAAATGTCGCCAGTACACCCCGGCAGGGCCCGGTTTTTGACAAATGCGCGCGAGTGTGACTCTGCATAGCAGTTTCCTGCTGTTAGCAATCTGTTAATGACCCTGCACAATCCAGTCCAGCAGTCGGTGAAGCATGTGATCGTGTTCTGCGGCCAGCGATGCCTGCATCAGTACGGCACTTTGAGGAGCACACCAGTGACATGCCTGTCAGGTGACCTCACCCCCGCGGAGAATATCTCCTCTCCCAGTTGGGCACATTGTTCCATCAGTTCAGCAATGGGGCCCTCAAATCATAATCATATGCACAAATGGGCTAAAGACACATTGTTTCATAAATCGTTAACTCTGGGCTTTTTTAAGCCCTAGTGTGGTGAATAAGATACCAAGCAAATCCTGTTAACATTCTGGTGACAGCTTAGCGCCGGAGCTCAGACTGACGATGCTCTTGTGACAATGAGGGATTTACGTAGGCCTTGAATAGACACCCCCGCTGCAGTCTCCTTCAGGCAGTGAGGCTCTGATCGACTGACGCACTAATGAAGCGGTTACCCGGGGGCCAGTGACGCCATCCACATCACACGGGCTGACCTGCCCACCTCACCCGTTCATGTTTCCTCCCCCGAAACTCAGACACTCCCCGCTAACAGAAACAGCCCTCCAGGCTGACAGATCAGAGCCCGGGTTGATCTTCTGCCGTGGGAATCTCTGGCATGGTGTTTGAGCAGAGTGACACCCTAACCCACCATGGCAAAGCACCAGGAGTCACACTTTCACAAGTCACAGTTCTGGCAAGCCAGCCACTCTGAACATGTTTTAAGTGACTCAACCCAATTGAAATCCATTATCAAAGAAACCGTCAGTGACTCTTTTGGTTCTGCATCATCTCAGTCTTATATATTGACCAAAATGGGTCTTGTGTGCAGCTGAGACACACGGTGCCGGGCCCAGTGACGCCGATGTATCGAGGAGAGATATGCGGATCTGGACCCAGTGACACCAGCGTGTTGGGGAGAGAGAAGCAGGACCAAGCCACGCTGCGTCTGCGTGTTTCCTCCCAATACGCCAGTGTCCCTGGGCCTCTCTCTGCATATTTCTCCCCGATACGCTGGTGTTGTTCCCCCCAGTACACCGGCATCTCTGGGCCCATCCTTGTATGTCTCTCCCTGATACATCGGCATCGCTAGACCCGGCATGGCATGTCTCTCCCTGCTACACCGGTGTTGTTGGGCCTGGCCCCACATGTCTCTCCCTGCTATGCCAGTGTTGTTGGCCCTGGCCCCACATGTCTCTCCCTGCTATGCCAGTGTTGTTGGGCCTGGGCCCGCATGTCTCTCCCTGCTATGCCAGTGTTGTTGGGCCCAGCCCCACATGTCTCTCCCTGCCATGCCAGTGTTGTTGGCCCTGGCCCCGCATGTCTCTCCCTGCCATGCCAGTGTTGTTGGCCCTGGCCCCGCATGTCTCTCCCTGCCATGCCAGTGTTGTTGGGCCCAGCCCTGCATGTCTCTACCTGCTATGCCAGTGTTGTTGGGCCCGGCCCCGCATGTCTCTCCCTGCTATGCCAGTGTTGTTGGGCCCGGCCCCACATGTCTCTCCCTGCCATGCCAGTGTTGTTGGGCCCAGCCCCGCATGTCTCTCCCTGCCATGCCAGTGTTGTTGGGCCCAGCCCTGCATGTCTCTCCCTGCCATGCCAGTGTTGTTGGGCCCAGCCCTGCATGTCTCTCCCTGCTATGCCAGTGTTGTTGGGCCCAGCCCTGCATGTCTCTCCCTGCTATGCCAGTGTTGTTGGGCCCGGCCCAACATGTATCTCCCTGCAAAGCCAGTGTTGTTGGCCCTGGCCCCGCATGTCTCTCCCTGCTACTCCGGTGTTGTTGGACCTGGTCCCGCATGTCTATCCCTGCTATGCCAATGTTGTTGGGCCTGGCCCCACATGTCTCTCCCTGCTACTCCGGTGTTGTTGGACCTGGTCCCGTATGTCTATCCCTGCTATGCCGGTGTTGTTGGGCCCGGCCCCGTGCGTCTCCCTCCAATACACCGGTGTCTCTGGGCCCATCCTTGTATGTCTCTCCCTGATACATCGGCATCGCCGGCCCTGCATTTCTCTCCCTGCTATGCCGGTGTTGTTGTGCCCAGCCCCGCGCGTCTCCCTCCAATATGCCAGTGTTGTGGGCCAGGCCCAACCCGGCTTCCCTCGATACGCTGGTATCGCTGGGCCCAGCCTCGTATGTCTCTCCCTGATACGTCGGTGTTGCTGGGTCTGGCCCCGATATGCCAGTGTCGCTGGGCCCGCCCCCGTCTGTCTCTCCCCAATACACCTCGTATGACTCTCCCTGATACATTGGCGTCTCTGGGCCAGACTCTTCGTATTTCACCGTAATGTTGGGCCCGGCCCCGCGCGTCTCTCCCCAATACGCCGACGTCGCTGGGCCTGGCCCCCGCACGTCTCTCCCCGATACGCCGGTGTCACTGGGCCCGGCCCTGCGCGTCTCTCCCCGATACGCCGGTGTCACTGGGCCCGGCCCTGCGCGTCTCTCCCCGATACGCCGGTGTCGCTGGGCCCGGCCCTGCGCGTCTCTCCCTGATACACCAGCGGGCTGCAGTCTCCCCCAGAGGCTGCCTCGGCATGCTGACTCAGAGCGGGGCTGGCCGGCTGCCAGCGGCTGAGCAGTAATAAAGCAGACTGAATAAGCAGCTTTTACCTAAGGCCCCGGCATCTCTGAAATGAGGCCGTTTCGCTTCGCGAGATTATAGCGTGTCAGGATGTAATGGTGCATCGTAAGTTATTATTTTGCCCGTGCTCCATAGGGGTAGCAGAGCAGGCACAGGTGCTGGGGATGCCGGCGTGGGCCTCTTTCTGCCTGCGGAACCGCGGGGGGCCGTGCGGACTGCGGCGCGTAGCTTCTGGCTCCTCATGCCCCGTCCGTCGGGCTCTGCCTGCGTCACACTCTTACTTGTCTTGCTTCTTGGCCTTGCATATGGTCGCTCCATAAAATATGGAAACGGTCCATTGTGAGTGTGCGGGCCCCCATGTGCTTGGCCGGCCGCCCAGTCCCCTCGCGGTGCATTGCTCTGCAGTCCGAAAGCTGTAGCACCGAGGTGTGCTTTTGCTGGACAGGCGGGCGCGTGACAGATGAGGTGAGCAGATGAGGTGAGCCGCGTTCGCTCGATCTGTGGTGCAGAGATGTACAGGTGAGACACTTGAAGGTCAGCACTGTGCTGGGAAAAGGCTCTGCCTCATGTGGCCGATTACTTCTCCACTCTGTGGACTTCTTGGAATGATCTCCCATGAATGTATGGTTGTATTGACCCCAAATGCTAAGAATATTTAACCTTAGCTTATAAAAAATCTAAGTTTCTACCTGTAGACCAGGGGTGTCTAACTCCAGGCCTGGAGGGCCGGTGCCCTGGGTAGTTTAGTTCTTTCCCTGTCCCACCATAAACTATTGCGCTGAAGAGCTGTGTGGTAATTAGCACAATGAGCTTTGAGGTGTTGAATCAGGTGTGTTAAATGAGGGTAACCCCAAAAATTTGCAGGGCTCCAGCCCTACAGGACTGGAGTTTGACACCCTTGCTGTAGACCATTAAATCTCCTTTAACATCCAACTATGAGTCTTTATTATGCGTGTTCTAAGTGGTATAATGCTTTTTAATCTGTAAATATTATGCATAACTATATTTAACTATAGCACATTCTCATTCATCATTTACTTGTCTTTTTCTGTGATATATTTCTCTTGTCTTTTTGCTGTGATGTACCTTTCTCATTGAGGATTTCCTTGCTGGTGTATTATGTATGTACATTGAATATATGGAGTTTTTTTGCGCTGTGGCACTGTCCTTTTTCGAGGTGTTCTCACCTCTTTGCCTTTCTTCATGCTCCACTCCACAGGACAATGTGCTCAGCATCATCAATCAGATCATGGATGAATGTATCCCAGACGACCGGGCCAACCGGGACTTCTGCGTCAAGTTTCCCGAGGAGATCAGACATGACAACCTGGCGGGACAGCTGTGGTTTGGAGCTGAGGTGCGACAACCAGTTCATAAGCAGTACTTAACCTAGACTGAAGATATGTGCGACCAGTACATGAGCAGTACCTAAGCTAGACTGAAGATATGTGTGTGACCAGTACATGAGCAGTACGTAACCTAGACTGAAGCAGTACATGAGCAGTATTTAACCTAGACTGGGGCCACATTAGCCACCAGTATGTATTCCAGAGGTATACTGGGGACAGTCAATTATCCATTAGCTAGCTAGCTAGCTATCCAAAAACATACAGCTGGAATCTCAGGGTAGTTGTGCTGGTTAGTGTCAATTTACCAGGTAATTATGGGAAACAAAAAAACACAGCTATTGGAACTGATAAGTTGCCATTCAGACATTTAGACTGCAGAGTGACATTGACACCTACTGGACTTGGGCCTGGTTACTATGTTTTGAATTAAAATCTAATTTTTGGGATCCTGGTGCATCGTCATTTAAGTGCTGCCTGTAGTTCCAGCTGGGGAACGAGCTTGATCCGGCAGGGTGTCTGTTTAGTGACACCCACAGCTCTGCGTGTAACATGGAAAAGCTTGGATTTGGTGGGGCTGGCTGAGTGTGTGCTGCCCTTATGACTCTACCTACTGCACCAGATGAGTTGGTGGGATTCCAGAAAGATCACCATCATAATACTTAACACATGACTCAGTAAAATTGTCAGCCTGCAAACAAGTGTAATTCAATTTTCTCCTCATAAAAACTGTCAGATAAGCAATTTATAGCAATACCTCTTAGTTTTCTCAGACTTCAGTGCGCCTTGCAGGGTCTAAGCGCAAACAGAGACACCTTGTGGCACATTGTAGTAGTGCGTGCAGCCAGGTACAGGGTGTGATGAGGGTCAGGGTTTTCACTAAAGTGCTTAATGTCCCCTAACTCATCTCGGCTGAGTCCTATAGGCTGAGGTAGCAGTGGAGCTCAACCTGTCCACAAATGTGCCGGATGGCTGACGAGAGTCCTGCCCAGTGAGGGGCAAATTTTAGCTTCATTTTGGAATACTCTAACTCTAACAGAGTAATTAAGAGGCCTAATGCTGCGCTTGCTGGCGGGTCCCTGCATGATGATTTGTTTCTGTAGCCGTGCTCTGTCTACTACAACCTCCCAAGGAGCAGCACCTTCAGAGCATCTTCAGGCTTCACACTTGTTTTAATAGTTGATGCTTGCTGGTCTGTTTATTTTTAAGCTAATCCCCGAAATGATGCAGTTACAGAATACCGCCTCGACCTCTGACTGAGAGAAAGTAACTCCTTTTGGTTTTAAAATAAGTAAGCTCATTTTGTATAGTGTAATATTCCTCAACCTGGCCCTCACTTTCATTTTAATTTTTAAATTGGTATAATCCAGCATATATTTGAATTGCTTATTACTAGCAGTTGGAACTTGCTACCTTTTAGGTTAATATGCAAAATTTCAGAAAACACTTTTTTAAAATGCTGAGTGATAGGGGAATCTTAGTTTAGTTTTATTATTATTATTATTATTATTATTATTATTATTTTAATATACAAGCTTGTATACAGGGTCGCTGGCGTGCTGCTTTAGTGCCAGAGACCCTGAGAAGCACCAGCTGTCACCTCATGCACAGGGAATGGCTGCTTTACCTGGTGTGCTCTACTGCCGCTATTTGCTATCAGCTTCACCAACACTGTAATCTGAAGCAGGTTCCTGCAGCTGGCATTAGTGTTTCGTTTGGGGTCCTCACACTGACGGTGGGTAGTATAGACCGGCAGGATGTAGCCTGACTATTAAGCACTTGCAGAGCGCACTTTGTCGTCAGCGTAAAGCTCGATGAGGAGCTTCCTGTCCGGGCCTCAGGAATCCTTCCGATGTTTACAGTCACGCGGCAGGACTCCTGAGATCTGGGCACTGCTCCCGTCTTGAAGGCCAGCGAGCTTGTTAGCCAGCTTTAGACCCCTCCTGCATTAACGGCATAGTGCTGGAACCACATTGACCATGAATATGTATAAAATAAGCCGCTGCCCCCCCCCCCTCCTCTAATAATGAGTGGCATCCTTGTTTATTTGCTGTCTGCATTGCTGCAGTGTGAAAGTTGGATGGCAGTGTGTGGTTTGTACAAACTGACATGTGTTCCCCCCCCTCGCCCCAGTGCCTGGCTGCCGGCTCTATCATCATGAACCGTGAGGTCGAGAGCATGGCCATGCGGCCGCTGGCCAAGGAGCTGACGCGCAGCCTGGAAGAGGTGCGCAACATCATCCGGGACCAGGCGCTGCGTGACCTCAACCTCTACACCGACCGCATGTGCGATGCGCTGCGCCACTTCGACGGCCTCTTCGCCGAGTTCGAGCTCAGGTAACGGGTGGGAGGGGTGGGAGTGTGATTGGACGGATGCGAAGATGTAGGGGTGTGATTGTAGGAGGGGAAGTGGGAATGTGATTGGAGGTGTTGGAGGAATGCTGTGATGTGATTGGAGGGTGGGGGGACATGGGAATGTGATTGGAGGCTTGGGGGATGCGGGGATGTGATTGGAGGGTGGGGGGACATGGGAATGTGATTGGAGGCTTGGGGGATGCGGGGATGTGATTGGAGGAGGGGACATGGGAATGTGATTGGAGGGTTCAGGGATGCGGGGATGTGATTGGAGGAGGGGACATGGGAATGTGATTGGAGGGTTGGGGATGTGGGGATGTGATTGGAGGAGGGGAAGTGGGAACGTGACTGGAGGAGGGGAAGTGGGAACGTGATTGGAGGAGTTATGGGGATGCAGGGATGTGATTGGAGGAGGGGAAGTGGGAGTGTGGAGGAATCTGATTGGAGAGATGTGGGATAAGGGGGATACATGATGGAAGGAGGAGGCGCATAGTATGAAAGAATTATGTGAAGCAATTAAATGTACATTTTCTGTCATTAACAGCAGCTGACAAGAACTTAAAAATTCAGTGGCAGGTTTTTATAGGAATATAATGCAGTCGCTAGGCCATCTGCTTGATTTATGTTTTGTTCAGCTGAGCTATAGCTATACACAGACTGGGCTGCTCTCATGAGAACAACTTAGCCCTGCCTGTCTGAGGCGTTTATGGCCAGGAAATAATAACTCCTAACATCGTGTCTCAGAAATAGTTCAGTACTCTCTGTTCAGCTGAGTGGATCTTTGTCTCGCCTCCCCCAGCTACGTGTCAGCCATGGTGCCCGTGAAATCCCCCAAGGAGTACTACGTCCAGCAGGAGGTGATCGTGCTCTTCTGTGAGACAGTGGAGAGGTGAGGTCACCCTGTTCCACGCACCGCCCGCCAGGGGGGTAAACCCGCAGTGTCTCTGACTAGCAGTAGGGGGTGCTCTCTGTGACGCGGTTAATGTTACCCAGGCTATTACAGGGGAACGGAGAGTCACCGTAGCTAAATGGCCCTGCCCCAGTCCTTGGAATATTCCAGTATCCTTACCGTCTTTTCTAGTTGTCTGTAAGAGTGAGAAATGTTGCAGTGTGATGCCAGTACAGTGGTTGGGGTTATTTTTGTATGTAGTTTTTATTTCCCAAAACCGCCGTGGATCCTCTGTGTAAAGCCAATATTTGTACTCATCTCCCATCCTTTGATGGTTTTGTAGGGCACTGAAGCTGGGCTACCTGACACAGGACATGATCGACGACTATGAACCCGCCCTGATGTTCACCATCCCCAGACTAGCAATCGTATGGTGAGTCTTTCTGTCTCAGGGAAACTACCTTGTCTATCCCACCCCGAACACACACCCTAATGACAATTTGGCATTTGCCATGTTATTAAGCCAGCGTGCCTCTCCGTTCCAGCGGCCTTGTGGTGTATTCTGAGGGACCCATCGACCTGAGCCGCAAGCCTGAGGATATGTCTGAGCTCTTCCAGCCCTTCCGCTCGCTGCTGAGGAAGATCCGGTATGACCTTTTAATTCCAGGGTCCTGGGCACTCACAGTAAGAGGCGTGTCTTGTGCAGGATCCCCCAACATTCCTGGTAGGCGGGGCCTTGTTTGTTGGGCAGTATCATTGGTCAGGTTAATCAGAAAGGTATCCTGGGAAACCTCTGTTTGGCCAATCAGGGCCTTTGCCGCCCTGTTAGCTGGGTGAACATTCGTGGCTCAGAGTAACTGGTCTGAGTGCACTGAATGCAGAATTGTAAAGTCTAATGTAATAGCATCCATGGAAAGTCACTTTTCCTTTATGCACATTAATTTGGTAAAGGTGTGTGTCCCATTTACTCTGATTTAACACGAGGGCAGCAGCAGGGTTAGCGTGTGTTGATATTTTCAGCTTATACAGATTTAAGTGTCAGTTAGGTTTATGAATTTTAGGCTTTGTATAAAAAGAAAAATATTAAGTTAGGCAGGTATTCCCTAAAGAGGATGAAAATCGACAAGATAGACGGTCAGCTGGTGAACAGTGTGGCTGTAAG
>JAODKM010000016.1:20443168-20459273 GCA_026780845.1 Petrocephalus sullivani | reverse complement strand
CAGTTCTGAAGGCGAAAGGGGGTCAAACACCGTATTAGTATGGTGTTCCTAATAATCCTTTAGGTGAGTGTATATAGGTAGTAGCAAGCTTGGGGGCTCACAGCACAGTCAGCCATACAGTGACAATCAGAGCGAAATTCACGTGGCCCAGTTGCAGGAGAAGGGGCAGGTGCTTAGAGGGGTATGATATGTTATTAAAGGGTAGTGAAGGACGGGAGAGTGCAACATAGCAACAGTACAGTATATAATGTTAAGAAAATGCAGGTAGTATGTTAAGCGTGTGGGAATTGCGGGATGACACTGTCTCTGAAGCGAGTGAAGTGAGCCGTCAGCTGGCAGAGCTACACTGCAGGGAGAAGCCAGGACTGAATTAAGATGTCATGGGACACTAGGTAGACTATTTTTGGACCCCTCCCATCAACATACTACTTTTTTTCTGCCTGAACACAAACTATTTAAATTTGATGTATATGTTTCTTATTTCTCTTTATATTACTATCTTTTTTAAAATAAATATTCCATTCATTGTTTTCATCACTTCAGTTTTTGTCAAAATTGAACAGTTGTGGTTGTTCATGGAATACTTTTTTAATATCCACCGTAATGGTGTTGAATAGAGCAATAATATAAAAACCCCAGATATAGAAAATGTGATGCTGACTGTTGCTGCTCAAATGGCTCTGCCTGGGATCCTGTGTATGGTGCTGTGGGTGTCTGTGCCTTCCCTGGGGGGTGCCCTGTGCAAGATGCCTTGGGGTGTTGGATTTAAGCTGAGTAACAGCAATGGTTAGAATGTCTGCACATAACAGCTTAAACCTATTCCGGACAGAATAATCATGACCTACCGCATATACTGAAGAGAATACCTAGGAGTTCCATCAGCTCTCTACACCAGTAAGTACCCTCACAGCACAAAAGGCCAGAGGACAAAGGCATGCACAAAATAAGTCTGACCACCAGAAGAGCTCAGAAAAATAACTAATAATTAAGTGTGGTTGAGACTAATATCCATGACATACCATTCCTGGATCACAGTGGGATTCAAGATAGTAAGTCTGGGTTTATACGAATATAAAATAAGCAGAATTAGCTGATTTGTTATTTCTAAGTCAGGGATGGCCAATCTTATCTGCTAAGGGCCAGTGTGTATGCAAGTTTTTGGGATAACCTGTCTGACATATCAGCTTGTCAGCTGTTCAAACCCAGGTGTGACGACTCTTCAGCCAATCAGTCCTCTAATTAGTAACCAAATTAGGGAGTTGCAACTAAAACCTGCACACATCGGCACTTTCTGGATAAGATTTCCCACCCTGTTCTAAGTTGAGGTCTAAAAGCAATGACATGACAAAGCACTCTTATAGCCACTAGGGGAGCTCTCATCATCTCTCAGCCCTGAGAAATACTGATTCAATTGAGTTCATTCAAAGCAACTTTTTGTCAGTGGGCTTATGATTGGTTGTATGAAAGGTGACTTAATTTCTCTCTAACAGCATACAGCTAGGTAAACACAACACATTTTAACATACACAGATGCAGGCCACAAACTTCAGTAATCAGTAAAATTCATCTCACAAAAGCTGGACATCCAAAATAGGATTTACAAGGACAGGCAATGGAAAGACTCAAAACCTCGATTCAGACTTTGCAAATAAGTTAAAGGAGGGAAAGTTTTTAATGTTTTTGTCTTGTATTCTAGCTGAAAACTCACTTAGATGAAATTACATTTTTCCCACACAATTTAGAATGGACGGAACAACATTACCCATGAGTAAAGTGTTTTTGAGGTTTCTTAACGTTCTTCGGGTTATCAGTTTATTTGTTTGTTTTTAGAGATGAACATCGCCTTTGTTATATTAGCATACACGGTGCGATGAACATTATTACACCGTGTATGCTAATATAGAGCCCTGAGTATTATTGTCCGACTGGAATAGCTGGAAAGAATCCTCGTCTGATTGAATTATTTCTACATGAAACGTGCGTTATCCACCTAGATCGAGTTATATTTCAGCTCTGTTTTGCTGTCTAAATATGAATGAACTCAACTGCCCTTTAGCGGCGTATCACACTGTGACCATGAACACACCCCTTCAATAAGCACAGCCCTCCCATTGGAGGAAGCCGCGAGTTCCCCGGTATCCCCCAGCACACCGCCGCACGCAGAGCCGGGCGTATAAAGCCGGGACCCAGCCTGCAGGACTTGCCGCTTGTTGCTGCTGCTGCGCATGAGAGCGCTGAAGCCGTCGCTCAGAAGCCCCCTCGCGTTGCCTTCCAGCGGGGTCGCACGTGGAGAGCATGAACTCCGTTGACTTACACGCTCAGCACACACCTCCAACAATCAGTCCGCACCAAACTCACCCCAAAAGTGCAGAGGAAGCCCCGGAGATGGCCGTGTACTGTGACAATTTCAGCATGTACCACCAGCAGGGCATTCACAGCACACAGAGACCGAGCGGGTACGCACTGGGCGACTATGCGCCCCCTTCCAGCCCGTACCTGTGGTTAAACGGGCCAGGTATGAACTCCTCCGCCTCCTACCTGCACGGAAACAATTCCGCGTCCTTCATGCCTCCGTCCTACGGATCTCAGCGGCAGTTCTTGCCCAGTTCGCCGGGATTCACGGGGTCAGACCTCGGCTGGCTGTCCATAGCAAGCCAAGAGGAATTGCTGAAGTTGGTACGTCCGCCTTACTCGTACTCAGCCTTAATCGCTATGGCCATCCAGAATACTCCCGAAAAGAAACTGACTCTTAGTCAAATTTATCAGTATGTGGCGGACAATTTTCCTTTTTACAAGAAGAGCAAAGCTGGCTGGCAGAACTCCATCCGGCACAATCTGTCTTTGAATGACTGCTTTAAGAAGGTCCCCAGGGACGAGGACGACCCAGGTAAGCATCAACAGCAAACTTGCGGCAATCAATAAATAATATATTATGGCATATTGTAAAATAGTATTATAAGATTTCCACATCATTAAAGTAGCATACCTATTTAAGGCACAGCTGTCGCTTGATAATGTCAGCGTTCATATTTATGCACATTAAATGATATATTAGAATGTCAATATTATGTTCAATATCAGAAAGTGCAAACCATAATTTTGGTTACATATTCACTATAATAAATATTAAACCGTGTTTAAAAGTCGATGATTATAGCCAATAATAATAGAAGCCGTTCTTGCCCGTTGTGTGGTTTTGTTTACAGGAAAAGGGAATTACTGGACGTTAGATCCTAACTGTGAGAAGATGTTTGACAACGGGAACTTCCGCAGAAAGAGGAAAAGAAGGTCGGACCCCGGCAGTGGAATCGCCGGGAACGCTAAAGCGGACGATGTTCGGCCCATGCCGGGTACCAAGGCGTCCGAGAGCCCCGCTGTCCTGGATCCATCTTCCCCGGGAATGGATACGCAGAAAAGCCCGTCTCCGGCAGCTCTTCCGTCCTCACCGTGCTTTAATAACTTCTTCAGCAGCATGTCCGCACTGAGCAGCGGCCCTAGCAGCAGGCAGGGCGGCCTGGGGCTGGTGAACGAGCTGTCCAGCAGGAATATTACAGGGCTGAGCCCCTACCACGCGAATGCGTCCCAAGACGGCCCCGATCTGCCCGACGGTCTGCACCTAAACCGCGGCGTCTATTACAACTCATTCACCGGGGGGCAGAACGGACAGTTCAACGGCCATTTTTATAACAGCTTTAGCGTGAACAGTTTAATCTACCCCAGAGATGGTGCGGAAATGTAGAAGGACACGCGTGGCCGAAGTTACGGACACCCATGGAAGGGTGTCCGTCCCGCAAGGAAGTCTGTGCATAACAGCAGCTTTTACACCATCACCAGTTTGCCTTATCGAAATAAATGACTGGATGCTACTGCACTTACTAACTTACCACTGAATGAATAAGTAAAGATTAATAATCGACGTGGGATATTGCAGTAAAAGAAAGCCGATAGTATTTAGTTGCTCTCAGATGGGTCGTGTATGAAACAGGCTTATGGTGGAAAGTAGCAGATTGTTGAAAAGTGCCATTTTAGCCGCTTTACTGTTTGTTCTGGGTACCATCTGTGTCCCTGGTGTTGAATGTGGCCCTTTCGCCTTGCTGAGGAATAGTTTTAAAGGCACTAGAGCTTTCTTGTAGGCCGTTTTTCCTAAATTAAACTTTTATATTTATGGTATTTATATTAATGAGATTTTCAAATATACTTTAGTTTCACACCTAAGTAGTGTGATATTGAGCTGTAGGCCTAACTATAATAAAATTATAGCCTAACAAATGTTGTTACTGATGTTGCATATTTTCCGCTACTACTGACAGCTGTTTAAGTGTATAAAGTGTTTTTGCATTGAAAGGGTACTGTTCTAAACAATTTAGTTTTAAACGCATATGTTTTTCCATCTTAGACTCAAACGCTATGAAGTAGCCTAGCGGCTTGTTAATCGATGTAATTTAAGCGCTGAAATGCTTCTTCTGGGTCATCAGAGCAGAAATAGATACGTAGAAATGTTTTACATTTCACATACTAATAAAGTTGTAATTTATATAAAACATCATGTTTTCACACCAGTCGTTACAGTTGTAATACATTCTGACTAATATGACTGACTTGATTACAACTCGTGGTACAACACACCGTGACGATAGGCCTACTTATTATCAAAGCAAGAAATGCCGCGTTAGGCAAGCAGCTAAACCGAATTTTATATATAAAAAATAAAGCTTGTTAAAATAGCTAACGTAAACATACATATACCCTTTACGCCAAACCTACATGTTGCAGAAATGCATGGGAATCTAAAAACAACAAAGTATTGTAAGATGTACATTTTTCTTAGAGTTTTATAAAATAGTTATCGAATCCCCTCTTATTTTATGCATTTTACGTGCATAACTTCGACACCTTACTGCAGACCAAGTGGTCGTCGTATTAGTTTATATTCCGCATAGTTGTATTTTAGAATTCAGTCTGAAGCAGATCAAATAGTTGTAAGATTATTGGAGCAATTAAAATGAACGACATTGCAGAACTATTGGACAAGACTGGTCAAACCATTACAGTACGTTCGTACTGAGAGAATATAACATTGTCATTTTTAATGCAATACATTTAATGTAATTTATCTTTTGACAAGAAGGGTTGTACTTAGTATGATGTGTATGTTTATTTCGATGTTATTTGTATTATTTTCTTGTCGTATAGGATTTGAGGATTAAATTGTCATTTGCGCAGACACGCATTACAGAAAAATGTCTTTGATGTATAAACGCGACGCCAAACTTTAATACGCTTCAGCATATACATACAAATTTAATGGCGAGATCCATGGAAACGAAATGTACGGCTTAAATATATACTAGGTTACAATGTAATATAAAATAAAACGATTAGGTTAAAGTATTTAAAATATTTACACTACCCTTGTATTACTGAATTGTAGTAAGCCTGTAGTACAATGACCACGAAGAACAGTGTTATGTGTTATTACGTTTTTATCACATATTTGATCACATATTTAAATTTTTATTAATTTAAAACATGAATTAATGTATATTCTCATTTGGGCTTTTTTTGTGTTTCTATATTAAAAAGAGTTGTCGATAAGGGAAAAAAAAATCTCAACCAAAACAGAATGTTGGAGTTGTTTGTACGTATTCGGAGACAATCACATTAACGCGTTTCGTTAAGTTATGTTGGCTTGTAAAACGAAGGCTGCTGATTTAAATTTCTTACAATACTTGAAGATGCTTACCCTGAATTATAATAAATATGCACTAAATTATGCAAAACAACAAAATAAATTCTTTGAAAAGTAATTCAATCTAATTGTTACATTCTTGCACATAAAACGGTACTATGAAGTGTTGCTTTCAGATAGGAAATTACCAGAAGATGACCGGAAAAACGAAACCCAAATAAAACGTTAATTAATGCTACATGTTTCTGGGGTTGGTGAGAACAAAACACCACACATATATTTAAAGACCGAGGGCCTTAGGAAGTATTATAATCAACGTCATAATGTCTTATTATCAGGCCAGGAGTGGCCAATCGGGAGACTCGGGAGAGTCTTGTGCCGCTCAGAAACAAAATAATTTTATGTTTAAAATTCTACAACAACGCTTTAGAATGTTAACCAGCGAATCATGCATAATAGATTTTAAATAGTTCAATATGCTAGACATATATGTTATTTTATTTTTCGGGATAATTAGACTTGAACTTCATCAAAGTTCCTCTAGACCGAAGAAAAATGGGCTGGACAAGGCCTGAAAATGGCTCCCACCCCGTGCCTGCTTATGACTGTCAACACTAGATGCTTTAGCGCTTTATTAATTCTTATTTCACTGCTTTAGGAGATGTTATTTCCTTATTGGTCCAGAGATGCCACGTGGGTGTCAATTATTTTCGTATCACTGCACATGTAGTTCTAACAGCCTAATGACAGTGCTTTAATACGTTTTAATGTTTAATTAAACATGTTTAGATAAAAACCTGTGTTTTTATTTTATTTTATTTTTTACTCATAAATAAGCAGTAATATTTATCAGCATAATTTCCTTGGTTTTCAAAACGCAAGAGCCTGTTTGTTGACGGTTTCTATTGCAATTTAACGCTTCCAGAGAGTAGCCTGACCAGGCGTTCTGTCCTTACAGGGACTTTATTTTTAAGAGCACCACAGTGTAAGCACAGAAACAAGTCCTGAGACACACATTATTAAATACTTGTTTATTCTGTTATTTTTTCGTTGTGGATTATCTCTTACTTATATAATGTAATTTGGACGTATGTATAATGCATTATAGATGACAGCATCAAGGAAGGTGCTACCCAAATAATATAGCTACTCTCCGTGGTGTAGTGGCACTTCTAGACCCATTTAGCTGGGAGGGTCAGACTGGAGCCATTTACTCGGTTAGAGGGGGCAGATGTATTTCACCTTACTGTCTTCCAAATACTAATTACATTAGATGGCCAGTAATTCATGCATTTCAGATCCAGGTAGCCATGCATGTCATGCAGGCACTTATCCACTGATCTGGATATTGATGTTTAAATGTTTATTTGTTTAGATCATCTCATTGCCCTCGTCCATTCTGATAAAATTATTATGTAAAAACATCATCCTTTGCGATGGGCTCCCCCCCGACATAGGCTCCAGACCCCCCCCACGACCCTGACCAGGATTAGCGGTTTCAGAAAATAGATGGATGGAAACATCATCATTGTATAAAACATTACTATCAATATCACTGACTGCACACAATTTAAAACAGCTAGACAGGGTGCATAAAGTATAATTACCGTTCTCTTTCTGTTAAAGTGTATTATAAGTGATAAATATCATGGCATAATGTTAAATGCTTTGAATTTCAACACATTCTATAAAAGTTCTGATGCTAAGTATTGTTTTTCACTGATAATCCACCATTTGTACCGGAAGTTCATTATATTTTAACTTTAACTTTAAATTGACCTTACTCATCAAAAAAGTAATACTTTGTAAGATTACTCAAAATATGAGAGTGTGTTTCTTCAGTTCTATGCAAATGCAGTCCTGTCTCAGGACTTTTTTGTGGTGCTTACTCTGTGGTACAATAGCAGTATTGTGCTCTGTGCCCTACACCAAGCTCCTCGCATCATCCTGGAGCCTCATGCAGAGGGAGATATTGCAGTTTTGTCTGACTTTCATAGTCTTTTTTCATTCCTGTTTCCCTTGGGATTGTTTGCCTGAAAACCCAGAGGTACGGCAGCTGTCCTGGCAAGACTCGGTTTTAAAGAGCTTGTTCTTTGAAGATGCAATCCGTCAAAAATGGCCCTGACAGTTCACACAGCCACCCAAGTTGTAGATTAGCAGTACTGAGGTGCACTGTCTTCTTGTGGATAATCATGGCAATTAATGGCACAGAGCAGTGCCAGTGAGCCAGAGACACTCTGCCTTCATTGTATCCGCTCTGTGATTCTGAGATTCTCTCCATTCTTTTCCATGACGCTGAGTTGGAGGCACAGAGATTCCCCTGACAGACACTGCTTCAAGTCTGGGCACCACCTCAGCAGCTCTCCTTTTTAAACATGACACTAGGACACATCAAACAGCACATAAAAAATGGAAAATCACATGTACATTTACAAATCCACCTTCTGTCATTCAGTTTCTCCTGTGGTGTTTTTAATTCATCATTTCTGCTTACATAGTGATACCTTTGAGGGAGATGGTTCTCTGGGTTATCAATCTGGGTAGGGCAGGCTTTGAGATATGCAGATATGACATGTAACATTTACATTTATTCATGGTTCAGGAAATAACATATATAGCGGCTCCTACATGCAACAAGACGCAATTCCACAAAAGAAATAAGATAAGAATTTTCCCTGACCTAGTGCATGTAGTGTATGTATGAAGTGTATGTAGGCCCTCGGTGTACAAAAATGCGGGACAAATCACATCCTATTCACATCCCATTTAATTTACATGCAACACGTTATTATTATAGTATTTCTCCACCCAAAGTGCGTATCTAGCCTAAGTACACATACATATCACATAAGTTGATGGAAGAAAACGCTTAAGTGAAAAAACACACTTATGTGCATGGGAGAATAGACCCCTTAGAAATCACTCCTGATTTTGCAGATTTTGCATTTAGATTTTAGGTATTGAGCAAATGCTTTTGCCCAATGTGATATTCGTGTGAGGCAAATAAAACAATACAACCATACTTGCTGTCAAGAAATGGATGACAAGGCAAATTTAGTTAAATTTGGTGTGAATGTCAGGAGAGTTAATACGGGTCTCTGTGTAAAATCCACTGTTTAGCAGATTGCATAGTACTTGACTAGTAGCCATTATCGCCAAATGCTACTTAAATGACTAGTCTAGTTTTCATAGCTGTCATACAAAGTCCACGTCTGTTCACACCTATGTGAGCAGTCTACCCAAAATGACTTTATTTCCTTAATTGTCTACATCATTAGTATTATTCTGTGTAATCTTCTGAATTGCAGCCAATCACAGAATGTACACTTAAAGTTTAGCATGTAGGTTCTTGGTTGCAGGTAAACAGCATTTTCAATAAATAAGTGCAAAAAGAGCATAATCCCTTGAATCAATTTGAGAATTGTTTTTGTTCAACCACATTAGCTATACAGCCACGTTTTTTTTAGTAAGTTGGAGCAGTGCCATAAAGTCTAGACTGTAAGATTTCCTTCACGGAGCCCCCCACCCAGATTTTCCCAGGTAAACCATCCAAACCCCCATGAGAATCCTTGTCCTGTCTACTTACTGTTAGCCTGTTGAGCCTGCTTTGCACAGTAGCACAGACACAATGGACAATGTCGATATAAACATGGACTTAGCATGTGAAAGAGTCACTAATGGTTAGTTCATCTACAACAAAGTTTGCAAATGGGACTTCTGGATATTGCGGATTTTTATAGTCATTTGACTGATTATTTCCCTGCTTAATAAATATTTTGATAAATGTGTTCAATCGATGACATTGTACAGTCCTTTTCTAAAATCAAAAGAAATTTGATGATTGGAGTTAAATAGAAGGGCCCAATGGTATGAATCGACCAATGGTATAACATAATCCCTCTCTTGGATGCCACTTCCACAGTAGGGCTGTGGGTGATGTCACAATGCTCAAGACCAATGAGCAAGCCACTCTTGTGTGTCAAGTCCCTCAGGACTGCGAGGGTGACCACCATCTTACAAGCAAGGCTTTGAGTATCAAGGTCAAGCTTGACTCTGCACATTGTGGGCAGGAAGTTGTGGGTAGCTAGAGTGGTGCACTAAGGTCCTCAGGTGCATGAAGATGGCTATTAAAGACATTACAGCTGAGGGTGGCAGCACAGCCTAGCCCTCATGATTCTGAGACACAGAGATGACTGATCTCAGAAGAGAAGGTGGAAACACATAAAGGCATACTATTCTCAAATGTACAATATTATTTTATAATACACTAAACAGCAATTAATATCACATTAGTTCCTGGGTATATTATGCCTGCGTTTCCCTTGTGTTGGCATCGGTGTGGTTACCGTTGTGAGTTCTTGGTGGTCTTTTTTACGTCAAGCATGGAAACTCCTCAGCCATTCTGATTATTTTTCCCTAACCTACAGGACAGATAAAAGCTTGTGGGTTATTGTAGAGAGTAAAGCCTGAATTAAGGAAAAACTGTCTTTGTGTGAGACCAACTCTCAAGGTCTTATCCTGGGTGTGGTGCTCCTGCCGTGAGGCTTTCTTAAAGCAAAGCCACCCCCCAAGTTCCTCCCCTTATTAACCTGAAGGAGCGGTTCGCTATGAGACCAGGGGCTCATTCGCTGTCTTTCCTTGGTGGGCTGTATGCAGAGAAGAGGCTGGATGATGAAGGACAGTCATAGACTGTTAGATAATTCAGGCAGCTCCGGCAGCTGTGATGAAGTCGCACACAGCAAAAATGTGGGAGTGTAGTTCATTATTCCTTGCGATTCAGAGCTCGAGCAAGGACATTTCTTGTAGAATTATAATTATCTGATGCTTCAAGTTGTCAGAAATTACTATTTATCAAGACAATCGGGTCATTTGATCATTAAGACAAAATAGCTCTAAGTCTATAAAAATGACACAAACCACACATTCTCCTGAACTTGAAACTTACTGAATATGATTAGTTTAACTTCTGCTATAATTTTATAGCTGAAACTTCAGAACTGAGTCACTTAATAAAAAGTAGGCCAATCCCTAAAATGCATAATTATGAAATGGTCCGATTAACACCTTGCTGGTCCATATCTGAGCATTTCCAGGTAAATGGTCACATTTGTAACATTCCTTAGGCTTACCCATCTTCGTTCCGTTTTCAGTTTCCGAGTAACTGTCAAGGTGCTGATTTGAGGCTGCAGTGAAGAGATCAGTGAAGTCACCATTACTGCTCATTTACTCACCATTTAAGCGTTTTATTACTTAAAGCTCACCTTCGTGTAAACAGAAAAACAGCACATAAAAGACTTGGCTGGGTCTGATAAGTTATTTTATTTTGTAAGCCTCATTTAATTGGTTTGTTTACCACTCATGCAAGGCCTCAGAATGAGAGCTGGGTCAGCACTGAGCTGGAGGTGTTGTTCATTATTTTTCCGCCTGTCAGATCCCATGAAGCCGGAGTCCGATTGGCCACTGTGTGGCTGACGGGGACTGCGGGCTGCCAGCGGGACATGCCAAACATGTTCAAAACTTCCCCCCGTCTGGGGATTATAATCAACAGGGCTTATCCCACACCTGCACTGTCTTCACAATGGAAACCATGCAGCCCAAAGATTGGGAGGTGGGGGGGTTGGCGTGTGATTAAGGCTTCTATCTAATGGAATAGATGTAATTAACCCGTTCTCTTTCATGAGGGCCCCAGCCAAGGCTACAATCATGGCATCAGTCGGATTACTGCCAGGCCTGCTATTTCACCTGATCCATGCCACTGGAGATGCAGGGTTCTTAATGCTATATAGATACAACCATTTATTGTAATTCTGAACCTATGCATCATTTGCACTACAAGTTCAGTCGGTGGGAGGTAGATGTCCTGGGCTTGTACTGTGCATGATTAGGGAAAGGAAGTGTACATAGATGGGATGCTGAAGGACGGGCCTTATCCCGGTGCTGTACTCGACGCTGTGCAATGCATATCTTAAAGGTTTGAAACACGCTCGGTACCATAGAGGTGAAAATACCACGCTTGTCAACTACTTGACTTCTTCAGGGGGAAAAGCCATCCATTGTTTAAGACATGGCATCCATGCCCGTGCTAAGGAATTTCAAAGCTTTTAATTTTGTAAAAGTGCCTCGACTTAAAACAGAACCATTTTGGAAAGCATTAACATTATTCCAATTATATAATGTAACCAATCTGAAGTTATAAAATGGTGAAAGTTCTGCCGCAGGCCACAGAGGAAATCTAGCACCATTTTCTGTGAGTTACGTATAAGCTACGACCAACTCTTTTGTGTCTTTTGTGAGGAGAATGTATACAGTTTCATAATTAATATAATTAAAAATGTCTCTCTCCTGTTAGCAGGACATGCAGCCCTCCTATATCGTCATGCAACTACACTATACTGAAATTTTGGCTGTGAATACATGCTTTTTTTTAAATCAATATAAAATGTTAAACTAAAAATATCTTTGACACCTATGTTTAAATCCTGCCTGAAACCAAAAAATCTTCTAAACACCCTTATTGAATTGTACATAAAAGCCACATAGGATTTTGAAATTCTCAACTTTTATAACTGAGATTATGAAAAGTATCTTCTGCAGTATAGACTGCCTTACTGCAGACTGATACAAGTCATTTAAATCAGATAAAAAAATGAATTCACCATAATATTCTAAAAAGAAACAATGATGTCATACAAGATAACATATTATGTTTAGTAATAGCTCCAACTGCTTGTGCTGAAACCCATCGCTCTGGGAAAAGCATTTACATTTGTAATTATAATACAGCAACTGAATTAGCATGAGTGTGTTTACGCAGCGAAGCTATTTAACACCGACACACTGTTTACATGTAGGCCCTACTTATATGAAATACCAAACACGGGCAGCAGTTCCGGTGCTAACAGGATAAACAAACACAATTAAATTTAGACATACCACAGCTCACAGTCATGGAACGGGGCCGAGAAGACATGTGATTCAAAGATTCTATTAATATTCCTGTATTCCCTAATGAACATCCAAATGATTGTCCTTGAAGCAGCCCATTGGGTCAGCTTTACTTTTAAAATGAAATTGATTCCTAGAAAGCACATCATCTGTGATTTTGGCTCTGCACGTCCCATACAGATATATCGCGTGAGCACAGGTGGCATGGGCCAGACAGATATGGTGGTGTTGCGCCAATATTTGTCCTGCAAGGTGTTATGTTTGTCAGAGGGGAATGAATTGGGGGGCGGGGGGTTGGGCAGCTCAGACAGCGCCTCCCGAGGAATGCACAGCCCACCCCGCTCTCGATTTTTAATAAGAGTAACAGCTCTCTCAGAAGATACGCTGGGCATCCGTCCAGATCGCAGTGTCACTTGTGCTACATGGTAAGCTACGGCCTCCACTGATGCAGTGTAGCATCCACTGCGCGCTAATCGGGCTGGGCAGGACATCGTGCCGCCCCAGGACAGGCAGGACACAGGCGACTCATTGTGCTGGGCCTGTTGTCCGGGTGGCATCGGGGTGAACAGAAAGGGGGCCAACACCCCCACCCTTCCAGCACGCAGTCTACAGTAATGCCCACATATTTTTGGCCCGTTTATCTCATCTAAACATGGCAAATAAGATTTTAATTCGAGATTTCAAGAGTTATATGTTGTCACTTCCCAGACGACAGATTTATGTCCTCCTGAATGGTGCTTTATCTCTGTTTATCATCTTTTTTCCAGGCTCTGTCAGCTGCCTTCCCGTACTCGTCTCCTGAGTTTCGCTGCAGGACATGTCCTGTGGTTTGGAGAGATGGTGCAGCAAGGTGCCTGGTATTCTGAAGGACTCCCTGCCACAGTGTTTGGGTGGCAGGTTAGAACATGGCTCTCTGCTGCCAAAGTGTGGGTGTAGGGGGAGCCTGTGTCTTCAGATCATCAGCTCGCCTGAAGTTTAATATGTGCAGCAGGTCCTGGCAGGGAGAGTGACAGCCCTGTGCTTGGTGATGGGAACATTACAGGGCTGTCTGCTCTGTGGCCTGTACGCCTGAACCGAAACCAGAGCCGTTCTCTGGGTGGTACACAACACAGATGCATGGCTTTGGTCTCTAGCCCTGCGGGGGCATGTGTGTGTGCAGGGAGGTAAGCTCTGAAGAGAAGGTGGCCACTGGGTGTGTGATGGACTGTATCGATATGTCATGTTACCGGATTTAGGTGACTGAGCAGACTTGTGACCCCTGTGATACACTGCCTAACCGATGCAGTATCATTATGCTACTCATATTTCCATTATTTCTAATCAACAGGCCATAATTGGAGTTTAACTGTAATTATTGTTATATAGTTTATAACGGATATTAAATACTATCAATCTATTTTTTTTTTACTAACCCAACATAATGTGGCATTTAAAAGTAGCCGAGACTGTCCCCTAGGCATTGGCACACTGCTCTCTCCCCACTTGCCAGTCTGTATAATACATTTCATTTGTTAATACTCCTGACATTTCCCTGTTTTCAGGTAAACAGACTGCACACCACAGTGGCATTGTGTGTAGTGTAACTTGTGTTGTCGTATTTGATCTTTAATGTTACGGTAGTTTTAAAATGTATGCAATAAAGCACACATTGCATGCTCATGTGAAAAGAAAGGGCAGGTAAGCAGCTTGAATAAAATCAGCCCTAGGATCTTGTATCATAAACACGCCCCCCTCTCCCTACACAGTCTTTGTTTGTCCCATGGATCTGACTCTATAGCTGTCCTGTAAAATAGCCCTATAGCTGACTCTATAGCTGTCCTATAAAATTGTCCTATAGCTGACTCTATAGCTGTCCTATAAAATTGTCCTGTACCTGACTCTATAGCTGTCCTATAAAATTGTCCTATAGCTGACTCTATAGCTGTCCTATAAAATTGTCCTGTAGCTGACTCTATAGCTGTCCTATAAAATTGTCCTACAGCTGACTCTATAGCTGTCCTATAAAATTGTCCTATAGCTGACTCTATAACTGTTCTATAAAATTGTCCTATAGCTGACTCTATAGCTGTCCTGTAAAATTGTCCTATAGCTGACTCTATAGCCGTCCTATAAAATTGCCCTATAGCTGACTCTATAGCTGTCCTGTAAATTTGTCCTATAGCTGACTCTATAGCTGTCCTGTAAAATTGTCCTATAGCTGACTCTATAGCTGTCCAATAAAATTGTCCTATAGCTGACTCTATAGCTGTCCTGAAAATTGTCCTATAGCTGACTCTATAGCTGTCCAATAAAATTGTCCTATAGCTGACTCTATAGCTGTCCAATAAAATAGCCCTATAGCTGACTCTATAGCTGTCCAATAAAATTGTCCTATAGCTGACTCTATAGTTAATTCTCCATTCCAAGTTACTCCCAGTCCTTTGCTGTTTCTAGACCCTAGGAGCTTCTTCTCTTCCCCCAAAAGCCGCTGGCTGGTGCCTGTTGAGCGGTGCGTGCAGGGGGCCCATCCCAGTCGGGGGTGGGGGGTTGGGATTTGGGGGCACTCCCAGTCTGACAGTGGCCGGAATGCACGATGGGAGGCAGACGGCGAGTCAGGACAAAGACCCCGGAGCAGGTGCATTGACTGGGGGGTCTGAGGAAGGGATGTCTGCGGTTGGGACCTGGGGAGCACAGTGTGGGGGGGCGGGGGAGGGGGGGTTTGGGGCTTGGAGTGTCTGCATGGCTCTCTGCCGGCCCGCCCTGCTGCCAACACCTCCAGCACGAGGGCCACACACCTGTGGGCCCCCCCCACCCTCCTCTACCTCCGCTCTCTGAATCTCCCTCTTTATTCATGCTCTCTAATCCCTTGCTTTTCAGTCTCTTCCTTTAATAAGCCTCAAGTGCTGCTGCATATGTTGGCCACCGAGAGCTAACCGGTCAAGGCCATTTGTGCAAAAGAATCCAAACGTAAGGGAGTTTCCAACTCTCAGGCATCGTGTACAACTGAGTGAATGTTGTACAAATCATTTTTAAGTTTACACATACAGAGACGATGACAGAGCGGTTATAATTATACAAACATTTGTAACTGCGCTTGGGTTCACACCTATTGGTCCAGTGAGAGTCAGTCTTACATATAGAGTGACAGGAAACCTGTAGACCTTAGTTCTTGGTAAATATAAAGATACATAGAGCATGTCTCCTGACTGTGTGTATGCAGGCCCCTTACTCTAAAGGCATTGGACACTTCCCCATCATCCCGGAATTCTCATTATTAATTCTTCTGAGGTGTCCGAGAAAGAATCCCACTGCCGTGCTGTTCTGTGCACTGGCCCCCCAAGCCCCTGCCACCCTGACCCCCAGCTCCCCCAGGGCAGTTAGGCTCCACCAGCCATGGGAAGACACTCATTAAAGCCCAGGTTAGCCTCTGAGCACATTTTCCATCCTTCATTAGTTTGGCTGAAGAGCTACTGCCTCTCAAAGTGAGTTCAA